>CM021105.1:332259552-332768362 GCA_007115665.2 Sequoiadendron giganteum | reverse complement strand
AAACCATCGTATTTTCTTAAAACCAGACCGAATGAGCGATTCCAAGGAGAACAAAATGAAGGACAATAAAAAATGAATCTGGCCCATTCAATACGCGGCAGTATAGCGACAATATTCTAAATGAACCATCACGTATCTAAAAGAGATAAGGAACAACAACTAGGAAAAGATGGTTACAACGTCTGTAATCAGGGCTAAAATAGTAATAGATATAAGGTAAAATAATCTCAACCAAGAAAAAAGAAAAACATTACTTTCAGAACCCTTAAAGTAAGAACTTCTCAAGATCAATTGCTGAAGAGATTATGTAGTTTTCTAAGACAAGAATAAACATCTTCTACAGGAGATCACGGAAATAAAGGATGTATTCAATCCACAGACCATTGATGGGGTTATAAGGCAATTATCTTGTAATTTTAAGATACAAAGCTAGGTTTTCTTTTCCCAAAGATTTTTCCCTTCAATTAAATTGAATCTTAACAATAATGTTTTTGTTTTCTATTGTTTATATAGGTTTCAAACAAGCAATATCAACATAAAGAAACCCAAATACCACATTCATTTTTTTAAAATATTTAAATTTAAGGATCTAAACATATTTACAGAAGAAAACCTGGTATTCTCCTTTGAATTCTGGCAAATGATGAAGCCAAACACAAAAATTCAGATAACGTATCTTTCCCAACGATCAAAGCCTCTGGATTTTGCAACCTCCAAAGTTTCCCAACCAAAAATATAGAAATACAGAAAAATCTTCTTTTAAAAAAATTGTCATGAAAAAAACTTTCAGCCAAAAAAAAAACCAATTACTGTGTAAAATTGCATAACATGCTTTATAATTAATTCCCAATTAAATGCAATTCACCAAACTTAACTAACTGATTGCATGCACTCATAAATGAACATGCAATTAAAACTAATTAAATGAACAAGTTACAATTTCCTAACATCTAGTTCAAATTCACAGATATTTTGTCAAATCTATTCAAAACAACTCATTAAAAATAATCAATTTCAATATCATTCAAGTTGCACAATCAAAAGACAATAATATTAATTATTGTACTATCTCAATAATTTTAATTAATTAAATCCTCTAAACATTAAATCAAAATTTTAATTTATAATGAAATTAATCATAATCACTGTTACCCATTTTTTTTGCTACAACTCAAATTAAGTAGAACTAATTGTAAATTCACTTAAAGGTACACCAAGTACATATTTTCTCAGTAAAGTATCCATTATTTTGAAAAAAATATTGATTACAAGTGAGTTTCAGTTTTATTATGCAAATACATTTCAAAGAATATTATACATCTACATAAGAAATGTTGTATCATTCATATTGTAAAAACACGAAGTCCCATACAAACCATGGGAGTAACTGAGAAATAGTATAAGAAAACCGTGAATGCAAAAAGACATGTACACTATACAACTAAAGATAATATAAACATAAGGAAATGAGTGATTCGTCATTGCCCAGAATGACGAATCATAATTTCAATTATGTGGTGTCTTCACACATTCAGCTCCAGTTAGCACAGCTCTCACTCCAGCTCCAAAGGCACCTACAAAATTGTTAAAATGTGGTGTCAGAGCAATGAGAAATCACTATTTTCCTCATGTCCACATTACTAACAGAAATATAACTCACATCCTATCAAGCATTCATCACATGATCAAGTTAAGGGAGCAAAAAAGAGGAAAGATCATGAGAGCTTATGCAATTATTGTTTTAATCTAATATGTATATTTAGTGTGCAGGTATAGGTACAATCAAGTCATTTCAACCAACAAATATTGTTATGAATGGTGGAAAATGTGGCTCCCACAAGGGTTGAGCCTAGCTCATAACAATGACATAGATTGCAATCAGAAGACAACATTCACAATATCGACTACAAAACAATAGAAACCCTAGTAGGGATACAAAGTAAGATAGGTTCTCATCGTTCTTATATGCCATGAATCAACAACCTGTAGAACATCAAGATTCAGTCAAAAATGCATACACAGTAAAGTCGCTTCAAGGTAACATATGCATTGATTGGATCACAAGAGCAAGGATCATGACCGTCATGCAAAATGGATAACTTTCAAAGGGAAATTTTATATGCATTGAGGACAGCCAAAAGACATTGAAATTCATGATAAGCCTCCAATGGAGATAGCTAGTTTACACAGTGTTCATCCTATTATTGTTTATCCTTGTGTTTGGTGTTTCTTTTTGTTCATTTCATGACTTTTCTAAATGTTATAGAGGACTGTTCGGGGATTGTAGAGCAGTGGTAAAATGAGGCTCAAAAGGTCGAGATTATATGAACAAGTATTGTCTTTTTAAAGACACATTCAGAAGCCGCAAAGATACATTCCCTCATAAGAGGGGCTATCAACAAAAAAGATATATAGTCTTTCAAGAAAGGAAGGTAGACCATTCATCTTTAGTGGAATACATCTGGCATTTTTGAAGAGCTTTAATTCAACACGATATTCTTAGTGATGTGCAACTGAAAATACTACTATATGCTATTCATTTCCTCAAAGTTTGAAGTAAACACATTCTAGTTGTAAAACATTCAAAGTGTAAGAAGATGATGGTCGATAACGAAAACTTTGTATATGTTGGTGGTCTTCCATATGATTCTACTGAAGATTATGTTCATAGGGCCTTTGAGATATATGGCACAATCATTGCTGTAAAGATTGTGAATGACCAAGATTTTGGGGTAAGTGCTATGGTTTGTCACTTTTACCAATCCTAGAGAAATAATCAATGAAATCACATATGAAATGTATGCAACAGGCAAAAAGGAAGGTTTCATTTTTATTTTTCTATTGCAAGTAACCTTATTCCAATCAAGAGGCCACGACCCTAAAGGTACAGGGGTTTCTTCTTGCAGAAAAATGAGAACCCAGAATAGAGTGTTTATGAAGAATACAAATAGCAAAGAATAGCAAGAATTCTTCATCATTTTTGTGTAAAAGACAAACAAAAAGCATTTTTTAATTTTCAAACAAAACCTACAAAGGTTTATAATAAAATGAATGTGAAACCAAAATGAGGAAACATCTAAAGTCGTGACCCAAAATACATAAGGAATTCTAATTTTTTCAAGAAATAATGGAACTCAGGTACATTGGAAAGGTGATGCTTGTTGTTTTTACATTCTTACTGAGCTTAATTCAAGCATTTCATTCACAGAGATATGAGAAAAATTTAAGATTTAAGCTTACCAAATCTTTCATTGTTGAAAGACACATGTAAACCCACAGATTCTTTCACACAAAATGCCTTCAAAGGTTCAAGAAAGCTTCAAAATCTCCATGGTGACTCAAAACACAAAGGGATTTGTCAAGATTTTAAGAGAAGAAGAAAATAATAAAAAATTTCATGGTGGTTGAGGGTAGAAACTTTCCAAAATACCTTTAGAGAATGGTAAAGGATGGGAAAAATCATTATAATTTCTATGTTGCAACCTTACCTAGATCAACTCCATAGGAAATCAACACATAATCCTTGAAGAAAGATCTCAGAAACAACAAAATGAAAGGCTCTAGCTGAAAAGCCTATCTTCACCATGATGATACAACAAGTTCCTTCCAAAGTTTGAGTGAAAATAAGGAGATTAGGGTTCGACAATTCTTTTTTATTCTCTGCACTAATCTTTTGATGGGTTTTTTTTAACTAGGTTTTAAAAGTTCAAAATCATTTCATAATATGCCTGTGGTCTTGACTTAACAGTCAAGTGACCTAATGATTAAAAGAGGCCCGTGAGCTAAGTAATACCACCAGATAACTAAATACTTGTGATTACATATTGCGTGGAGGGGCCCTTCGAAGACTTTTAGTCTTATAAACATTATAAAATGTAAAGTGAGAGCTTGGAGTGCAGTTATGGGGAGTCATAAGAATAATATAATTAAATATTTAAGGTAACATCACCTTAATATTTAAACATCAAACATTACTTAGCCCATTCATTGCATTATTTTATCAAGGAGTAACGATGTAATTAAATATTAAAAGTATTATTACTTTAATATTTAGCATGCAACATGTAAATCAAGACTAGTACACATCAAATCAAATAGTTAATCTAATCCCTAAAATCCTGCAAAGTGACACAAGTTAAGTGGATCAGATCATGCGAGGATTAAGTAGAGAAAATAGTGGAGTTTTGGAGTCCTATCTGTAGTTTCACATAAGTTTTGGAGTCCTTTTTCATCATGCATATTGAGGGGAGGAGTTTCCAATGACCAGCCTTTAGTTCACTTCAGTTATGTGACCTCTTTTCATGCATTTTCTCTTTTCCTCGTGGAAGAGGCTTCAGGGAGATATTTTGACTACTAGTTAGCTGTTTGATCCACCTCTTGGTGCCTCTTTGTATATATATGAAAAATACTTAGTTTCTTTTTCAGTTCTTGCTTCTTTTGCCTTTGCATTTTTGCAAAGAAGAGACTTGCCTTGTAACTCATTTTTTACAAATTTTAATATACTTAGCAACTTTTTTACAGGTTATGATATATTGGTACTTGCAGAGTTTTCCTTTTATCTTTATTAAAATCAAGTTTTATCCTTCTCATTTTCAAGTGTCTTGTATGTTTTGAATGATTTGGATTCAAATTTAATGAGTTTTAATTTTGAAACCTTTAAATTTATGTGTCATTCATGGATGCATGTAAACGAAAGAAGTTTTAGTCATAGGTCATAGGTTGTCCAACTAGTTTATCTTTCCTTCAGCTTGTGAAAATACCATTTCCTTCATAGAGGATAGATGATCATGCCTTTTATGAAATACTTATGTGACGAGATTACCTAATTTGAGTTGTGAAAACAGATTTTATGATTAATAGTTGTGAATTAGTCTGCTCATCATTTACATTTAGGTGCATCAACATAGTTTTAGATTCAGTTACCTTTTCATTTTCCAAGTTATTCTTCCCCTTTTCCTTCAAAGTTGCCTATCATTTATTAGAAAATCATAAGGGAACCAGCCCACAATCTGGAGGCCTACCTTCATTATAGGATACCCACAACCTGAAGGTATTCCAATATTTCACAAGATTGTTGAGCTTTACGGATTTGCATCACGGGTGAAATCCTAATTGACAACAATCACTTAATCTAATATTGCAATTAATCACAATTAAATCCAATAATTTATAATTAAATCATTTAACTAATTTAAAAAAGTCAACTTCTAAAATGATGAACATACGAACGACATGACAGAATAACAAATGACAAGACAAGACAGATGTCAACCGAAAATGGGTAACGAACAGGTACTCATTCTTTCATGAACGATGGCTCATGACAGTGGACCAGGCACTATCTCCCATCAACATATTTCTATTGGGCCTTGGCATGCTCAGACCTGATGAAGCAAGTGGAGTCAATGCCTGTACCTACAAATTGCATCAAACAACATTGTCAACCATATCAACATATATCAAACACACCATGAAGAAGAATCGCATCGTAGCAGGGTACTCACGAGTGAGTAATGCTACATTGTCTTCTTCACCAAGATTGACATGCATCATAATATCAAGAACATCAAATACATCATGATAACATCATTAATATTTAGAAACATAATAAACCATAACACACACGTGTCCATCATAATGTCACCAAATGAAATTAACCAAGTGATCACAATATCAAATGTATCATCTACAGAGCATAACAGCCAACATAACATCAATATCATAACTAGAGTAATGTAATGTAGCATCCAAAGTAGCTAAACGACTAATCAAAAGGTCAAAAGAAAACTAAAACAATAGTATCAACTGGAGGGACACTACAAATAAGCCACTACATAAGCTCTTTGGAAGAAGATGTGAGGCTTCTAGCAAGATAAATCCCTATTCAACAAACTTTCACCAAAAAAACATTATATACCTTGAGAATGGATGATGGTGGTTCCATGGCCAAACATTTGAATACATTTAATATGATTGTGACTAAATTATACTCTATTCTAGCATAAAAGTGGAGGTTCAGATTGTTTCATGATACATGTATGCTCTTTTTTAGACTTATACATTGATGTCAATCAAGAACACTACCTCAAAAATGAAAATGGATGAAGTAATAGTTATATTACTCTAAGAGAAGATATAGTGGAAAGCTTCCAAATCTACTAATGAGAAACTAGCTATTTTTTGAAGACTAAAGGAGGAAGGCATGAAAGATGAAGAAAAAAAATTGAGATCTAAATCTCTTAGAAAGAACAAGGCTAAGTGTTGGAACTATGAAAAAATCAAGCACTAATATATAAATCCTACAAAGAGGAGAAGAAGAAAAATGATTTAGATATTGAGTCTAAAAAATATTCTCAAAATTATACAAAAATCTTTGTTGCGATCTTGGTATCTCATGTATCAAAACGTGTTTGGTAGATATAATTTGGTGCTTCCTTCCATATGGATTCTCATCGGGGGTGCTTTCTGAAGTAGGAAGAATATGATGGCAAGAAGGTGTACCCTAGTGATGACTCTCACTTGAGCATATTTTGGCATGGCAGAGTCCATGTTCAATTTATAGATGGATGAGTGAAGGGAATCAATACTTGTGTTACATATCTTTGGCTTGTCACAAAACTTGTTATTAGTTAGCAAACTCAATGGGAGATACAACCTATTTTGTCTAGTGGAGGGTGTAAGATGGTGTGAGGAGGTATAGTTTTTTCTGAGTGTTCATGTGAGAAATTTATTTTAGTTGGATGCATGGATAACTTAGTACAATATTTATTATGTTCATGCAATGAAGAAACCATAGAATATATACCTTCATCATAAAATTCGCAAAAAAGATAAGTATTGTTCTACTTTGAATAGTCATGTTTTCTTGGTACCTAAGAAAGATATTGCTTCAAAGAGATAGTTAACTATAGAGAATAAAATGCTCTGGCACTAAATAATAGGCCATATAGGTGGGAAAGGTGTCAAGAACCTAGAAAAATAAAAATCTTGTTGAAGAGATGAATGATTGTAGTTTTGAATTTGATTTTTATGAACATTATGTATATGAAAAATAGAGTCACATTCAATTTTACTCTTTTTCTCATAAATATTCTAGGGTGTTAAACTTGATTTATTTATATGTATTTGGCCATGTTAATATTCCTTCAATTTTGAAGTCTCTATACTATATAAATTTTTATAGATAATTTTTCTAGAAGGAAATGGGTGTATTTCCTTAGAAGTAAATCTAAAGTATTCATTTAGTTTAAGGATTTTAAGGCTCTTGTGGAAAATTTGGCTTGTAGGAAGGTTAAGTTTTGAAGACTAAAAATAGTGGTGAGTTTTGTTCTATAGATTTTGATAAATTTAATAGAAAGTATGGGATAAAGAGGCATAGGAAAAATTCATATACCCATCAATAAAATGGAGTTGTAGAGAGAATAAACACAATGTTGATGGAGAGAGCTAGGAGTATGCTTAGTGGAGTCAACTTGGAAGAGGAGTTTTGAGAAAAATTAGTTGCTACAATTTGTTACTTGATTAAAATATCTTACGTTAAATCTTGTAAACAAGACTCCTATGGAGACATGGATAGGAAAATAGACCTCATTACAATATCTTGATTTTTTAGTTGCTAGTAACATACCTAGGGGAAGAAATTAAAGCTAGAGAACAAGCTAGTGAAATATATTTGCATCAACAATAGTGTTAGCACAAAAGAGTACAAGCTTTGAAACCTTGTGATTGAAAATTTTATATGCATTAGAAGTGTTATTTTAGAGATATTAAGCCATCTACAACAGTGATTTTTTTAGTGGCTAATATTCACCAATTAGCTAATAGTTGAAATTTGGGAATCCAAAACTGGCTAATAGTTTGAGCTATAATGTAACTTGAATCGCCACATTTTTACAAAATTTTATTATATTATTATTTAAATCGTCAAAGAATTTATTTTATTAAAAAATTTAACTCAAAAAATCACCATAATATTTAATACATGATTAGATCAAATTCGCCTAAATTTAATAAATTTTAGTAGAAATCTATATTAATTTTCCAATAGTATATCATAATTATTAGTTTCTTTAGGACCATATTTCTAATATTTAGTTTCCACCATTAATTATAATATTATCTAATGACCCTTGTTGTACTCCATTAAGTAAAATATACCCACAATCTATGATGCTCTAGGGCCCACAATTTCAGGTCTCATGAGCATTATAGATTGTGGGTACATTTTACCTCCCAAAGTACAATAAGAGTTGTTAGATCAATGATCTAAAAGCAATTTTTGAGCCCCATGAGAATTACATATCATGGGTACATATTACCTTATATAATACAATGAAGGTCATTATATTTTAATTCAATGGTGGCATGTGAATATTAAAGTCTACCCCTTAAACCCATTGATAATTTTCACCCTAAGCCCCTACTTTTCTATGAGAATTATTTTTAGATTGGATGGATTTGCCATCACAACTAATGCATTTTCCTATTATTTTTCAATATTCACCAAAATTTTCTACAAAATTCTACTGATGTAAAAATATTGTCAATAAAATTAATATTTTTTTCAAAAAAAGGGAAAGATTTAATAATAGAATAATTTTTTTTCCTAAAAAAATGAAAGATTCGCCAAGATTTTATATCTTTTTTTGAGGGGGGTTTCTTAAAGTTATCAGTATTCTATAGTGTTGCAACTAGAAAAGGATGGAAAGAAATATGTGATTCAAATGACCCCAAGATTGAGAAGGTTGAACCAAAATCTCAAGAAGGACCTAAAGATAAGAGAGTTTAGATAGCTTCAAAGAGGATATATACCATCGTTCACCTTAACTTTTGAGGAGGCCCATTTTATAGAGACAACAACCAAAAAAATATACTCCTCATGGTTAGAGATGTAGTTTTAATTTGATTACTAATATCAATGAGCCTAGTATTGTGAATGAGGTGGTGGATATGAACGATTCTAAGTTTGTTGCTAGCATTTTAATTTACAAATTTAAATGTGGCACAAAATAAAATAAAAATGTGTTATAGAGCCCCTCTTCAAATTATAAGGGGAAGCTCCCTTTAAAATAAAAACTAACCTAAATTGCACAATATATACTTTCTTATTTATAATCTTTATAGTGTGATTTAAGGTAATTTTAAGTATGCAATTTATAAAAAACTAAATAAAACCTATCTTTTTGTATTCTAAATATATAACAAAAGGAAATTAACACATCCACACTACATAAGAAATTTTGGGGCTTTTTGATTAAAAGAAACTCCTAAAAATACATGCTTTAGTTGTCTAGCTAAAAGAATAGACTAAAAAATATAAGTACACATATACATTAGAAAATGATGAGTTTGGTAAATTAAATCAAGGAATTGATACAAAGCCACACCATCCAATTTAAAAAACTTGTGATACAAAGCTTGTAAATTTTCTAGAATCTATTTAATTACCTCAACACTCAATAAAATATCTCAATGGTCACTTAGAAGCAATATTAGGCTTAGTAAATTATATTGAGTGAATAAATAGAATTTTGGAGTAACAATTACAATTACTTGGTGAACACAAATTTTATCAATATGTAGCTTGATAATTACCATTCAAATTAAGTAAAAAATAATACTTATTTATACTATTTTATAAATTTATTGTATGAAAATAAATAATAAGATGACTACTACTTTTATACCACATAATCCATAAAAATATTTCAATTTTAGAGATAGAAAAAATAATCCCCAAAATAGCACCACTAAAAATGGAAATTACAAACCAAAAGAATAAAATTGAATAGCTACAAATTAGGAAATTGATGGGTGGTGGGGAACCCAACTAATGGTCAGTAGTTGCATTAAACTCTACTTATATGAAAGCTCTTAAAAATTATAATTAGCACCTACTAAGATATTTTAGGAAGCTCACATCCATGAGATCACATCCTAAAATAAGTTGCTACTTGTTTTGTATTTGTAAGAGTTTTAACAATGAAGAAAATCTTAGTATAAGAATAAAAAATACCCACAAAATGGTGTAATGGTGAAAATGCATACCTTCCAATTCCCCTTGGGTTTGATCTCTTGTTGATCCATATGCAATGATTAGTGTGCAAGATGATGTGTTCTTGTGTAGATGTTAGAAAATAATTAGTGCACAAGATGATATATTATTGTGTAGGTGTTGAAAAATGTTCAGTATGCAAGATGATGCATTCTTGTGTAGATGTTGGCAATTATTTGATCCTACATCTTTATTTTTTTCTCTTTTTCTAACTAAAATAATCACTAGTCTAGTGACCATGATTGAGAGAGCTCCATATATCCTATAGGCTATACACACTACTTCTAATGTGTATAGTATATAAAATGAATTCAAAACTTTCAAAAAATATTCATATTTTTCAATAACTCAATTTTCTTATATACACCCAAGGGATAAATTAGTCCTACCTCAATTCCATCATTTCACATCTCAACATATATCTAATTCTCTATTTTATCCATTCATCATTTTGGTGTCATGTTGAAAATTCCATAGTCATTGGTTCTTTCCCTTATGTTTTGAGCCTTTCTTTGATTGTCCCAAATGATATAATTTTTTTAGAAGTGACACATTCTTGCATTAATTCAACTCATACATCACCATGCCCTATCCCTTATTATACCAAGAGATGTAACTACAATAGCAACAAGGTATAGGTTGTAATGGAATGAGCATGTTCATAAAAATAACTTAACATAACTTTGATGAGCATTTACATATTAAATCAATTAGTATTTAAATATGATTTAAGCACCTCAAAATTGATGTCCAATATAGGCACCTTGAAATTTATTTCTCTTGACATATTTAGATAGATATAGTTAAGATATATGTTATTTTAATTCAAATTAGATTGTTGTGCTGAAATTGATATCTCTTGACATATTCTAAAAATACATGTATTTAAGATGTTTATACTAGTTACTCGTCCCAAAAGGTTGGTCCAAATTCATAGATTCTTCATTTGTATACTTGGATAATATACACATGTTAATACTTGACCTAGATCATTTCCATAGTCATAGATCTAAATGTTGAAATTTTAAACTTTAAATTTAAAATAAGTATCATCATATATTTGACTCATTTTGTCATTAAGGTTGTTAAATAATGTATGTTTTACCTTCCAAACTCTCATATAGATATGTGCCTAATCCAATAGTTAAGATTGTATTAACTAAACAAGAGATAGGCTACAACAAGAGAGGGACTTGGGTTGTGAAAGCCCAAGAGTATGATGTAGACATTAAGCCTACTAAATTTACGAGAAGGTGTGGACTTTATTGTATAAATTAAATTTGAGAAACTAAATAATTTTCTCCTTATGCTCTTCATATGAATTATTGATGTTTGGCTTTTCAATATTGTATATTTATTGACATATGGAGAAGTTTCTATCCACCTCTTGAAAAAAGAGAAAGGAAATATCAATATTAAAGCTACCAATTATGTCATTTGAGGTATTACTCTATATAAGAAAGGAATTGATGGAACATTCTTGACATGCTTTGATAGAGAAAAATAAAGGAAGTTTCTTAAAATATTCATGTAAAAATACAAACAAATAATTTAGGGTGAATTAATTTTTTTAATTTAAATATTCTATCCAAACCTCACAAAAAAGCCTAATAATTTTTTATACCAAACTTATTCAAAATCCTAAGCTAATATTTCTTAGATTTGAAAACTTTAATTAGAACTAGCATAAACTAGATTCCTTCATTGTCCTCTCATTAACATTAATAACCTAATTATTGTAAGAACATAAATTTGGGTTTATTGTTCTAATAAGATCTAGTTGAGCACATATTTTTTCATGATTTACTTGCTAACATCAAAAACCTAGTACTGTATTTCAAATTTAAATATTTTTCCTAAATCTTGTGCAAACCCAAAAATATTCCCTTCATGATCCATGCATTAATATTAGTAGCCCATACTATGAATTAGCTCATAAAGAGGAATAAACTATACAAATTACCATATATTAAAAAAAAATATTGTACATTGAAATACATTGCAATAATAGTGGAAATGAAATTATTTAGATACGCAACCAACTACAAATAATACTAACAAAATATGCTAAAATAATAATAGTAGCACAAAGACCAACCAAAACAACAACAAACTAAAGATATGACACTTAGCCCACCACAATAATTGTACATCATAACACATGTTTAGTTGAGATTCTATAAACATGAAAGCTCTATTTTGATATTTTTATTGTTGGTGTAAATAGGTACATTTCCTATCTAGTTATTTAGTGGGGTCATATTTACATAGTAAGTCCACTTAGGTCCTAGGCTATTAGTGCTTAGATAATATTTTAGCTTTTTAGCTTTTATTAAATATTAGTGCCCTAGGGTCATTTAATATTGAGTCATGCCATTAATTATGACACACTCATTTAATGCTAGTACTACATTGCACCTTGTCTATATAAGCAAGGTTATTGTATACTTTATATATAACTCATCATCATATTTCAAAAATCTTAATATAAAGAAAGATCATATTTGTGCATACTCTCTTGTAGAAGGTTGTAATTTTTTCTTATAGGTGATCTTGGATTAAAGCTAATTTTCAGCTCCTACATGTATCAGAGCACGCCTTACAAATTCCTTCTCAAATTTGAGGGTAGAGCTATTGCCAGCAAGAGATCTGGGTGAATTTTAGTAAGGTTGAGTATGTTGAACACACAAAATACTGAGAAGGGGGTGAATCAACATGCTCTAAAACTACTTAAACATTTAAACATTCATTCCACATATCATATTCAATTTTCAGTAAGGAAATAAACCATGAAAACAACCATCAAAGCATATAACAACACATGAACACCAAATTTTTATGTGGAAAACAAAAAGGGAAAAACCAATGTGAGGATTAGCTCACAATATATTATAATTGATTATAAGATATTACAGAAAGGCTCACTGCCAGGTGGAATCATTGTCTAGAAAATAAGAGAAATAGAAGAGGGGTGGCTCACTACCAAGATTTGAACTGCTACAAATGCATCTACAATATGTAAGAAATATAATTCCACTAAAGCTGAAAACATTGAATCAACACACTTCATATTACTATGCTTTAACACTCAGCTTTAGTCTGAATTCACATCACATTCACATGCTCTGCTAATGAATTCACATCACACATATAAACTTATATGGCTATTTGGATGTGGGATATAAGGTCTCATAGTTTTAGGACTCCATGATCCTATGGTACTTAACTTTATTATGGTATTTGTCATCCTTGTATACCTATTTTATGAACCTCATAATGTGTCATATATTGTCATTATTATGATGTGTAGACTTTGAGACATGTAAGTATGATGTGAATTAAAATGTGAACTAAGTGTAGATATGTTAATTTTAAGAATTAAAATAATCATATTATGATTAATGTTGGTGTTTAGATACCTTGTTAATTCTATATATTATGGATAATCTCATGAATAGGTAATAATGGAACTTTAGCATCTATTAGTATATATTTGTATGGTGTTATCCTTCATAGACTTAGTAGCACTCTTTAATCTTTTGTTAATGGATCAAGTGTACCCTCTTCTTATTTTTTATGCATGAGGTATTATTATATTGTATTGACTTATTACTATTAATGTTATTGTTGCACACTCCATGGAGAAAGATTTTATATAAGATTTTTATTATTTTATGATTGCTTTACTTTGACAACTAAGGTTAAGGAAACTCATTGGCCTCATCTATATGTGTTGGCATAATGTTTGGTTATGATATACCCACACTTTAGAGACTTCTAATAGGAGGTATAATATAAGGGGATGTGGATGTAAGGCCCAAACTTGCTTATGATTTTTGTAGAACCTCTCCTTATTATTGGACTCCAATGTTGCTAGCTAGATAAACCTTTTTCTAAACTTTGTGACTTTGTTTATAAGGAAATTTTGATAATATTTACCCCAAAGGGAATGTACTATAGATGAATATTTCTCTAGAAAAACTATTTTAATTATGTTTCATTATTAAGGATTAAATATTTTCACCTAATTCATTTATGGTGAGAGACCTAATAACCCTCATTGCACTCCTTGTACTTCATGATATTATTTCTAGTTATTATGGAATGTGCATCAAATATTCCAACCCTTTATTTTAATATGCATCCTTTATCAAGATTGAATTACTTTATCAAATATTAAAATGTGATAATTTAACTTAGTTAAATTTTGATTTATGAATTACGAGTGATTGAATTAAATTAGAAAGTGGCATACCTCAAATACTAGGAGTTGATTTGGATGTGGAGTAGGGGATGAAGGTTATACTAATATTATTGTCAAATGAACTAATGATGTGGTTGTGTTCCTTGATGAGGGAGTTATCTATGACTATGATTAGGACCAATTGGATTTCAAAGGTAGACTATGTAAGTTGTCAACTAAATAAATTATTCAAGTGATGGTAACTCTAACCTTGTTGAGGGTAGGATTTTTAATAAGTGGATTTAGGTGGGTTATCCCACAATAGTGTATCCCATTTTTTTTTTACCAAAGTGAGACATTGGAATTAATATTTTTAACCAAAATTTCACCTTATGTCACCTATAACAACTAAGTTGTTAAGAAACTCAAGATGATGTGAACTATTGAATTTTGAAATTTCATGTGTAGATTATAAATATATAATTTTTTAAATTACAAACTAATTTTCAATTTTGTACATAAGTTTTAATAATTTATTTTTGATAGTTAATAATATTTTTTGAAAGTGATATTTATTCCACAATGCATAACATTTTTTAAAGATAAATTATAAAATTTTAAACATAGATTGATAACACTAATATCTAGTGTAAAAAATATTAGTGTGTAATTATCTTTTTCTATAAGAATCAAAATTAACATTTTTTTGATAGTTAATTTTTAATGTGGATTTAGGTGGGTAATCCCACAATAGTGTATCCCACTTTTTTTTACCAAAGTGAGACATTGAAATTAATATTTTAAACCAAATTTTCATCTTATGTCACCTATAACAACTAAGTTGTTAAGAAACTCAAGATGATGTGAACTATTGAGTTTTGAAATTTCATGTGTTCTAATTTTTTTTTTTTAAATTATAATTTTATTTTTTTAATTTTGTACATAAGTTTTAATAATTTATTTTTGATAGTTAATAATATTTTTTGATAGTGACATTTATTCCATAATGCATAACATTTTTTAAAGATAAATTATAAAATTTTAAACATAGATTGATAACACTAATATCTAGTGTAAAAAATATTATTGTGTAATTATCTTTTTCTATAAGAATCAAAATTATTTTTTTTTTGAAACAAAGACATCAATACCTAGTGCACAAATATTTTTCTCTATTTTTATATTTTACCATCTGTGTGGAATAGAGACCTTGATGTTTGGTGAAAAAACCTATGTTCACTAGAAAATAGGAAAAATATAATAATCAAATTAAATATATTAAAATTGTAATTTTTGAAAATCTTACTCCAAGGGCTATGATCCTGCAAAATTATATTATCATGCTGATTTCATTTGTTAGTCTAACCCAAGGTTTGAAACAAAAGAATGAGAAAAATATGAGGACCAAGGTGGAGAGGTCCATCCAAGGACTTTCAATCGAAGGACCTTTGAATGAAGGTGCCTTTGTTCAAAGGTACCTTTGAATGAAGGTCCTTTTTAACCTTCAAAAATAATTAAAATATTGAAAGGTTTAACAATATTTAAAGAAAGGTACACCTTCGTTCAAAGGTAATTGAGCAAAAACCTTCAAATGAAGGTGTTTTCTAATTTTATCTCCCCAACCATGAAAAATTATAATATCTGTGACTGATGACATAGTATGGGTTAACTACACTTGATCCATAAGGATTTGAAGCATACTTAAGAAACTAAGCATCAATCCAATAAGATCATTCAATGTAAACAAAGATAAAGAAGCCATTAAACTAACATATTAAAACATGAAATCTTAGCAAACATCTACTCTAAGACATTGAAACTTATCCTATTAGGGGAGTGGTGTTGCATTGATTGTGGAATGGAGACCCTTTCCTAATCCCTTGGATAATGAGCTTGTTTGAATCAATTTTACTGAGGAAAACTAATGGAACTGATGAAAGATGTGTTGTAAAACATGATGAAAGATATTTTAACATTATAAATAATATGATGATCGATGTGGGTGTATGCAAGATTTGAAATATTAAAACCCTAATTTCAAGATATGCTAAATGGATGCACCTAAGTTACCATGGAAGCAATTCATGGAAGCTAAGCTAAAAATGCATATAAAATAACCTAAAATGTGAGTGCAAATGGATTTGATTTTCAACAACATAAGTTTTCTCTGAAAATTCATATACTAATCCAATAGATGCAAGATCTATTTATAGAATAGGAAAAATGAAACTGATGGTCAAGATTAAAAGAATCAATCAACTACCAGAGTGGAAGGAAGATGGAGGTATAGATCATGGATTCCCATCAAGGGTTGAGGAAGTAAGATGATATTTAATCAAGGGATTACATTCATCCCAACAAACACACTTTCAAAACTTGCATAAGAAGTTTGTTGAAAGTTTGTTACAAGGAAGAATATTCATTTTTTCAAATGAGTGAAGAGGGTGTTAAACCCCACCTTGCATGTGATTAGTAAAGCTTTAATCTATTTTATGTTTTCCTAAATAGATGGTAAGATGTATTTTGGATGATAAATAGCATGATTATCTAACAATATGCTTTCTTTTCATTCTAAAATTTTATTGATGCCACCATGAAGGAGTTAGGACTCATAAATTGTGAATATGAGTTAAAATTGTAAATGAAATGTTTATACAATTAAATCTTATTTCAACGATAAGATTAATGTGATATACCATTGTTGCTTATGGTTTCCTTGGTAATGTGTAGTAACGGAAGAGTGTCAGTATGAGAAGGGAAGAACATTGAGTAGATCAAAAGACATATTCTTGTGGTGATGAATTTAACCCCTTTCGAGGCTTAGAAGGAAATGAAGTTAATAAGTTGATAGGGTAAGATGGAAAGGGTTGATATTAAAGGGATAATCTATTTTTGGGTTGTGAGGGTATTTAATTATGTTTCATGTGGGTGTAAGCGGGGTTAGGGGTTAGGAAACCTTACCCAAGTTTGAATTTTGGATGGGTCCTTAAATGGGTCTTTAAAAAGAGTTGGTGGTCAATTTCTTTGGTTGGTATGCAAAAAGAAACCCCCTAGGATCTATAAAATAGTTGTAGGGATCAAGTGGGCATATAATAGTGCCCCAAGGACATTATTTGACCCTTGAAAAGTCCTCGTAATGGAGAGTGACGAATTTTGAGGAGAGGATGAGATGAAAAGATGGAGGGGTTGTCCAAGTGCATGTTTCCTCCTTAATAAGGAAAAGACTCTCATTGATGGAAGTAGGTGCACTTCACACCACCCCACCCAAAGGTTGCAAGTGGGAAACTCCTATATATTTTGGAGAGGAAGAAGGATTGGGGTGCTACCCACTTCTCCTCTTGGAGAACTTGAGTGGAGAGGGTAGTAAGAATGAGAAGAAGAGAGGAGTCCAACTTTTGGGAAGAAATTGATCATAATGGCTTGGCTTGGAGAGGAAAGATGGATTAAAGAGTTCAATCCCTTCACCTAAGAGAAGAGAGATAAATTCTTCCTATTTTCTTTTACCCTTGTTTATTGGTTGAAAATAGGTGAAATAGTGCATGGATCATGGTTGAAAATAGAAAGTAAATAACATAGATGCATGAAAATTGTGCTATGTAGTTTTATCCCTTTGTAAAAAATGAGAAAGACTCCATTTATCATCATGGGGCTAAAATAATTCCTTTCTCGGGGGTATGGTTAGAGCCCACGAGGCTCCATGATGCCATTACAGTAGGGTGGAGAGCAAGCCTTCATCAGTTGTGTGTCCTTCATTGTATTTCTTTAGATTTGATTTTAATATGAAAATATGGTGTTTTGATGTAACATGAAAGAGAAATGAGAAGAAAAAAAAAGAAGCAAAAATTTGTTTCATTGATGTAATACATTGTTAGGAAAGTTACAATCTAACTTTGAGGTGTTTATTTACTTAAATTTCTAGCGGGACCCTCTGAAATGAACTTTGTTACTAGTGTCTTTTAGAAATGTGTTGTAGCATGTTGCAAGTGCAAAAGAAATCACCCTTGTTGATGATTTCAATTCTATGCATAAACTGGCATTGTTCAAGGGAATTCTATTCTAATAAGCACAAAAATTTATGTAAACTTTTTATGAATGATGGTTCACATGCCTTTATTTTGTTTGAATGTTGTGTGAGTTTCTTCTACAACTATTTTCCTGAATTTAATGTTATTTTTGTTTATCCGAGTGAATCAATCGACTCCTTAAAATGTCACTTATGTTCGACATACTATATTGTTATACTTACCTTTTCTCGCTTACTCATTTATGGGAGCATTTTCCAAGATGACTAACCCTTGACTTCTCTATCCTTATCGACCTTCATATTCATCTTACCTTAGGTCCCATTTGCAGTTTTTTCCCTTATAATGGAATGGAGAGTCCTAAGTACTAGAGACCCTGTGGGATGAGATAAGTGAAAAAATATTAGAACATGCACAACCCACAAAGCAAAAAAAAATGAAAAATGGATAGGCCTCTGATTTATTGTATAATCTTCCATAGCATGAAACATATTCGGTATCAAGTAATCTCCTCATTATGCCTGTGTGCCTAGTACAAGATTCTAAAGACACAACCCCTTGATGCCAATATTTAGTAGGAAAACATATGAAGTGTATTGAATAGTATGAGGCACACCATATTCATAAAGTAACTACTATACCCAGGAGCTATTAGAACGAAATAATTATATAAGACTGAAGCAATACTACCTTAGTTGAAATTGAAACAAGGGATCTACGAGGAATAAAATGCCCATGTGATTATGCCATGAATATATGGTGTTGCATCCTCCCAAGCATGCTCGTAAATCTCATCGAAGGCTTTACAGTTTCCAAACAATTGAATGAGACTCTATTTGCAATATATAATAAAGGATATGCATAAGGGATAACCTATATCCTACCTAAAATTCTTAATTGTATCAATTCAAAAACCATCGCTGAGTATAATTGTTTCTCTGGTAAACGCAACTGCAGGAGAATGATGCACAAAACTATAGAAGAGAACTAAAAACTGATTGTATATTAATGTAATGAAAAGTTAGAGAAAAATAATAATAATAAACAAATCAATTCATGCTCGCGTTAAGTTCAGCTAGATTGAGGGACTGTATAATTAGATGCTGATAGAATGAGTCAACTAGTCCTTAGTCCAATCACGCAAGCCAATAACTTGCAGCTCGCAATAGGCAGAAAGAACATTATCATAACAAGGAATAATGGAGCAATAACCCACAAGATATATATGTTACCAATAGCACTCTCTAGTTGGCGATACAGTATAGAAGAAGATGTCGAAACATCAAGTTTCAGAGCTATTCGATTCATTTGAATCCAGGGTAATCGCCATCCATTTTCATAGTGACCTCCTCCTGGTCACCTTACTCTAGCCAATACTCGTTGAATTCTCAGGTTGTTAGCTTGTCTCTGAGTCGATGGCCTAGGCCCTTCCGTAGGTTTGTCAGCTATGTTCAACGACCCTCTAGCAGACACATAAATTGGTTTTTCTTAAGTTGGCCTTGCGTGGCAACCTCTAACTTATGATAAAATTGAAGATCAGATAAGATGTAATTATGTGATCAAACCACTTCTTAGGCATAGATAGTGAATGGATCCTACTCAATGGTCAGTCGAGAAAATCTTGTGTCAGTATGTACTAGTGCAGTAGATGAACTCCCATTGAATTCAATAGGTAGCATTAATTTGGAAACCTCCCCTCGCACAAAATTTAGAATTACTACCCACCTAACTGTAGTAGGTGTCCATGCTATGTCATTCAGCGCTCAACTAAAAGAAGTATGGTACATGCAAATTTGATGGAAAATTGGACTTGTCAGGATCCATAGCTCCTCCCGTAGACAATCGTTCTAATCAATTCCTATCGTGCAATATTATAAAATGTAGTGCACTTATATCTAAAGGCATATCCTCATGTTTGGGGTTACACCGAGCCAAAAAAATATGTACATAATAATTGCTGCTATTAGATAAATTTTAAAATCTATCACTGCATGATAATATCCTGTAACCATTCTTAAAAGAAACTCTGAACTTATAGATAGATGATTCATATTGAAAAGAACGAAAAGAGGGAAATACATAATTAGCTATTATGAAACTCTTCTAGAATTTCAACAAATCCTTTCATGTTATCAGTTATTGGGCTTTAAATGTTAATTTCCCCTATCCCAAGGATTAAGTGATTAAATAAAATGAGACCAAATAATCATAGTGATATTAACAAAGATTATATTTAAGAAAATATTGTTTGAATTAAATAATATTATATGTTTAAAGTAAATGTAAATAGAAATGAAATTTGGATCAACTAATAGAGGTATCGTTATCTATTCTTGCAGATAAATAGTAATCAATTAATCTTAGATCATTTACCAACACAATCTCATGGAAATAGTATAGCATAGAATATAGATATAAAAATGTGTAGGTAATGTTGGCAACACAAGGGAAGACAACTGAGAGGAGGGGGTGAATCAGTTGTCATGGATTTTCAAACTTATTAAACTTATTAACCTTAATTCTCATATCTAATTATTAACAGTGAAAGCATGAATCAACAACACATCAGAAACACACACAACGCCAAGATTTTTGGCGTGGAAACCCTGTTAGGGGAAAAATCACAGTGGAGGTTAATCCACAAGTTATACTCTATTAAAAGTATAAGAAGAATGCACATGCATTTAGGCACACTGCCTAGAGCTGATTGCTCAAAGGAAGACTCACTGTCTTACAAAAAATATTCAGATTAAAACTATATGAAAAATTTGAACTGAGAAAGTAGCATCTGCTAATGCCTAAGTATAGTTCTGGTTAAGCACATGAACACTTCTTCACTATCTTTCACTCTTCTTCACACTCTCCTCTGCCTTCGAATGATTTGAACCTTTTTTGCACATAACACTCACACACTTCACTTCACACTTGTCTCAAATGAGATAAACAATCGCTTATATATATCTGCAACAACAAATTACATTGCATTATGTCGGCTTCAACACAATAATAGAATGAATGCAAACTGACAGCCCAAAATAATAAAGATTATCAATGCGCATCAACCAAAGTCAGCTACAACATAGTAGAGACCCAAAAAAATATCCTCAAATACAAAGCACCTTCAAATATTCTCCCTCGAAGATCCACAACACGCTTCAAACACCTTGTTGGCCATGAACATGAAAAAAATGAACACGCAAGAGAACATCTCGGATCGCAAGCACAATGATCAATGTGGACGTGCAACATAGATAGAACATGATCTAGAAACGTCCACAAACACCACAGGAACATATGCAACAACCCAGATTACCAGAATCAGATTGTCTTCTTCCATGAACACCACTTGTAGTGACAAAATAGCTGTCAAAACACAAAACCTTATAACTTCCTCAAATCTTCATGTGCACCTCTAAAAATTATGGAGTAGAAACTAGATAGCCTTGAGAACAAAACCTTTAATCTAAAACACCTCACTATCAACACAATGAATTTTCTACTATACTGATCTTCATTTCTTCACAAACAACCTGTAACATATTTATTACAATTTTCTCAATATCCTTGACATATACAGTCTTAAAGACATTAATGTTAATAGTGTTGACATCAATGAAAACCACATATCAACAACTCAACCATGACATCCAACAATCTCCCCCTTTGGCATTGATGGCAACACATGATGTGTAAATTACACTATCAATGCAACTAACTCTTCTTCCAACAATCTCCCTTTTACATATTTCTCTTCTCCCCCTTAGTTCACACTGTTATTCTATAGTTTTTCACATTACTCTTCTCCCCCTTTGACATCAATGGAAAAGGTACACAAGATCTGAACCACATAACTGAATCATCTTACTACTCCCCCTGAGTAGCAGCTACCACAACATCAATCCGGATCAAGATATGACTATGAATGCACAAACTGATGCAAAGACTATGCATCTTAGTTCTAATTAGGAGGGGTAATCACCCCTAACTTCCCTTTGAGATACTCAAAAGTATCTTTAGGCAAAGGCTTAGTAAATATATCTACAATTTGTTCCTTAGTAGGCACATACTCCAGCCTAATGTCCTTATCACTCACTTTATCTCTCAAAAAGTGGTACTTGATAGATATATGCTTTGTCTTTGAATGCAACATCGGATTCTTAGATATGTTTATAGCACTTGACTTGTCATAAAATATGGCAGTAGGTTCATCATACACAACTTTGATATCTTTCAGCATCTATTTCATCCACAAAACATGAGTACAATTGTTAGCAGCAACAATATATTTTTCCTTTGTAGTAGACAAGGAAATGACATTCTTCTTTTTACTTAACCATGAAATCACTTTCTTTCCCAAGAAAAATGCACCACCACTAGTACTTTTCCTGTCATTCACATCTCCTACCCAATCAACATCAGTAAAGGCACTTAAAGTAAGTTCATCATCTTTAGGATACCATAGGCCAAAATCAACTATTCCCTTCAAGTATCCAAAAATTCTCTTCACAAATATCATTTTGATCATCAGAATCATATCCACAGGTTTCGGAGGGTCTAAAAATTTCTTCATCAACCTTAACATTTGCACTTTTAACCATTTTCTTCAATCTCTTGTTGTAGCATCGGTAGGCCTTGATCTTAGTAGAGTAACCAAGAAAGATTCCTTCATCACTTCTAGCATCAAACTTTTCTAGATCTTCATCTCTCCTGATATAGCATTTTCTGCCAAAGATTTTGAAATATCTAATAGTAGGATTATGACCAAACCACAACTCAAAAGGAGTCTTACCAGTATTACCTTTGATTTGTACCTAGTTAAGGATATAAATAGCAGTACTCACAACTTCTCTCTAATGGGTATGAGGGACATTTCCTTCCAACATCATAGTTCTAGCAGCATCTTGAACTGTATTGTTCTTCCTTTCCACAACTCCATTTTGTTGAGGGGTCCATGGTGCAAATAATTGTCTCTTTATCCCATGCTCTTCACAAAAAGAATTAAACTCACTGGAAGTAAATTCATCACCTCTATCTGATCTCAGACACTTAATCTTCAGACCTATCTATGTCTCAACCTTAGCCTTAAAGATCTTGAACTTTTCTAGAGCTTCATATTTCTCCCTTAAGAAAGTAACCCACATCATCCTAGAGTAATCATCAATAAGCAACATGAATGATGGGGAGTCCTATCCCTCAAGAGCACTCTTGCTCTTCTTAAGACCTATTCTTTGGTCTTCCTAGGGTATTCTTCACTACCCTACTCAGAGGTCACTCCTAAGACCCCTATCTCTTTATAGAACTCTCCACCAATTTCAAATGCTCACCTTTGCTCTCAAATCACCATGAGCTCCCATGGGCTCAATTTTGCTACAAAGTTCCCAAATCTTCCTTGGGACTAGGAATAGGTCTTCCAACTTTTCCTAGGGTGAAATCACTCCATTCTGATCCATCTTTTTGGATTCTTTCTTCTCTTGACTATCGAATTCAAGAAACTTAGTTTCTAGTCAATTAGGCCTCCAAGAACTAGTTTTGTTGACTTTTCTCACAAACAGTCTTAACAACCCCCAAATGTTTTTGCATATTCTTTCTATTGACCATCAAGGCTCCAATTTTTACTAGGTCTTAGGTCCTACAAGTGTCCATACATATGATTGTCCTCAAACCCCCTATTTTTAAGGGTTTCTAGGGTTTTTGGCTCTTTTCCCTTCTTTGAGGGATTCAACGACCTCCTCAGTTCTCCTCCTTGCACACACATGTCCAGGACACATGTTCCTTCACTCCCATACTCTTTATTAGCACAAACCAATCCATTTATAAACTCTCCTTGCTGCTGTCCTCTCCAAGCTACTAGCCAGAATGCACTTGCACTCGCCTAGTGCTTGATGATTTCATCACCTTCCCTGCAAATCAAGACCCCAAAACCTCTATGTACACTATTTACATAGTCCCCAACTTGATTCCAAGTGGCCATGAGATGAAACCCACGGGAAGTCAAGTGGGACTCATTATTCACAAAACTGGCCTTAACCGGCAATGAGACCAAGAACACCAAAAACTTGCAAAACAATAACCAGTCGATCTAGATGACTAATCTAATGCTACAAAATGTAATTAAATGACACAAATGAAAGAATCAAAGCATTAGATAAGTATTTTCAATCCATTCTTGACTAGATGAAGGCTCAAACACAAAAATTCAATGAAATTTGCTCTTTTCCAATTCACAAACATTTCTTTCCAAATCTCGAATCATACAATAGCTTTCCCACATGTCATATTAGGGTTTTTCTAACCTTATATACCTTATTCCCACATGTTAGGAACCTTAGGTTGGGCTTAGAACATTATTAATTCCATTTTCCAACTTTTAGGACAAATTTTCAAGACAACATTGTCTAGTTTTTGCCTAATCTCCTCATTAGGACTTTCCCAAACTTCAAAACTCTAAACCAACCTAAATTTTCCATCACACACACATCAATTCAACCTTGGGACTTTATCAATTAGTCCTTATTACCTTGGTGGCTGGCTAGAACCACCTACAAGCCAAAATTTGCAAGATCTCACCAAAAGACCTTAAGGTGCTCCTGCACCATTCTCCCCCTGCAACAAAGAAGTTAAGGAACCTGTGGTGTCAAGAACTCCTCACTAATTCCATGCTTCTTAAAGTCACTTTCTGCTATCCAAGTAGCCTCTGACTCTGGTTGTTGTCTCCACTTCACTAGGTGCTCCATGTATGTCTTGTGCCTAGTCTTCTTCTTCACCCTTGAAGCTAGAATCTTGTCCACTTGTGATCTGATCTAATCAGGTACCTTGAGTTCTTCCACATCCTTACTCACCTCAGCACTATATTGTTCCTCATCCATTTCTGGTCCTTTATACTTCACCAAGTCCTTCATATTGAAGATAGGCGAAATAGAAATCTCCTTGGGTAACTCCACCTTGTATGCATTTGATCCATACTTAGCCAACACTTAACATGGCCCTATCCTTTTCATCTGCAACTTACTTGATATTCCTTTCTGTATTCTTACCTTGTTCAAGTATACCGTC
The DNA here is from genome assembly GCA_007115665.2 of Sequoiadendron giganteum. Lineage (NCBI taxonomy): Eukaryota > Viridiplantae > Streptophyta > Pinopsida > Cupressales > Cupressaceae > Sequoiadendron > Sequoiadendron giganteum. The sequence goes on along the minus strand of CM021105.1, from coordinate 332,743,050 downwards.
ACCATATCACCTATTTCAAATTGTAGATCTCTCTTCCCTTCATCTCTTTTAGCCTCCAACTTCTCATTAGCCTCCATTAATGTCTTCTTTACCTTTTCATGAACCTCTCTCATTGACTGAGAAAAATCTTCAGCATGACCACTGATCCCTTCATAACCTTTTAGATCTCTAATCTCAAGTACACCCCTTGGATGTAAGACATATACTATCTCAAATGGACTCTTACCCATAGTCCTATGTGTGCTATCATTGTAAGCAAATTCTGGTTGTGGAATCACTTGTTCCCATCCTTGTCCATACTCCTTAGTTAGAAACCTCAACAAGTTACCAAGTACTCTATTGATCACCTCTGTCTGTCGATCCATTTGAGGATGATATGCTGAGCTATGAGACAAGTTGGTTCCTAACCTCCTCCAAAGAGTTTTCCAAAAATGTCCCATAAACTTCACATCTCTATCTACAACTATGCTCTTTGGCAACCTATGTATCCTTACTACCTCCTTGAAGAATAGATGTGCAATCTGACTTGCATCATGTGTTTCTTTGCATGGGATAAAATGGCTCATCTTGCTGAATCTGTCCACTACCACAAACACACTATTAAAACTAGTCGGTGTCCTAGGTAGCCCTACTATGAAGTCCATGCTTATGCACTCCCATGGTCTACTTGGGATGGGTAATGGCTGATAAAGTCTTGCATTTGTTGATGTTCCCTTTGCCTTTTGACACACTCCACATTGCTCCACATACCTTCTTACATCTATTTGCATCTTAGGCCACCAATAGAACCTCTCCACTAAGTCTAGGGTCTTGTTCAATCCAAAGTGTCCAGTCAAACTGCCATTATGCTTTTCTTGAATAAGATTCTCCCTCATGGAACCTCTTGGAACACATAATTGTTTCCCTCTAAACAATAGACCATTCTGCAAAGTATAATCTGCATATTCATTGTGAAAATGGTTTTCAAAATCACTACATACCTTGTAGATCTCTGAGAAATTAGGATCTCCTTCATATAGGTCTTTGAATCCTTCAACCCCTGTGCTCTGCAATTGTATCTCTTGAATGGTAAGCAATCTCCTACTAAGGGCATCTGCAACCTTGTTGTTAACCCCTTTCTTGTGCTTGATAGTAAAGGTGTATGACTGCAAAAACTCCATCCATTTGATGTGCCTCAAATTGAGCTTCTCTTGGGTATCGATGTAGCTTAAGGCCTGATTGTCGGTGTATACCACAAATTCCTTGGGAAATAGGTAGTGCCTCCACTTCTTGAGATCCTGTACCAAAGCATATAGCTCTAAGTCATAGGATGAGTACCTAGACTTTGCTCCATTCAACCTTTCACTAAAGAATTCCACCGGCCTGCCTTGTTGGCTGAGGACAGCACCTACTGCTATGTTATTTGCATCACATTCCACTATGAATGGTTTTTCAAAACTTGGTAAAACTAGGATTGGTTGGGTAGCTATCTCCCTCTTCAATCTTTCAAATCCTTCATTGGCTTCTTTGGTCTACACAAAAAAAAATTTTAGTCCTCCTTTGATGGTGTCAAGGACCGGTGCACGGATTTCACTAAACCTTCTCACAAACTTCCTATAGAATTGTGCTAATCCATGGAAAATCCTAACTTCAGTCCCTATCTTGGGAGTAGGCCAATTGAGAATGGCTTCAACCTTGCTCTTGTCCATCTTCAAGTTCCCTTGAGATACTACAAATCCTATGTAGACTAACTCTTGCTTCATGAACTCACTCTTCTCAAGATTTATGGTGAGCTTCTCCTCTTGAAGTTTCTTCAACACAAGTTCTAGGTGCTTCATATGTTCTTCTTTTGTTTTGCTAAAGATGAGAATATCATCTAAGTAGACAGCCACAAAGACTCCAATATAGTCCTTTAAGACCTCATTCATCACCCTCATAAAAGTGCTAGGTGCATTTGTAAGCCCAAATGGCATTACTAACCACTCATATAACCCCTCTATAGTTTTAAAAGTTGACTTCCATTCATTTCACTCTTTCATCCTAATCTGATAGTAACCACTTTTTAGATCAATCTTGGAGTAATACTTAGCACCCCTAAACAGTCCATTAATTATTCTATCCTAGGAATAGGAAACCTATACCTAATGGTTATCCTATTTATTGCCCTAGAATTAGTACACATTCTCCACTTATCTCCCTTTTTAGGTGCCAACACCACTAGAATAGCACATGGGCTTATACTTTTTCTGATCAGCCCTTGGTCCAAAAGTTCTTGAACTTGCCTTGCTATCTCTTTGTTCTGCTCTGGTGTCATCTTGTATGCAGCCTTGTTAGGAAATGTTGCTCCTGGTACAAATTTTATTTGATGACTGATTGCTCTCTTAGGTGGTAGTGTAGCTAGTGTGCCTTCACAAATGATATCCCTGAATTGTTCCAATAGTTATTTCACTTCTGCTGTCATAGGTAGCCGACTAGGTGACTCCTCCTCCTTTGGTTTCAACATGATTGCATAGACAACTCTTTCTTCCTCCTTTATGTCTCTTAGGAATTCCTTTCCACTCATCAAAATTACACTGGATTCTACCTTCTCCACTGTGCCTTCTTCCAAAAAAGACTGTATTTTATAAGTCACTCCATCCTTCTTGAATGAATACTTGTTCTCCTTGCCACGGTGTACTGCCTCCCTATCATACTGCTATGGTCTGCCAAGCAATAGATGGCATGCATCCATTGGTAACACATCACATAGTATCCTATCTTGATACTTCCCTATAGCAAACTCAACCCATACTTGTTCATTGACCAATATATTCTACCCCTTATTCAACCAAGTAAGCTTGTAAGGACACACATGGGGTATCTTGATGAGGTTCAACGTATGTACTGCCTCCTCTGATATGACATTATCAATAGACCCTGAGTCGATGATGACCTTGCAAACCTTACCTAGTATCTTGCACTTGACTCTAAAAAGAGCTCTCCTCTATTTGTGTTCATCCTCGATAGGTGCTTTGATCAATATCCTTCTCAACATGAGATTCTCTCCTCTCTCTGAATCTAAACTCACCTCTGAATGTTTGGAATAGTCCTCTTCTTTAACATAGGTAATCTTCCTCTCACCTTGTGAATATGTTGGCTTGTTAGGACACCTATAAGCCGGATGACCCAAGTGTCCATAATTGTAACACTTCATGGAAGCAAAATGAGAACTTCTCCCAGATCCTCCTGATCTGCCTCTTCCACCATTGTTAGAGCTTCTACCTCTGTATCCCCCTCTACTATTTGTCTCATGGGATTGTTCACCAACTCTAGTATCTCATTGACTTCTACTCTCATTGTTCCTTCCACCAAAACCACCTCTATGTCCACCTCTAGGATCTCTACCTCTTCCTTTACCCCTGGTATTAGAATCTTGTTTCTTTTTCAGTTTCTCTTCCACTTTAATAGCCATCTGATAGCAACTATGGAGGGTAGTAAGTGTGAAGAGACTCAACTCCTCTTGTATGTTCCATCTAAGGCCGTTCAGATACCTAGCAACCTTTATGCTTTCAATTTCTTGCACTCTAGACCTAAGGCTTAGTTTTTGGAACTCTTTTTTGTAGGTAGCTACATCTAAGTCCCTTTGTCTAAGATTTTTCCTTTTCTTATGCAATTGGATGTCATAGTCCTCAGGTAGATAGTTTTCCTTCACTTTAGCCACCATTGTCTTCCAATTTCCTATTGGCTTCTTGCCTTCCTTCTCTCTTTCTTCTTACAAGAACTTCCACCAAGTTAATGCTTGTCCTCTTAACCTTGATTTGGCTATCTTCACCTTTTGTGCCTCTGTAATTCCATCACATTCAAAGTGATTCTCCATTCCCTCAATCCATTCCATAACTAACTCTGCATCCATTCTTCCTGTGAAAACAAGGATGCCTTCTAGTGCCTTGCCACTTAATGCCTTCAATGCTTTGAGGAAAGGTTCCTCTGCTACTAGAGGGTCAGGTTTTGGCTCTATTTCTTCCTCAACGTGGTCCTTACCCTTGTCTTTGTCCTCTGCTAACTGCACTTTCATCTTGCTTGCAGTCTTTGCAACCACTTCTAGTTTTTGTTTCATTTCTTCCACAACTTCTTCAAGTCACCTATTCTTTTCTTCTTGCTCTGTCAAATCTCTTGCTAATTTTGCATTGGTCACCATGGTGTTTTCTCCTCTAGATTCACTTCTTTTTGACATTCACTTCTCAATTCCCAAGCCTTTTATGGCTCTAATACCAATTTGATGGGGAGTCCTATCCCTCAAGAGCACTCTTGCTCTTCTTAAGACCTATTCTTTGGTCTTCCTAGGGTATTCTTCACTACCCTACTTAGAGGTCACTCCTAAGTCCCCTATCTCTTTATAGAACTCTCCACCAATTTCAAATGCTCACCTTTGCTCTCAAATCACCATGAGCTCCCATGGGCTCAATTTTGCTACAAAGTTCCCAAACCTTCCTTGGGACTAGGAATAGGTCTTCCAACTATTCCTAGGGTGACATCACTCCATTCTGATCCATCTTGTTGGATTCTTTCTTCTCTTGACTATCGAATTCAAGAAACTTAGTTTCTAGTCAATTAGGCCTCCAAGAACTAGTTTTGTTGACTTTTCTCACAAACAGTTTTAACAACCCCCAAATGTTTTTGCAAATTCTTTCTATTGACCATCAAGGCTCCAAGATTTACCAGGTCTTAGTGTTATGCCTTGCATAACCACCCCATCATTTTCCTTGGTCAAAATGGGTACCCCTTTGTGTTTCTATCTTTTGTTGATTTTCAAACAAAGTTTGGAGTCATTTTTCTTCCAACACTTTGTTTTATTTTTGTTTAGTCTGTCAGAATCAGAGCCGGAACCAAATTGAGTTTTGAAACTTCTTTCATAAGCTTGCTCTGTCCCCCATCCCGATAGTCCTTTTTTGGACCTTTTTGCTTTATCTTTATCGGAGCCGGAACCAGAGTGGGCATTAAGTTGGTGTTTATTGAAAATTGCAAAATCTGAATCCATCCCGCCTCCGCCTCCACTTTTTCAACTTTTATTTTGGTCTAGGTCTTTGTGTTAAGTTTTATTATGTCGATCTTTTATTTCACCTTTTATGTTTGGTTTTGTTTTGCGCTTTGTTGGCAGACCCGGACCCGGAACGGGAATGAAGTTAGGAAATTCTTTAAGTTACCGAATCAGTTTCCATTCTGATTTCGGCCCCGCCATTTTCTTGGTCATTGATTTTTTACTGAAGTCGCATTGTAGTGAAGTGTTTGTTCTTGTCTAGATCTGACTCCGCTTAACTGCATTTAATGCATTAATGACAACTGCCATGCGTAGGTAAGAACTCTGATTTTTACCTTCATTAAGGATTAAACGCATCATTATTATCATTGTTAAAAAATCGAAGAGTGAAATAGAGCTGCTGCGGAGTCCATCTGAGTGAATCGATTGAAGGAGAAGGAGATAATCATTTTCGAATCAATTCAGAAGGCTAACCAAGTTTTGCATTCGAGGTAGGATTCTTTTCTCATTTTTTCTTTTATTTTGCTTTCATGTTCTTCATTCGTATTGTTTTATTGATCATTTCAGATCTTTGAGCAAGATCGCTTTCTTGAAGTTTTGCGTGTTTGTTTTCTTTTCTTTGTTTGTTTGCTTTTCTTGTTTTTGTGCTTGCATTTCGTGTTTTATAGTGAGTTAGGGCACTATCGCTTTCATGTGTTGTCGTGTTGGGTTAGGTTTTTAAATACGTAGATTTAGTTAGGGTTTTTTATAGTGAGGTAGATTAAATGTAGATTTTTACAGTAAGTTAGGGTTAGTTGAATCATGTTTTTACTTAGGGTTTTGTCACACATTCAATCTGGTAAATTAGGAAGGGTTAAATTCATGCCCTAGTTTTATCATGTTTTCTAGGTTAGGGTTTTTATGCGTTTCTGTGATCGCATTTAAAATTATTAAAATATCACGCCACTAAAATATAGTCATCCCCCATGGTCATATGAGTATAGTCTTTTATAATATATTTTAAGCCTTGTTTCATTTAATATGACCTTAGTTTTTAAATCATTAAGTTATGCATTTAAAATTGATAAAATCTTTGATGACGTCATGGTCAACATAATCGGAAGCGGGATCAGAATTGATTTAGAGTTTTGGATGTCTTTTATGTTTAGTGTCAATTCCATATTCCATCCCGACTCCGACTCCACTTATAATGAGAAGCTTTTATTTCTTAAAAATGTTTATCTAGCAGAAGCGGTAGCAGAACCGAACCAGAATATGAAAACATAAAATCTGAAGGAAACCGAATCAGTTTCCATTCTGGTTCTGGTTCCGATCACTATTTCACTTCCGACTCCGAGCCTGCTTCTTATTAGTAGAGTGACAGTAATAGTTTTTGCTCCGAGTCTGACAGTATGTTAGAAGAAGATTATTTAATATGTTTGTTGCTTGGTTCTGCCTCCGATGAATATTTGAAAGGTATGATTTTAAAGACACATTTTGAGATGTTTATCTAAAGGATCTAATTAGAGATTTTTGCTGCAGGAAAACTAAGAGGATGTCAGGAACATCAGGAGAAGCTTCCCAAAGGAACCAGCCTATAGGAAAATCAAAGGCAGCACCTAAGCCAAAGAAAATGAAGCCAAAACAATTGCCTTATACCTTGAGGTATAATCACATGAGTCCGATTGTGAAAGTGAGCAAAGTAGAATCAGATTGGTCGGACATCACCGATACCAATTTGGGTCAATATAATTTTGAGGAGCTATATGTAGAAACCTTTGTGGAATGGGAGGATTTAACAAGAAGGACACAAAGAATTGTTGATTCCGACTTGGCCCATATCACTGCGTTTCCTTTATCAATCTAGTGCTCAGAGTTGATCTTGACAGCAGCCAGTGCCTACAATCCTGCTACCAGACAATGCATGGATTCACAAAACAATGTGATTATTGATCTTACTCCTCAAGCATTTCAAAATATATTTAATGTTTCAGATCCTAAGAACTCGGTGCAGTTGGATGAGGCAGAGGCCTTGGAGAAATATAGTAAGTTTAAAGAATCCAATAAATCTCATTTGACTGAAAAGTGGTTGAAGATGGAGAAGAAGTCTCTAACCAAGCTTGCAGACCATCCAAAGAGGGCAGATTTCTATAAAGAGGTATCAGATTTATTAATGATGTTGTCCAGGGCTTTTGGGAAGAGAGATACATTTCGTTTCAAGGAGTGGATGTTTCCTTTCATCCAGACAATCTTAAATGGAGCCTAGCAGTTTGATTGGCCGATGATTGTGTCGAATGCTATTCATGATCAACTGACCAGCATTAGGGGAACTAAATGCTTCTTTATGACTTCCTACATTGTGTATGCAACAACAAGGTTGGGTATCTTCCTAGGTTTAAACAGAGTAGGGATAATGGGAGTGTTGGATGGGCAAAAGAAGGTATGGGAGCATTATAACCAACTGTCTCTACAGGTTGCTGAAACTCAATTCAAAAGAGTTAATGATGCATTCATATATATAGTCATTAACCAATTAAATGGAGATGTAGGGTACAGGCCGAGTCAAGAGGCCATGGCATTTATTGCTGAATGGGGATGTTGGTACATTCAATACCCCAACTTTACATATTTCAGGTTAGCTAGTTTTGAAGGCCATCCACATTTGCTTCCAAGGTGTTGCAATAATAGGATAGTGTTGATGGAGTTTGTATATCAAGCTCTTGGAGTTAATGCTCGGTTTTTAATAAAGCATAAAATAGGATGTCACAAGTTCCCCATGAAGTTGGGTGAGTATGGCTGTCAACATTTGGTAGGAGCAAAGGTGGTCTACAATGAGCTGATACAGTTGAAGTTGGGTTTATACACAGCTCGTAGGCATTTTGATCTGAAGGGTAAGATGAATGCCTTGTTGCCTTTTGTGTTTGACAAGCATTTCAATTTGTTAGAAGATTTCTGGAGTGATCGGTAAGATGAGTATGACTTGAGGAAAAAGAATTATGAGAGATTACCTATTGCACTTATGTCAGAATTTGGAGTTAAAAATGACATTCCTGACACTTTGGTGGATGATGGAGTTGTATTGGATCCATCTTATGAGGCTTTAAACATAGGAACTAAGAGCTTGGATCTAATTGACTGAGATAGTGAAGAAACTATTGACATAAAGCAGATAGGAAAAACTGTCTTGGATAGAAGTGTTCACTAGTTGATGTTAAGAACCAAAGCTCCTCAAGGACTAGCTCCTAAAAAGGGGAAAGGGTATAACAGACTTAAACGGAAGACACCTCCCAAGGAGCCTTTGGAGTTCTTTACCCCAAATATTGAAGAGATAGAACTTGAAGCATTAGGGGATGAAGAGGAAACACAAGAAGGAGATGCACAAAAAGGATCGAATGTTTCAACACCTACATTAGGTGAATCTTCCACACAAGTCCCACTTGCAAAGTAGCAGAGTGAAGAAGTTCGAAAGGGGGCTCTTCATAGTATGGCTGAAACTACAAAGGGAAAATAAGTGGAGAGAGAAATTCATGATGTTGGAACAGATTCAAACGAGACTGTGTCAGAAAAGGATGTGCAAGAGAACATGCCTCTAGAGGAGGATGTTGAATAGGTAATGACACAAGAGGAGCAATGGAAATTGTTCGAAGAAGTCAGGAAGAATGCTGAGGTAAAAGCTAAATAAATAGAAAAGAAAAATTTAATGGGTGCCAAGACACAAACTGATTCCATATTACAGCAGCAACAAATTGAAGCTCAAGCAGAAGCTGATGAAGTAGAGAGACAGACAAGGCAACAAGAACATGAACTCATGGTTTAAGAAGAAAATGATAAGTTAGAGTTAATACAAAAGATTCATGACCTTGAGGAAGAGAAGGCAAGAAACCAGAGGGAGAAAGAGGTCTTGATTGCTAAGTTGAAACTTACAGAGGAAGCTCACCGAAAAGAAGAAGAAGCAAAAAGATTAAGAAAGGAAAAGGATACCGAAGAACTAGTTAGGAAGCAGCAAGAAGAAGAAGCAAAGGCAAAAAAGCTTAAGGCTTTAGAGAAAGAGAAACTGGAAAAAGAAGCTCTAGAGAAAGAAAAATTGGATAAGGAAAAGATGGAAAAGGAAAGAATAGAGAAGGAAAAATTAGAAAAGGAAAGATTGGAAAGGGAACAAGTGGAGAGAGATCGATTGGAAGAAGAGAGATTGAAGAAAGAAGAAGAAGATAAGAAGATACAGGGACAAAAAGATAGGAAAGAGGCTGAAAAGCTTGTGCAGATGCACGTGGTGCAAGAAAAACAAGAGGAACCAAGGGTTGATTCTCAGCCCCAAGAAAATGTGCAACCACCTTCTACTGCTACTATTACTTCTTCTTCCACTGAAATGACTACTGCTCCAAGTGTTCCAACTTGGTTAAAATTGGACCTATAGAAAAGGGCAGTAACACCTTCCCAACCTCTCAATTGGGAGAATATGATGAAGGAGATTGAACAAGAGAGGCCTAAAAAGAAGGCCAAGATTCTACACTCTACCAGGTTCACAAACAAGGGAGAGATTGTTGTTGAGTGTGCCATACCAATGACAGAAAAGGAGGTAGGGGACATGCAGTTAACAAATTATCAATTGAGTACTGTCAACTTGGGAAGGCCCACTAGGAATCAATAGATGAATCTAATTGATGTGGTGGCTTCAACAACCAAGTCAAGAATGTTAAAAGATAAACAGAAGAAAGATGAGCTTAAGGCTCAGTTGGATGAATTGCATTCATTTTTGAAAAGTGTCTCCTCTCTGAGATCACAATAGGTAACGACTATTGAAACTCCAATTTTGTTAAGCAAAAAGGAGGTAGATGATTTAGTGCGGGTAAGAGGCAAAGTGGAGATGGTAGACAGATGGGTTGATAAGTTGAATCGAGAAGTAGGTGAAGTTTTGGTCGAGGGTTTTGAGGTTTACAAAGGCACAAAAGAGTTGATAAGAGAAATGCATCTATATATTGAAGCAACGAAGAAACAGGAAGAGGAGTATAAAGAGTATAGTCAGAAATTGGAGAAGGTTAGTACATTACCTTTGACTACTCTTCTTGAACAATCAATACTTGAGGAGGACAATAAGGATTTTGTGGAGAAGACCTCTCGTATACTCCAATTTATAATAGATTTCTTGTGCAAACATAGGAATGAGGTCCAAGATGTTGTTAATAATTTGACTGAATAGTTTGAGGAGTTGGAGGCGGTTATTGCTATCATAGTAGATGTTAATGTATTAACAAAGGAAGGCATGCCTTTGAGTCAAATAAAAGAGAAATGGGATGAAAGATTTAGAGGACTCATGCAGAAAGGAGATGATGGAGAAGATCTTATCATAGATTGACTAATGGATGTCAAAGAAGAGATAAAAGCTACTAGAAGAGAGTTGACAAAGATAAAAGATATGAAAGGGTTTGTTGCAGCAGAATTGGAGCGAATTAAATTTGAAGACAGCTGGGTTGATGGGCTAGAATTAGATGTATTACAACAAGTCTTCACTAGTTATGACGAGTTTATTGCAGACCTAGCTTCACATATGTAAATCTCCTGCATGCATGACTTTCTTCTTCTTTGCATGTTGCATGCAACACTGACAGTTTTGAAGCGCATGACACTTTTTCTCTTCTATTTTCTATTCTCCGGTTTAACTGAATGTCTAATGTAAGAACTCAAAATCAAATTGATCTAAGTTTCCAAGAAAGTTTTGTTCCTGAAAAGGTGGATGACTTAAAATAAAAGTGGAGTTCGAGTTTTTGTATATCTATAAATACCCTTTGGGTATCATGTTGTAAGGGTCAGCTAATAGAGAATAGAATTGACCTACATGATATTAGGAGATAGAATTTTGTAGTGATTATAGAGATACATTGTACTTGATTTTTTTTTACAGTTAATAAAAATTACAGGTTAATGCAATATGGTGTTAGGATTGAGTTGTTTTATTTGATAAGGTTGATAAGTTATAATCTATCTGAATGCCAATGATTGTGTTGAAGCACGAAAGTTTCTTATGTGATGAAAGTCATTAGAAGAAACCAGATTTAAGGATTATCTTGTTAGATTATCATCGAATTAAATTTATTGAAGTCTGTTGATCTATGACCTTGGCAATGAATGAATGTGTGTTCTTTTAAAAAAAAAATCTTTGAAGTGGTTGTGATAGGCGAATTAAAATAAGCACCTTAGATGCATACAATGGTATAGATTATTCTGTGAATTGTATCATGCTTTGGTTTTCTTGATTTGATTGGAAAAAATTCATTGTTGAAGGTATATGTCTGGATGCTAGATAATTTTTGTTCATGTTTATGGATTTACCCTTTGATCTATCTTTTTCTTTTGTTTGAAACCCCCTTTATTTACAAAAATAGTTGGTAGAATGAGTCATTGCTTGAATTCTTTTGTTACCAGCACGTGCCCCTTGAACATTACAGTTGCATGAACCGATTGAGTGACACTAGATAGTTGAGAACCAACTACCAGGACCTTGGGAGTTAGGCTACTATATGTTGTCTTTCTTTTTCAGGAGAAATAGAGTAGTAATATTATGTTTTAACGTTGTTTGTGTCATTTTCACCATCAATAGAAATTGGCGCTAGAAGGAGGGCCTGAAAAGAAAAGCTGGATCACATAGTGTCTTTCTCACCGGAGAAATATGGGAGGATTTTGAGATCCTCTACTGACCTTGAACCTTTACAATAATTACAAACCCCAGTAAGGCCTAGACCCCATGCTCATAGGGTTTTAATACCTGCATTGCCACCACCGCTCACTCCACCTAGATTTCCACCAAATCCACCTACGCCACCACCAGTTCAACCTACATCACCAACTCCAATTAGGATTGTATTGCCACCAATTCAGCCTCTACCTGCTCAACCAATCCCACCAATGGCTTACTTTGTGAATAATCCCTCTCCATTAGGGACTATTCCTGGGGGATTCCATGATTTACCAAAGAACCCAGAGAAGTTTTGTCCTAAATACATGCATGGCGAATCAAGAAGTGTTGAGGAGCATATACAAGCATTCAAAGATGTTTGCATACGAGCTCAAGTTGCTCATCAAGATGTGGTGTGTAGATTGTTTCCCTACTATTTAGGAGATATGGCATATAATTGGTATCTAAATCTGCCCCAGGGATCTATTCTGGGTTGGACAGATTTAGAAAATGCTTTTATTAATCAATTTAGGGTTTATGTAGACCCTGCCATATTATATCACCAGTTTTCCACCATAAGAAAGGAACATCATGAACCACTGCCCTTGTTGAACACTAGGTTCCAAAGGATGTATCGTATGCTACAAGAGCCTTACTTAGTGCTAGAGGCTATGGCCATACAAGCATATCTAAGAGTTGTTGATCCTTTGATTGGCCTATTCTTGCAAAGAACTTATCAAGCTAATGAGATTAATTCTCTTTCTAAAATTTATCATCTGGCTATCAAATTGCAACAGCAGATAAGTCTGCAATCTGGAGGTTTAGGAGCGGCTCTTCCTCCCATGAACTATCAGATGCCTAATCCACCCTTATACAACACTGTCTCAGGGATGTCTTATTCCCAATATGGACCTGCATCTGAGTTGTAAGCTCCACCTACTATGCCTTTCTTCAGAAATGGCATGCAAGATCACTCCCATCAACCTCAACATCAACCTCAAAATCAACCACAACAAATAGGAGGATCAACCCATGTCCATTCCCCTTCCATAGTCCAGAATGTCCAAAATGAACAAACTGTTCAATTGACTAGTGAGTTAGAGACTCTCAAAAAGACTCTATCTCAGATGTCTAATGACATGGCACAGCTTAGGCAAAACCCTCCTCCCAACCAAAACCAAAATTACAACAATCAGGGAGGTTATAACACTCAGGGAAATTACTCCAATCAAAACCAAAATCAGAACACCAATCAGAATTTCCAGAATCAGAACTCCTGAAATAAAAATTATCAAAATCAAAAAAAAGTATACAATCAGAGGTTCAATAACAACAACAACAACAACAATAGGTAGTGGAATAGTAGACCTAACAATGGAGGAGTTCCTCATAACTATCAATCGGGTGAGGAAAGATCACACACTGGTAATATTGTTGATCTCAATTTTATGACCAATTGGTGTAGGCTACATGATACTGGAACACATTTTGAGGTCAATTGCCCAAAAATGGAGAAAATTGTGAAAATTGCATAGGTTGATTCCCATCCTCCAACAGGAAATTCCAATCAGGATAATGGGCCAGTCAATACTGCAATGACTTATGAGACTATTGAGGAGAAGTATCAATTTCGTATGCAAGGAGATAATGAGCCAGAGAAAGATGTATATGATGCTCAAGATTTTCAGTCCAAAGGAGGTCACTTTCTAAGAAGTCAGAATAAGGGCCATTCACTACATTTGCACCCCCAAACAACATGGTCCCACCAAATCAAAATGCAGATAATAATTCACCACCACCAAAGGGACCTTCTGATCTTCAGAATGGAGGCAATCCGCCTCCTTTTCCTAAATATCAAGTTAGGAATGATTCAGAATTTGACTTTATTGCAGAATTGCAAAGACAAGAGACATCCCTATCATTCTTTGACATCATGAAGTGGTGCCCATCTCAATGAGAGGTGGTATTGAAAGCCTTGGAGGAGACAGATCACTTAAAGGGAAAAGGTAAAGTGACTCTAGCAAAGGAAACAAATGCAGTTATGTATAAAGGTAAGACCAGTACCCCACCTTTTCTTTTAAGTCTAAGGATCTTTGGAAAGAATTTACACAATTGTTTATTAGACTCTGGAGCATCTGGAAATGTCATGCCTTTTTTGATATGTAAAAAGTTAGGATTAAGTCCTATCCCAACCAATAAGAAGGTGATTCAGTTGGATAAAACCGAGGTTAATGTTGTAGGAGAGTTGAAGAACATGCATGTACAGGTTGGATCAGATCCAAGGATCCAGGCCTATATAGATATCCAAGTAGCTAATATCCAAAAGACATATGGGATGCTTCTAAGTCAGGAGTTAATGAAGAGTATTGGGGGATATTTTTCCTTGGATTTCTCTCACATGTGGTTACCATGGAAAGGAGTTGCAACGTAGATAAGAATTGAAAGTGAACCTAGACTTAAGCATATGATTATAGAATATGATGCTTCAAATGAAGTAGCATATTTTGAGACTGAGATAGGAGTTTACAAATAAGAGGAAGTCCTTACTTTCTCTGTAGTTAGTCCTAGGGATACATTGCCCCTAGAACATAGTGACTCAATGATCTACATCAACCAGTAGGTTCTAATGAGGAAATTGCAACAAGATAGGCTGGTTTTGGGAGGAGAAATTGACTTATGTAGTTTATTACTTCCTAATTGGTGTAGGATTCACTATCATAATCATTCAGAGTTAACATGTCAATCATGCTTAGATATTCTAAGTCATGTAGATCAGCCTCAACAGGTGTGTCAAGAGAAACAAGCTTAGACTCTCGCCAATGAGTTTTCTTTCCAAGTTAAGGATGCAACTATTCTTACATGGGCTACTCTTTCTCAACAAGAATGTTCTTCACCAGAAGAACAAACTAAGGTTGTGTATTCTGAAATTCAAGAAGAGATTAAGGTATCCTAGTTCCTATTTGAAACACCTGCTCCATATAATTTTCCCATACCTAGGACATTGATGAGAAATGAGTTGGATTGCAACTTAACCCAAGAGGGTGTTCAGGAAGTAGTTGTTGAACAAATTGAGAACATAGAAAAATCTTCAATGAACTTTGTCCCAAGTTAAATCCTGACAAACAGAAAAAGTCCGAGCTGCCACACATTTTTAGTGAGTCATCCCCTATTACTTCTAAAAGGAAAGAGCTCCCAACCAAAGACCAATTATGGACTCTTAAATTTGATGGTTCTAAATCTAAAGTAGAAAGTGGAGTAGGGATTGAACTAACTAATCCAAAAGGAAAGACTTATTTTGCTTCTTATAGATTGCAGTTCGGTTGCACAAACAATGTGGCAGAGTATGAAGCACTTGCTCGGGGTCTTATGTTTTCTCATAAGAAGAAGGTTACTGCTCTCATAGTTATGGGAGATTCTGAGGTGATTATAAAGCAGGTGCATAGCCAATATACATGTCATAATAAAAGATTGGCTGCATACAGAAATAGGGTTTGGAATTTAATTGAAGATTTAGATGCTTTTGGGATTACTCTCATCCCAAGGGAAGCGAATCAAATTGTAGATGCTCTTGCTATTACTGCTAGTACATTGGAGCCCATGAAAGACTCTAACCTTAAAAGGTTTTCAGTGGAGTTGATCTCAGTTCCGGCTATTCCTGATAATGTCAGGCATTTTTAGGTGTTCAATGATGATCAACATATATTGGCCTTTTTGGCAAATTTTGATGTTTTTGAAGGACAAATAATTGATGAGTCTGAAAGAGATCAGGGGAATTGGGATCCAGAGAATGACAGTCCAGAAGAGATATTGGATTTAAAGAGCAATAACATCCCAAAAGGGATGATAGCATTGGAAAGAATATTTGACTCAGACCCACAAGCTTATCAAAGAGTGCCTACAAAGAGTGATGGAGGTAAGTATGAATCTGTTAATTTTACTCACTCAGGCCCAAAGAGGAATGTTCTTAGAGGAAAGACTTGTCCTCAAGAAATTAAGGATGAGATAATCAAAGTTTTGAAACAGAATATTGAGGATATCGCTTGGAGTTACGATGACTTGAAAACTTTTGACACTTCACTGATTACTCATACCATCCCTCTCAAGCCAAATGCTAAGCCGTTTCGCCAAAAGCAACGCCCGATCAATGCTTTAATTGAGCCTTTGATCCAGAGAGAAGTACAAAATCTTTTAGCTGCCAGAATAATCTTTCCAGTTAGACACTCTACCTGGGTAGCCAATTTGGTTCCTGTAAGGAAAAAGAATGGTGAGATCAGACTATGTGTCGATTTTAGGAATTTAAACAAGGCCTCTGAAAAGGACAATTATCCATTACCTTCTTTTGATGAAGTATTACAAAAGGTGAATGGATCCCAGATGATTTTGTTCTTGGATGGGTATTTTGGATACAATTAGGTACTTGTTAGTCATGAAGATAGGATGAAGACTGCTTTTACTACTAAATGGGGCACATTTTACTACAGAAGGATGCCTTTTGGTCTCATCAATGCAAGAGCTACTTTTCAAAGGGAAATGGATGTAGATTTTAAATATCTGATAGGAAAATGTATAATCATTTATGTTGATGATTTAACCATCTTCTCTAGGAATAGAGAAGACCATGCTGGTGACCTAGAAAAGGTTCTAAAAAAATGTATAAGTTATGGTGTCTCTCTTAACCCAAAGAAATATGTATTTGAAGTCTCTGAAAGGAAGCTCTTAGGTCACATTATATCAGAGGAAGGGATTTCCATAGATCCTGACCGAGTGGAGGCCATCTTGAAATTGACAAAGCTAGGTAGCAAGAAGGAAATGAGGTCCTTCTTTAGAAGGATCAATTTTTTTAGGAAATTTATAACATGGTTTGTAGAGATTGTCAAACCCCTCAATGAAATGATGAAGAAGGATGCAAGGATTGAGTGGAGTGAAGAGGCTAAGTCTACTTTTATGCAGATTAAATAATCTATATCTGAGGCACAACCTTGCAAGAATAGCACCAAAGAGGTGGTCATCAAGTTTCTGATTGAAAACATCACAACCAAGTTTGGAGTTCCATTTGCTCTGGTATGTGATAACGGCCCTGCTTTTTCTTCTGCTGAGTTTATTTCATGGGCCTATGAACATAAAATTGTGTTGAAGTATTCTTCCAATTACTACCCTCAGGGGAATGGAGTAGTTGAGTCCACAAATAAGAATTTGTTGGAAGTTATAAGAAAGTTGTTAGAAAGTAATCCTAGGGACTAGCATACCCAGTTGAGATTTGCCTTATTGGCAGATTGAACCAGAATCAAAGAAACCCTAGGAAATTCACCTTTTAATTTAGTTTATGGCCAAGATCCAATCTTCCCCATTCATTTGCAAATACCCATTCTGAAGTTTATGCAAGAGTTTTACTCTAAGGATGATAGGATTGAGGTTAGACTGCTTAATTTGTTAAATATGGAAGAGCAAAGAGATGCTGCTTTGCAACAATTCTCTAAACATCAAGTTGTTGTCAAATGCTGGTTTGACAAAAGAGCCAAGATAAAAACCTTTAGAATATCAGATCTTGTGTTATTATGGGATAAAACTAAAGAAAAGAAAGGAGATCACCAGAAGTTTGATAGAATTTGGTTAGGTCCTTATCAAGTAGCTGAAATATTAGGTGAGAATGCTTTTCGTTTGAGTACCTTAACAAGAGAACCTGTTCCATTACCAGTTAATGGTCAGTTTCTCAAGCACTATTTTGGTGCATAAAGGATCTGATGTTTTAAAAGAAAATGTATTATATTGTATCATATGTAATTAGGTTTCCTGTTTAGTTTGGTTTTTAGTTTGTTGTGTTTTGTTTGTTTAGTTTTCTTTTGTTTTTGTTTTGTTTTGTTTGGTCTTTTTTCGTTGGGGATCTTCATTTTGTTCATTTCAAATTAAGGGGTTGTTATTTAAAGTATGCTACTAGTACTGAGAGAGAAATTGGTTTAGGTATTTTCATTATCACCATTGGAAAGGATTTCATTCTAAAACTTATGTTTTATGAACATTCTAGTTTGGGTTGGAAAAGTTATTAAGGATAGAAGATATATTGTGATTATCTCATGAATTGTGATCAAAGATCTATCACCAAATTAGGAAAACATCTGCATGAATAAGTACCTATTTGTTCTAGAATGGCTCTACCCTTCAATTCAAGTGAAAAATCCAATTCCAAGACTATCATGAAATCCATAGTAGTTCTCAACCCATGTTTCAGATTCATTATGTCTGAAGTATTGAGAAAAGTGCACAAAAGATTTCCACAAGCAAGGTGTTAAAGAAAGAATAAATAAAAAATGAGAAGCAAAAAAAGAAGAAGAAGCAAACTCAATATTAAGTGGGTAATCAAGTTTCTCTATCGGGGCTATGGACACTTGGTTGGCAGTAAAGCAATACTTTGAGAGAACTAGAGGTATCTCCGTCGGGGCTATGGATGCCTGTCTTGCAGCGGAGCAATTCCTAGAATTTTACTGCACAATAGTTAAAGGACTCAACCCATGTAGCTTGAATCTTAGGTATAGTTGTTCACAAACAGAGAAAGTGTCTACAAAGAATGATGCACAATATATGGACACACTCAGATTTAGAAATAACTCATGGGCACATACATCTGAGATTCTAGCTCAAACTTATCCTACATATATCTAATCTTATTCAAGTTAAAGTGTTTATAAGCCAAGTAGTTTCTGGGTGACTGAAATTTTCTTTGGGTATCTTAAAAATGGGTAAACCATTTTCCCAGCCGAGTCACCATTTGTTATGCCTTGCATAACCACCCCATCTTTTTCCTTGGTCAAAATGGGTCTCCCTTTGTGTTTCTATCTTTTGTTGATTTTCAAATAAAAGTTTGGAGTCGTTTTGCTTCCAACACTTTGTTTTTTTTTTGTTTAGTTCGTCAGAATCGGAGCCAGAACCAAATCGGGTTCTGAAACTTCTTTCAAAAGCTCGCTCTGTCCCCCATCCCGACAGTCCTCCTTTGGACCTTTTTACTTTGTCTTTATCGGAGCCAGAACTGGAGTGGGTGTTAAGTTGGTGTTTATTGAAAATTTCAAAATCCGAATCCATCTCGCCTCCGCCTCCACTTTTTCAACTTTTGTTTTGGTCTAGGTCTTTGTGTTAAGTTTTATTATGTCAATATTTTATTTCACCTTTTGTGTTTGGTTTTGTTTTGTGCTTTGTTGGTGGACCTAGAACCGGAACGGGAATGAAGCTAGGAAATTCTTTAAGTTACCGAATCAGTTTCCATTCTGATTCCACCCTCGCCATTTTCTTGGTCGTTGATTTTTGATTGAAGTCGCACTATAGTGAAGTGTTTGTTCTTCTCCAGTTCTGACTCTGCTTAATTGCATTTAATGCATTAATGACAGCTGCTATGCATAGGTAAGAACTCTAATTTTTACCTCCATTAAGGATTAAATCAATCATTATTATCATTGTTAAAAAATCGAAGACTAAAATAGAGCTGCTGCGGAGTCCATCTGGGTGAATCGATTTAAGGAGAAGGAGATAATTGTTTTCGAATCAATTCGGAAGGCTAACCAAGTTTTGCATTTGAGGTAGGATTCTTTTCTCATTTTTTCTTTTATTTTTCTTTCGTGTTTTTCGTTCATATTGTTTTATTGATCATTTCAGATTTTTGAGCAAGATCGCTTTCTTGAAGTTTTGTGTGTTTGTTTTCTTTTCTTTCTTTCTTTGTTGTTCTTGTTTTTGTGCTTGTGTTACGTGTTTTATAGTGAGTTAGGGCATTGTCACTTTCATGTGTTGTCGTGCTAGGTTAGGTTTTTAAATACATAGATTTAGTTAGGGTTTTTCACAGTGAGGTAGATTAAATGTATATTTTTACAGTAAGTTAGGGTTAGTTGAATCATGTTTTTACTTAGGGTTTTGTTGCGCATTCAATCTGGTAAATTAGGAAGGGTTAAATCCATGCCCTAGTTTTATCGTGTTTTCTAGGTTAGGGTTTTTATGCGTTTCTGTGATCTCATTTACAATGATTAAAATATCACGCCACTAAAATATAGTCATCCCCCATGGTCATATGAGTATAGTCTTTCATGATATATTTTAAGCCTCATTTCATTTAATATGACCTTAGTTTTTAAATCATTAAGTTATGCATTTAAAATTGATAAAATCTTTGATGATGTCATGGTCAACATAATCGGAATTGATTTAGAGTTTTCGATGTCTTTTATGTTTAGTGTCAATTCCATCTTATGTCCCATCTTTGACTTCGCTTATAATGAGAAGCTTTTATTTCTTAACAATGTTTATCTAGCAGAAGTGGAAGCGGAACCGAACCAGAATATGAAAACATAAAATCTGAAGGAAACCGAATCAGTTTCCATTCTGGTTCCAGTTCCGATCACTATTTCACTTCCAACTCCGAACCTGCTTCTTATTAGTAGAGTGATAGTAACAATTTTTGCTCCGAGTCCAGAAGTATGTTAGAAGAATATTATTTAAGATTTTTTCTTCCTGGTTTCGCCTCTGATGAATATATGAAAGGTATGATTTTAAAGACACATTTTGAGATGTTTATCTAGAGGATCTATTTAGAGATTTTTGCTGAAGGAAAACTAAGAGGATGTCAGGAACATCAAGAGAAGCTTCCCAAAGGAACCAGCCTATAGGAACATAAGAGGCAACACCTAAGCCAAAGAAAATGAAGCCAGAACAATTGCCTTATACCCTGAGGTATAATCACAGGAGTCCGGTTGTGAAAGTGAGCAAAGTAGAATCAGATTGGTCGGACATCACCGATACTAATTTGGGTCAATAGAATTTTGAGGAGCTATATGCAGAAACCTTTGCAGAATGGGAGGATTTAACAGGAAGGACACAAAGAATTGTTGATTCTGGCTTGGCCCATAACACTGTGTTTCATTTATCAATCCAGTGCCTACAATCCTGCTACCAGACAATGCATGGATTCACAAAATAATGTGATTATTGATCTTACTCCTCAAGCATTTCAAAATATATTTAATGTTCTGAATCCTAAGAACATGGTGTAGTTGGATGAGGCAGAGGCCTTGGAGAAATATAGTAAGTTTAAAGAATCCAATAAATCTCATTTGAACAAAAAGTGGTTGAAGACAGAGAAGAAGTCTCTAACCAAGCTTGCAGACTAGCCAAAGAGGGCAGATTTCTATAAAGAGGTATCAGATTTAATAATGATGTTATCCAGGGCTTTTGGGAAGAGAGATACATTTCGTTTCAAGGAGTGGATGTTTCCTTTCATCCAGACAATCTTAAATGGAGCCCAGCAGTTTGATTGGTCGATGATTGTGTCAAATGCTATTCATGATCAACTGACCAGCATTAGGGGAACTAAATGCTTCTTTATGACTTCCTACATTGTGTATGTAGCAGCAAGGTTGGGTATCTTCCCAGGTTTAAATAGAGTAGGGATAATGGGAGTGTTGGATGGGCAGAAGAAGGTATGGGAGCATTATAACCAACTGTCTCTACAGGTTGCTGAAACTCAATTCAAAAGAGTTAATGATGCATTCATATATTTAGTCATTAACCAATTAAATGGAGATGCAGGGTACAGGCTGAGTCAAGAGGCCATGGCATTTATTGCTTAATGGGGATGTTGGTACATTCAATACCCCAAGTTTACATATTTCAGGTTAGCTGGTTTTGAAGGCCATCCACATTTGCTTCCAAGGTGTTGCAATAATAGGATAGTGTTGATGGAGTTTGTATATCAAGCTCTTAGAGTCAATGCTCGGTTTGGAATAAAGCATAAAATAGGATGTCACAAGTTCCCCATGAAGTTGGGTGAGTATGGCTGTCAACATTTGGTAGGAGCAAAGGTGGTCTACAGTGAGTTGATACAGTTGAAGTTGGGTTTATACACAACTCATAAGCATTTTGATCTGAAGGGTACGATGAATGCCTTGTTTCCTTCTATGTTTGACAAGCATTTCAATTTGTTAGAATATTTCTAGAGTGATCGACAAGATGAGTATGACTTGAGGAAAAAGAATTATGAGAGATACTTATTGCACTTATGTCAGACTTTGGAGTTAAAAATGACATTCCTGACACTTTGGTGGATGATGGAGTTGTATTGGATCCGTCTTATGAGGCTTTAAACATAGGAACTAAGAGCTTGGATCCAATTGATTGGGATAGTGAAGAAACTATTGACATAAAGTAGATAGGAAGAACGGTCTTGGATAGAAGTTTTCACTGGTTGATGTTAAGAACCAAAGCTCCTCAAGGACCAACTCCTAAAAAGGGGAAAGGGTATAAGAGACTTAAAAGGAAGACACCTCCCAAGGAGCGTTTGGAGTTCTTTCCCCCAGATATTGAAGAGATAGAACTTGAAGCAGTAGGGGATGAAGAGGAAACACAAGAAGGAGATGCTCAAAAAGGATCGGTTGTTTTAACACCTACATTAGGTGAATCTTAAAAACAAGTCCCACTTGCAAAGCAGCAAAGTGAAGAAGTTCGAAAGGGGGATCTTCATAGTATGTTTGAAACTACAAAGGGAAAAGAAGTGGAGAGGGACTAATGGATGTTAAAGAAGAGATAAAAGCTACTAGAAGAGAGTTGACAAAGATAAAAGATATGAAAGGGTTTACCGCAGTAGAATTGGAGCAAATTAAATTTGAAGACAGCTGGGTTGATGGGCCAAAATTAAATGTATTACAACAATTCTTCACGAGTTATGATGAGTTTATTGCAGACCCAGCTTCACATGCGTGAATCTCCCGCATGCATGACTTTCTTCTTCTTTGCATGTTGCATGCAGCACTGACAGTTTTGAAGCGCATGACACTTTTTCTCTTCTATTTTCTATTCTCCAGTTTAACTGAATGTCTAATGTAAGAACTCAAGATCAAATTGATCTGAGTTTCCAAGAAAGTTTTGTTCCTGAAAAGGTGGATGACTTAAAATAGAAGTGGAGTTCGAGTTTTTGTATATCTATAAATACCCTTTGGGTATCATATTGTAAGGGTCGGCAAATAGAGAATAGAATTGGCCTACCTGATATTAGGAGATAGAATTTTGTAGTGATTAAAAATATACATTGTACTTGATTTTTTTTACAATTAATAAAAATTACAAGTTTATGCAATATGGTGTTAGGATTGAGTTGTTTTATTTGATAAGGCTGATAAGTTATAAACTATCTGAATGCCAGTGATTGTGCTGAAGCATGAAAGTTTCTAATGTGATGAAAGTCATTAGAAGAAACCAGATTTAAGGATTATCTTGTTAGATTACCATTGAATTAAATTTATTGAAGTCTGTTGATCTATGACCTTGGCAATGAATGAATGTGTGTTCTTAAAAAAAAAAATGTTTGAATTAGTTGTGATAGGCGAATTAAAATAAGCACCTTAGATGCATACAATGGTATAGATTATTCTATGAATTGTATCATGCTCTGGTTTTCTTGATCTGATTGGAAAACATTCATTGTTGAAGGTATATGTCCGAATGCTAGATAAGTTTTGTTCATGTTCACCGATTTACCCTTTGATCTATCTTTTTCTTTTGTTTGAAACCCCCTTTATTTACAAAAACAGTTGGTAGAATGAGTCATTGCTTGAATTTTTTTGTTACTAGCATAGGCCCCTTGAACAATACAGTTGCATGAACCAATTGAGTGACACCAAACAGTTGAGAACCAGCTACCAAGACCTTGGGAGTTAGGCTACTATATGTTGTCTTTCTTTTTCAGGAGAAATAGAGTAGTAATATTATGTTTTAACATTGTTTGTGTCATTTTCACCTTCAAAAATTAGGTCCTACAAGTGTCTGTACATATGACTATGCTCAAATCCCCTATTTTCAAGGGTTTCTAGGGTTTTTGGCTCTTTTCCCTTCTTTGAGGGCTTCAATGACCTCTGCGGCTCTCCTCCTTGCACACACATGTCCAGGACACATGTGCCTTCACTCCCACACTCTTGATTGGCACAAACCAATCCATTTTGCAACTCTCCTTGCTGCTGTCCTCTCCAAGCTACTAGCTAGAATGCACTTGCACTCGCCTAGTGCTTGATGATTTCATCACCTTCCCTACAAATCAAGACCCCAAAACCTATATGTACACTATTTGCACAGTCCCCAACTTGATTCCAAGTGGCCATGAGATGAAAGCCATGAGAAGTCAAGTGGAACTCATTATTCACAAAACTAGCCTGAACTGGCAATGAGACCAAGAACACCAAAAACTTGCAAAACAATAACTAGTTGGTCTAGATGACTAATATAATGCTACACAAGGTAAGTAAATGACACAAATGAAAGAATCAAAGCATCATATAAGTCATTTCAATCCATTCTTGACTGGATGAAGGCTCAAACACAGAAATTCAATGAAATTTGCTCTTTTCCAACTCACAAACACTTCTTTCCAAATATCAAATCGTACAATAGCTTTCCTACATGTCATATTAGTGTTTTTATAACCTTATATACCTTATTCCCACATGTTATGACCCTTAGTTTGGGCTTAGAACATTATTAATGCCATTTTCCAACTTTTAGGACAAATTTTCAAGACAACATTGTCTAGTTTTTGCCTAATCTCCTCATTAGGACTTTCTCAAACTTCAAAGCTCTAAACTAACCTAACTTTTCCATCACACACACATCAATTCAACCTTGGGAATTTATCAATTAGTCCTTATTACCTTGGTGGTTGGCTAGAACCACCTACAAGCCAAAATTTGCAAGATCTCACCAAAAGACCTTAAGGTGCTCCTGCACCAATGAAGTACCTAAAACCTTGTAGACTTCTAATTCTAGCAAGACCACATGATTTAGTATCCACAAGCTCTAGCAATTCATTTGAACAATGATGTTTTCTATAAAATTAAATTCTAGTTTGTTTTCCCACTTGACATTCCTTATGTATTGTTTTAGCAGGCTTCCAACTTAGGAAGATCTCTCAGAGCCTGTGAGGAACTTATCTTGATAATATTTTCAAAGTTTACATGACACATTCTTCTATGCCACAACCAACTTTCATCAACTTGAGCAATTATACAACTTTTACTACCAGTATTCAAATGAAGGATGTTACCTTTTGTTTTTGTACCTGAAGCAATCATATTTCCAAAACTTCCCAGTATGTTACACTTTCCATCTTTGAATTGAAGATTATATCCCTTATCAACCATCTTTCCAACACTCAGAAGATTATGCTTTAAACCTTCAACATAAAGAACATCATTAGTATTATGCTTACCATCAAAAGAAATACATCCTCTACCATGGATTATACCACCATTGTTATCACTAAATCTTACAACACCACCATCATATTTCTCTAGGCTTACAAATTTACTCTTATCACCTATCATGTGATGTGAACATCCATTGCCAATTACCCATTCATCTTTTTCTTCAACTCGAGCAGTTAGGGCTTTCTCCACATTTGTACAACTAGCAGATTCAATAGAAATAAAATTATTTTCTTTGATAGCAATAAACACAAACTCATCTTCACTTGCATTCCCTTTTTCAGGTACATCATCTGTCACACCTTCATCAACAACATAGTAACACTTCTTTTGAAATTTAGGCTTGTAAGGTCTTGGCTTAGAAACTCTTTCTGGACACCTTGATGCAAAATGACATATCTTGTTGCAAGAAAAACATTTAATAGGAAAATTCCCTTTATACTTACCTTCTCCTCTGGCTTCCCTTTTGATAGTAAGTGCTTCAAGCTCATTCAGTTCTTTTTCTTCTTCTTCAATCTGTCTCATTTCTTCCTCATATCTGAATACCTTTCTAGAAGAACTTTCACCTAGATCATATCTCTGCTTGTCTCTCCCAGAAGTAGTAGATTTGAATGCAAATTTTGTCTTAGGAAGGGTATCACTGAATTCACTCAACTCAAAAGAAGTAAGTTTACTAACCAACATATCTCTGGTTATGTTTGTCACAGTTCAGAGCTCTTCAATGGCTGTAACTTTAATTTTGTATGCATTAGAAAAATATCAAAGCACTTTAGTAACAATCTCTTGTTCATCCACATGTCCACCAACACATCTGAGACCACACACAAGTTCATTCACTCTTTGCATGTAAGTGAAAATATTCTCATCATTTCCCATCTTCAACAGTTCATATTTTTCTTTAATACATTGTATCTTGGCCATCTTCACATTAGCATCACCTTCATATAAAGTTTCCAACTTTTTCCAAATCTCATAAGTAGTTTTCAGATCCATAACATTTGTCATCTAAGTATTAGTTAAAGCACTCAATGATCATTCCTTATCCCTGATGTTATATTCAACATCCCTAATCTCAACAGTAGTGGTAGGACCATTGGGAGGAATAACATACCTATTGCATGTAATGTTCCAGTAGGATTCACCAATGCATCTTCGATGACACTCCATTCGAGTCTTCCACAAAGAATAGTTTGTTCCATCAAATCTTGTACTATCCTTTTTGTATTTTGCCATCTTGGATCACCTCAAGATGTTAAACTTCTTCTAAGGAACCTACTCTACTACCAATTATTGGAAACACAAGGGTAGACAACTGAGAGGGGGGGTGAATCAACTGTCATAGATTTTCAAACTTATTAAACTTAATTCTCATATCTAATTATCAACAATGAAAGCATGAATCAACAACGCATCAGAAACACACACAACACCAAGATTTTTTGTGTGGAAACCTTGTTAGGGGAAAAACCACTGTGGAGGTTAATCCACAAGTTATACCCTATTAAAAGTATAAGAATAATATAAGAATAATTCACATGCATTCAGGCGCACTACCTAGAGCTCACTGCTCAAAGGAAGACTCATTGTCTTACATAAAATATTCAGATTAAAACCATTTGAAAAATTTGAACTGAGAAAGTAGCATCTGCTAATGCTTGAGTACAGTTTCGATTAAGCACATGAACACTTCTTCACACTCTGATCTGCCTTCAAATGATCTAAACCTTTTTCACACATAGCACTCACACACTTCACTTCACACTTGTCTCAAATGAGATAAAAAGTCGCTTATATATATCTGCAAAAATAAATTACATTGCATTATGTCGGCTTCAACACAATAATAGAATGAATGCAATCTGTTGGCCCAAAACAATAAATATTATCAATGCACATCAACCAAAGTTGGCCACAACATAGTAGAGACCCAAACCAATATAATCGAACACAAAAACCTTCAAAGATTCTTCCTCAAATATCCACAACACGCTTCAAACACCTTATCGGCCATGAACATGGAAAATATGAACACACAAAAGAAGATCTTGGATCACGAACACAATGATAAATGTAGACATGCAACACGGATAGAACATGATCTAGACACGTCCACAAAAACCATAGGAACATACACAACAACTCAGATTACCAAAATCACATAGTCTTCTTCCATGAGCACCACTTGCAATGACAAAATAGCTGTTAGAACACAAAACCTTATAACTTCCTCAAATCTTCATGCGCACCTCTGAAACTTATGGAGTAGAAACTAGATAAGCTTGAGAACAAACCCTTTAATCCACAACACCTCACTATCAACACAATGAATTTTCTACTATACTGATCTTCACTACTTCACAGACAACCTGTAACATATTTATTACAAATTTCTCAATATCCCCGACATATACAGTCTTAAAGACATTAATTCCAATAGTTTTGACATAAATGAAAACCACATATCAACAAATCAACCAAAACATTTAATAGGTAATATATATAGCGAGTTTTAAATAGTGATAGGAAAAGCTAACTCCCCACTTGACCAAAATGATACTAGCATTATATAAATAAATAAAAAATTGATCTTTATTTAGTAGAAAAAGTATCGATGATGTTTTTATCAATGTTAGTTCAAGAATCAAATTAAAATTAAAAGTAGTTATCTTAGAGCATTAACTAATTATTAAATGTTTGTTTTACTTAATATTAAAATATGTATAGTGAAGTTATTTTTGTTATGTTTTGATCTCTATTAAAACCCCAACAATACAATAAATATATATATTGAATAACACTTGTTGGTAATTCTAAAATAAATATTTTCTCATATAAACATCTCTATAGATGCATGTATATCCAATTTTAGATCCTTCCTCCTGCCCAACCCAATTGCTAGATTTGTTTCCCTTTTCTGAGCAAATGATTCAAGTAACTAATGTGAGGACTTAGGGGTTATGTTCTATTCTTAAATGCTTGAAAACTCCCCTCCACCATTGATCTCCATTTGGTAATGTCAAGTGGAATTTTTTTTTACTTTAAATGTTATTAATTTTACCTAGAATCAGATGATTTAATCTCTAGTCAAGTTAATCAAAAAGTGCTTTGAAGTTCCACTGTTACTCACATATGATAATTCACCAATACCATTTTATATGTTTCCTTTAAATAAATTACAACTGTTGAGTCATAGTTCACTTGAGACCATGTAGTATCTTTGGTAATTGTTTAGAAATAAAATAAAATAAAATATAGAAAGCTTTCTAATTGTGGAAACCACTACCTTGATTTTACATCACCATTTCCATGGAGAATATTATGTTGAGTAAATAATAAACTAATTTTTTAATATTTTAAGGTAAAAATAAAATAAAATCACCATCCCTCATTTTCTCTTATCAACTAATGGTTTTGAATTTAGAAATTTATAATTTTAAAAGCATGCATGTAAAAGGAAACAAAGAAAATTTTTAGGTTTTTTTTTAATATATATAAAGAAAAGATTAAAAAATAAATAAAAGAAAGAAACATGAGAAATTCTAAGAGGGCTAAAAGAATAAGTCATGGAATAAAAACTAAGAACATAAACTAGAAAATTTAATATGTTTTTAAAGAAAGGCATTTTAATAAATAATATTTTGATTAGAGGTAAAAATGGGTTTTGAAGGGGCCCGAAACCCTTTACAAAAAAGAGTAGCTGAACCAAAAGATACAAACGACTAGAACATATCAGCCTAACCACAACAAACCATCAGCAAAAAGTCAGCAAAAAAGGAGGAACCCAACCAACAACATTACATATTTTTTAGAATATCAGCAGCCTCCACATCACACGCCACATTCTTCAGGCCCTCATCCCCAACAATAGAAAAATATTTAACAAGAGCTCCTGCCTAATCTTTGGTCTTGTTACGGGTCCTAGCCCTAGGCCCACCCAATTTAACCTCACTAATCAAAACATTACCCTTCTCACCACCCTTATCACCAAGCTCCTCCCCTTCCATCAACATTCCATCAACACCAGTATCATTAGCCTCCTTCCAAATTTTGACACTATCCACAGGAGAAGTTATACCAATAGATTCAAAATTGAACCCAGATTTATTACCCTCCCCACCTTTATCCATATTAGCATATACCCTTTCAGTGTGATTTTCCAAGGTGAGTGTTATGCCTTGCATAACCACCCCATCTTTTGTCTTGGTCAAAATGGGTCCCCCTTTGTGTTTTTGTACTTACTTGTTTTTGGAACAAAGTTTGGATTATAGTTTTGCCAATACTTTTTTTTTCTTTGATTTCTCTGTCAGAGTCGGAACCGGAGATGAATCGGGTTTTGAAAGGTCTTTTGAGGTGTATTTTTGGTTCTAATCCCGACGGTTTTTTTTTTCTTTCTTTCTTTGCCTTTGTTTTTGCTCTTTGGCGGAAGCGGAGCGGGAGTTGGAATTGGGATGGTTCTATTCAAAATTTGAAAATCAAATTCAATTTCGATCCCAACTCCGCTCCTTTTTAATGTTTGTTTGTCTCGGTTTTTGTGTTTTGTTTTATTAGGTTGGTCTTTTACTTAACTTTTTGTTTTTGTTTTTGTTTTGTTTTTAGTTGTCGGACATGGAGGCGGAATGGGAATAAGGTTTGGAAAGTTTATGATTTTAAGATCCTGTTTCCATTTTGGTTCCGACCCCGCCAATTTTTGTCGTTGACTTTTTGACTGAAGTTGCACTACAGACTAGTGTTTGTTCTCTTACAATTCCAACTCCACCTTTACTGCGTTTTAATGCATTAATGGTGGTTGCCGATGTAGGTAGAAATTCACATATTTTTCTTTATTAAGGGTTAAAGCTGATTATTATTGTTATTATTACAAGTCTGAGAGCGCGAAGAGCAATAGCAGAGTTCGTTTGAGCAAATTGATTGAGATAGAGAAGGGATTGTGTGCGAATTGATTCAAAAAGTCAGCGTGGCTTTGTTTACGTTTGAGGTAGGTCTTTTATCTTTGTTTTTCGTTGTTTTATTTGCGGTTGTGTTCATTGTGTTTTGCTTTGTATCTGTTCATGTGTTCAATCATTGTGTTTTAAGCAATTTTATGATCAACGATGTGATTGAATTAGCAGGTTCTTGTTTTGGTTTGTTTTAGTTTTATTTTTATTTTTGTTGTTTTATTTTGTTGTGTCGTTTCTTTCTATTTTTGGGCATTGTCATTTTCACGACTTAATCGTGATCGCGTCGTGTCGTTTTTGATTTGCAGTAGATTTAGATTATATTAAAGGTTTTTTTTATTGTGGTGTAAGTTAGATTAAGAATTTATAGTGAGGTAGATTAGAGATTTTTATAGTGAGTTGAGGTAGATTAGATTTATTGTTTAATTTAGGGTTTCGTTGTTTGGTAGAATGGAAGGGTTTTAAAACCCGTGCCCTAGTTTTATTAAGTTTGTTAGATTAAGGTTTCGTCAGTCTTTGCAATAAGTTTTAAATAAATGGTTCTAAAATACAATTGTTCCCCCATGGTCATATGAGGGTAGAGTTTTGAAGCTCCTTTGCTATGTTATGGCGACCTAGGTTAAATCATGAAGTTATGATGAAAATGAATAAATTTGATGATGTCATGATTAGAATAGGCGGAGGCAGGATTGGAATGGGTATTGGCATAAGAGTTTGTTTTTACCAAAGTTGTCAATTCCATTTCTATGTTGTTTTCGATTTCGAGTTCTAAAAAGGTTTTATTGAAGTATGTGATAATTAGCGAAGGCGGGATCGGAACTGATCTTGAACTTAAGGATTTTGTTTGTAAAGGTTATTTCCGTTTTCATCTTGTGTCCGACTCCACATATTGTGGAAAGTCTTTTATCGAATTAACGATAACCAAATTGGAGGCGGAGGAGGAATGGAAATAGAATATGAAATGAGACGAATTTGAAGAAAAACCAAATCCCTTTTTCTTTCCGATCCCAGTTCTGATAACTTCCCTGACTCCGACTCCGAGCCCATTTGTTACCAGCTGAAGTTCCTATATTGGTTTTTGTTCCAAGTCCGCCAGTTTTGTAAAAATGATTATTTTGTGTTTCTGTCCGACTCCGACTCCGATATATATGTAACAGGTATGTTTTTAAAACATATTTTATAATGATTTATTTGAAGGTCTAATTAGGGGTTTGCTTGCAGGAGATTTGAGAGATGTCAGGAACATCAGGAGAGGCTGCTCGAAGGAATCAACCGGAGGGAACGTCAAAGCCTGCACCGAAAATCAAGAAGGTGAAACCAGAACAGCTACCTTATACATTAAGGTATGATCATAGGAATCCGGTGGTGAAGGCGAGCAAGGTGGAATCAAATTGGTCAGATATCACAAATACCAATCTGGGCCAGTATAGTTTCAAAGAATTACATGAAGAGACCTTTGCAGAAAGGGAAAACTTGACAGGGAGAACTCAAAGGATTGTTGACTCTGGTCTGGCACATATCACTGTGTTTCCTTTGTCAATTCAATGTCCGGAGTTGATATATACAGTGGCCAGTACTTATAATCCAGCTACAAGATTATGCATGGATTCACAGAATAATGTGATTATAGATCTTACTCTGTAGATGTTCCAAAGCATATTCAATGTTCCTAATCCCAAGAATTTAGTGCAGTTGACTGAGGCTGAGGCATTGGAGAAATACAGTAAGCATAAAAATCCAATAAGTCTCATTTAAACAAAAGATGGTTAAGTACCGAGAAGAAGTCTTTGAGCAAACTGGCAGATCAGCCAAAGAGGGCAGACTTCAAGAAGGAGATATCTGATTTAATATTGATGTTGTCCAGAGTGTTTGGGAAGAGGGATGCCTTCCATTTCAAGGAATGGATGTTTCATTTTATTCAAGTGATTTTTCAGGGTGATTACCAATTTGATTGGTCCATGATTGTTTCTGATGCCATACATGATCAGCTCACAAGGGTCAGACAGACCAAATCTTTCTTCATGACTTCATATGTGGTCTATGCTGCAGCAAGATTGGGGATTTTCCTAGGATTAAATAGAGTAGGTATAATGGGAGTCTTGGATGGACAAAGGAAGGTATGGGAACACTATGATCAATTATCCCTTCAAGTTGCTGAGACTCACTTCAGAAGAGTCAATGATGCATTTTTATATGTGGTTATCAACCAGTTGAGTGGAGATGCAGGATACAGGTTAAGTCAGGAAGCTATGGCTTTCATTTATAAATGGGGAAGTTGGTACATCCAATACCCCAAATTTACATACTTCAGATTGTTTGGGTTTGAAGGTCATCCCCATTTACTTCCAAGATGCTGCAGCAATAGAATAGTGCTTATGGAATTTGTATATCAAGCCATCGGAGTTAATGCTAGATTTGGGATAAAGCACAAGATAGGATGCCATAAGTTTCCTATGACACTGGGGGAATATGGTTGTCAACACTTGAAGGCAGCTAAGGTGGTTTGTAATGAGTTGATACAATTAAAATTGGAATTGTATACAGCTCGTAAGTATTTTGATCCGAAAAAGAAGATGTATACTTTATTACCTTCAGTATTTACTAGACACTTTAATTTGTTAGAGGATTTTTGGTGTGATAGGCAAGATAAATTTGACTTAAGGAGGAAGAATTATGAGAGATTACTAGTCTCACTTATGGTAGAGCTGGGCATTAAAGATAATATTCCTGACACTTTGGTGGATGATGGAGTGGTATTAGATCCCTCATATGAAGCTTTGAATATTGGCACCAAAAAATTAGATCCAATAGACTGGAGCGAAGAAGAAATGGTTGACATTAAGAAATTGGGAAGAATAGTCTTGGATAGAAGTGTGCAATGGTTGATGATGAGGACTCAAGCTCCTCAGGGACCAATCCTCAAGAAAGGTAAAAGGTATAAGAGGATTAAAAGAAAGGCACCTTCCAAGGAACCATTGGAATTCTTTCCTCCGGATGTTGAAGAAACAGAGTTGGAGGTGGTTGATGAAGAGGAAGAGACACCCGAGGGAGATGTTCTAATTGAATCTGTTGTTCCTATGCCCGCATTGGGTGAGTCATCTAACAAGCCCCACTCACAAGAAAGAAAAGCAAAGAAGTTCAAGAAGTGCTTTATGCCATGGCTGAAGCTACTAAAGGAAAAGAAGTGGAGGAAGAGTTGGTAGAAATTGAGACAGATTCGGATGAAACTCTATTAGAGAAGGACTTGCAAGAAAAGATGCCTCTAGATCCTACTATTGAGCAGATTCTTACACAGGAGGAGCAATGGAAACAGTTTGAAGATGCTACCAGAGAATCTGATGCAAGGGCTGTTGTGGAGAAATAAAAGGAAATAGAGGCAAAGTTGCAATCTGATGCTCTACTTCAACAGCAGCAATCAAAGGAAAAAGAAGTTGAAACAAGGGCAGCAGCTGATACAATGGAGGAGCAAATAAAGCAACGAGAGCATGAGATCAGGGACAAAGCTGAAAATGACAAGCTGGAATTGATACAGAAGATCCATGATCTTGAGGAGGAGAAAGCAAGAAACCGAAGGGAAAAGGAAGCCCTTGTTGCTAGATTGAAGCTTGCAGAGGAGACTCGACTGAAAGAACAAGAGGTTGAAGCTCTAAGGAAAGAAAAAGAGGCCGAAGAGCTGGTAAAGAAACAAAAAGCTGAGAAAGAAAGGGAAAAGGTAGAGAAACTCATAGCCTTGGAAGTAGAAAGGATAGAAAAGGAAGAAACTGAAAGGAAGCAAAAAGAAGAAGAGGCCGAAGCTGCAAAACTTAAAGCTTTAGAGGCAAAACGGTTGGAAAGAGAAGCCTTAGAGAAAGAAAAAGAGAAGGATCAAATGGAAGAGGAAATATTGAGAAAAGAAGAAGAAGACAGGAAGATGCGGGAACAAAGAGATAGAGAGGAGGCTGAGAAGTTGGTGCAGTTGCATGTACTGCAGGAGCAACAAGAAAAGGCAAAGGTTGATTCTCAACCTGAGGTAGATATTCAGCCATCCTCTACAGTTGCTGCTTCCTCTTCCATGATGATGACTTCAAGTGCTCCTACATGGTTGAAATTAGATTTGTAGAAGAGAGCTAGAACACCTCCTCAACCTCTTAATTGGGAGGATATGATGAAGGAGATTGAACGGGAAAGGCCTAAGAAGAAGGCTAAAATTTTGCATTCTACCAGACTCACAAATAAAGGAGAGATAATTGCTGAATGTGTCATGCCTATGACTGAAAAGGAGGTAGGGGATATGCAGCTCACAGACTATCAATTGAGTACGGTTAACTTGGGAAAACCCACTAGAAATCAACAGATGAATCTGATTGATGTGGTGGCTTCAACGACAAAATCAAGAATGATCGAGGACAAACAAAAGAAAGATGAGCTTAAGGCTCAGTTAGATCAGTTACATTCAGTTTTGAAGAGTGTCTCCTCTCCAAGGTCACAAAAGGTTGCAGCAATTGAGACTCCTATTTTGCTAAGAAAAAAGGAGGTTGATGATTTGGTGCAGGTTAGAGGTAAGGCGGAGATGGTTGACAAATGGATAGACAAAGTGAACCGGGAGGTAGGTGAGGTTTTGGAAAAGGGGTTTGAAACCTATAAGGAGGCAGAAGGAGTAATAAAAGAGATGCATCAATATATTGAGGCCTCCGAGAAGTTAAAAGAAGAGTACAAAGAGTATAGTGAAAAGTTAGAGAAGATAAATACATTGCCTCTAACTACTCTTCTAGAAGAATCTATACTCGAAGATAAAAATAAAGATTTTGTAGAAAAGACTTCTCATATCCTTAAGTTTAGGACTGGCTTTTTGAGCAAGCATAAGGATGAAATTCAGGAAGCAGTTAATAATTTAACTGAGCAGTTGGAAGAGTTGGAAGCGGTTATGGCTATAATAGTAGATGTGAATGTAATGACTAAAGATGGCATGCCATTAAGTTAAGTTAGAGAGAAATGGAATGAAAGATTCCAAGGACTCATGCAGGATGATGGAGAATACTTAGTGATAGATCGACTTGTAGAGGTCAAGGAAGAGATAAAAGTTGCAGAAAGAGAGTTGGTCAAGGCAAAAAGCATGAAAGAATTTGCTACAGTTGAGTTGGATCGCATCAAATTTGAAGATAACTGGATTGATGGGCCAGATATGGATATGCTACAACAAGTCTTCACCAGTTATGATGAGTTCATAGCGGATCCAGCATCACATGCATAAAATCTTGCATGCATGATATTCTTCTTCCTTGCATGATGCATGATGATCTTCTTCCTTGCATGTTGCATGCATGCAGCACTGGCAGTCTCAAGGACGTGGGATCTTCTTTTCTCCTATTTTATATCTTCTATTGTTAGATCAAACTGAATGTGTAATGTAAGAACTCAAGATCGAAATTGATCTGAGTTTCCAAGACAGTTGATTATTCCTAAAAAGGTGGAAAGCCTAGGATAGAAGTAAAGTTTGAACTTCTTTTTTTTGTATTCTATAAATACCAGTGGGGTATTACATTGTAAGGGTCGGCTAATTGAGAATTGGATTGGCTTACCTAGTGCTAGGAGATAGAATTTTTATAGAGCATTTTGCAGAGATACATTGTACCAGATCTTGTTTATAGTTAATAGAATTGCAGGTTTACGAAATATGGAGTTTGCATTAAATTGTGTTGATTGATAAGGTTAATGAGTTATAATCCACTTGAATGCCAGTGATTGTGCTGAAGCATGATAGTTTCTTATGTGATGAAAGTCATTAGAAGAAACCAGGTTTAAAGATTATCTTGTTAAATTGTCATTGAATTAAGGTTATTAAAGTCTGTTGATCTATAGTTTTAATGATGAATGAATGTGTGTGATTTTGAGATCTTGGAAATACTTGTGATAGGCGAATAGAGGAATTGAATTAAGCACCTAAGATGTATACGATGGTACAGTTATACTGTGGGTTGTGTCATACTATGGTTTTTGTGATCGGTTAAGAAAACATTCATTGTTAAAAGTATATGTCTGGATAGTAGATAAATTTAATTCATACTTACTGATTTACCCCTTGGATCTATCTTTTTCTTTTATTTTAAACCCCTTGATTTACAGGAACTATTTTGACAAAGAGAGTCATAGCTTGAATCCTTTGTTACCAGCCCAGGCCCCTTGAATATTATAGTTGCATGAACCAATTGAGTGACATCAGACAGTTGAGAACCAACTACCAGGACCTTGGGAGTTAGGCCACTACATGTAGTCTTTCTTTTTCAGGAGAAATAGAATAGAAATATTCTGTTTTAATGTTGTTTGTGTCATTTGAACCATCAACAGTGAGGACTCTTCCTTCAAGATTCTGCTTCATCAGAATTGTTTCCTCCACCACAATTTTCAGAGAATTCATCATATCATCAATTTGATCTTGAACTGGGGAATCATCCGCTTTTATCATCACACCATGCTCTTTCACATTTTTCATATTGAGTTCATGGAAAATCCATTTTAAAAGCTTATAGAAAATAATAAAACCCTCTTTGGTAGCTTGCAAAACATCAAAAATATTCTCTTTATCAATATTGAAAACATCCTTACCCTCAACATCCTCCTCATGCGAGGAGCTTACCTTTTTAAGCCAATAGTGACATCCTTTTCCTTATCAACAACAATTGGCATCTTGATTTTATGAATGGACTCCACAATCTTTGCAGAAACTACCTTCCTTTTCATCTGCCTATCTGGGTCCACCATAGGAGAATCATCAACACCCTACCCCACCTCATCCACAACCTTCTTATCCTTCTGCAAATCCCTAACCTCAACCGGAAAAACTACAACATCCTATCTGCCAACCATTTTAATTGGAGAATCTAACTCCAACATTTTACTTGCAGACCTCACCACCAACTTCTTACTGCTTCCCATGATCAGCTCCCTTTTTTCCAGAGCAGGGGGAGGTGAACACACCTCACCAGTCATATCCTTCTTCTCCTTTCTACTATGACTCAGCATTTCATCAACCAACTCCTCACTGCAAGTGTCATAACCCTAATTAGGGCTCAACTCCTCTTT
The DNA here is from genome assembly GCA_007115665.2 of Sequoiadendron giganteum. NCBI lineage: Eukaryota > Viridiplantae > Streptophyta > Pinopsida > Cupressales > Cupressaceae > Sequoiadendron > Sequoiadendron giganteum. The sequence goes on along the minus strand of CM021105.1, from coordinate 332,706,192 downwards.
CTTAAACTTTCCCAGAGTAGGGGACTGCATATCCACATCCATGGTTGCCAAAGATTTCAGCACATAATCAACATCATCCTTAGATGCCAACTCTTTTTTTAGAATTAGCTTCCTCTTTTTCCATTTTTTGCTAGCCAACTCCTCTTCAGAGACTGTCTCATAAGCCTCCTCCTACTTTTGTTGTACACCCTTAGGGGTAGCAAGCAGCTTAACCACTTCAAATTTTTTGGCATACTCATAAATTAAAAGGATCAACCCCACATGAAGAACAGGGTTCTTTAGATTATTCTTATGATTCATAATGCTAGCATCCAAAGAGGCCAAAAGGTAAAAGGGAAAGGAAATCCTTTTCTTATGTCAAAAATGGTTAAGAAAAAAAAATTGATAAGTTTTTACTACAAAGTGTTGGCCTTCAAGGAAAATGAACCTCATAATCTCCTCAACCACCCCCACAATGCCTTGATAGATTTCCTTTGATATCCCCCACTCCTCGTCGTGTGAAGGTCTTGAGCTTCATTTCCTTTAAAGAATATTTTCATGGCATTTTGTGCTTCCTTTTTGTTTCTAAATAATTTCATACCCTCCATCGACAAACCAATAATTTTAGCTATGAGGTCTTCGTTAACATCAAACTCCATACCTCCAAGTTTTAGAACCCTATTATTCCAATTTTTCACAAACAGGGTAATCCTTCAAGGGTTATTACCATGTAGCCTCTCTAGATAAGGCATCAACCCTCCCTTCTCAAGGATTTTCCAGACCTCCATCTTCTTCTTTACCATGTCGTGTGAGAAAGGCTTCATGCGATTTTTGTCTCCATCCATGGTTGCCAAACTAATAGTCAAGAATATTAACAACTTTAAAGACAATGAAGAAAATTCTCAAGAAAGCTTTGCTAAGAATTCACACAATCCATGTGAGGAAGGAATCGTGGTAGAGGTGATTAATTATCCTTGTGTTTTGTTCCCTACGGATATCAACCTATGTACAATCAGCTTGAGCCAAATCCTGCTTACCACTCCTCCATATCATAACCTTCCATGTGATGAAAGTCATGCATGGCCAAAGCCATAATAAATCATTAATCACCTTAGATCTAGGCATCCTGATTAATAGTTGCAATAGCTTCTATAGGTAGAGGCTCGTTTAAACCCCATTCCCTAGCCCCTCTAACTCCAAGATTAGCAAAAATATCAACAAGTCCATTTCTCTCTCTCAAAATATGAGAGATATAATAATCATCAAAGGATTTAAGAATATCAAAAGAATCTCTAATCAGATTTTCAGTAGTCCAAGAGGAGGTAGCATAATTTTTCAAATTTTTAATGATATTGAGATAATCCCCCTCAAGCCAAACTTTCTCGAAACCTTTAGTTTGAGCAAGTTTGAGTCCATGATGAATATATTGAGCCAATTTAATAAATAATGTTGAAATATATTTAAAGTTATTTTAATGGTTAATTTTAAAAGAAAAGGGGATATATATAATTTATTCATAATTATATGTGTACATCACTATACTTATATTATTTATTATTATTAATTTATCGTTGAATGTGAAAAATTATATATATAAATATTACTTGATCTTTATTATGGAAATTAAAAAGTATGTATAAAATAGATAAAAATAAATGTAACCTTTTCACCACAAATAAAAAAATAGTGTTTTAAACCGTTAAATATCTATGACGATCTTTTTTGTAGTCATGTCATTGTTGTTTATATTATTTATATTATTTGTATTCATGTCATTGTTGTTTACATTATTTATTTTATTTCACCTAAATGAGCTTCTCTCCACACCTCACTCTTAGTTGATATGACGGTTATGAGGTTGCTCATACAACATCGTCCCATGCATAGATTTTAGTTGTTATGTGTTTTCCTTGTTAATAATGAACAATGTTTGTACACGTTTATCTAGGAAAAAAAATTGGTTGCATTTTCTTCTGAAAATTTTGGGCATGACAGAGGGAAGGAATATTCCCCTTTTGGAAAAAAATTAGCATTTAGTTAATTAAAACCAAATTTTAATGTGCAAAGGGGGATATTCTTTTTTTGGAGGAATGTGCAAAGGAGGAATATTCTCAAGGAATATCCCCTTGCAAGTGGGAGGATTATATTTAATTAGTAATTTGATAATTAAAAACCAATTTTCAATTATGCAAATTAGGGGAATTTAGGATATTCATTAAATAATTAATTTATTTAATGAAAAGGGGTCAAAATGACATTATAATTATTTAATTAAATCAGAGGACTTAGGGATTAATTTTTTTTTTATAAAGGGTTGTTCGACCGACTATTTATATTATATAATAATAAAGGTTACAAAATTTCTCAGCAGTTTCTTTGTAGATAGATACAAAATGTCAACTGACACATTTTGAGTATAACCAACCTTTGTGCCAATAGTTGTCTGAATCCTCCTATTGGATGACAAAATTATTGCTAAATATGGGAAAGTATGCATATGTCAATTGACAAAAATAACAAAAACAACTGACTTTTACAAAGACCAATACATTTTAACTCTTTACTTCCAACCATCTGTATTGAGAAGCTATCTTCTTTTCATTCTTTGCACATGATCTTGTGGCTTTACAAAAAGCAATACATTTTAACTCTTTACTTCATGCCTTCTGTATTGAACAAATATCTTCTTTTCCTTCTTTGCACATAATCTGATTAGGTGGAGGAGATGTTTTAGAATCTGCAGTGATGTTCATGTTAGGGAGGATTGGTTGACACCTTTGCATGAGATGCTAAGCATTTGATGGCCCTCAAGTTGCATTTGATTCTTCAGTTTAAATATCTCCTTGTTGTGGCTACTTTGGATGATTGAGTAAAGCTACTTGGTGACAATGATGAGTAAGAAGGAATTATATTGCATGATATTTAGTTTTGAACCTTCTTACCATCTTATTACCCAGATCAATTTGATATCTGTTTAGCTCCTTGTATAAGTAAATTGAGGAATTAAATTCCAGTGCCAACCTTATACTAGTATATATTTTGTTGAAACTCATTTTGTGGTGCAAATAGTGTCTAGGAAATACACCTCTAATGTAAGCTTCTCCAAGCCAAAAGTCATATTTTTGAATACTTGTGAGAAGTGCATTTTCTTGCAAGAAAACTTCTTTAATAATTGTATTTTCTATCTTCTACTTATCCCGATAGTTCGGGTTCAAATACATCACATTGGAAACAAATATTGATACCAACTTGCAGGGGAAAATAATTCTCTATGTTGATGGTTGCAATATGTCATCTCCAATTATGTCCTTCACACATTTGAAAATAGGTATATAGTCTGTATTGAAAACATATGACAATTGTTCTCTACCTAGCCCTTTGGAAAAGGGAATTTCCCACGGTTGCACTTAAAAAGGTGCACGATGATTTCTTGGAAGAAATTCCATTGTAGATACAACCAAAAATCACTAAAAGAGACCAAAACTTAAAATAGTATGAAGAAAGTCTCTCTAATGTGATGAAAAGTCAAACACAGTTGACCCAGGATGCATAAATATCAATAGAGTTTCTCAAACCACTATTATGGCTATCAACGGATCAACACAAAATCATAGAGAATACGACATGGACTCACAACCATTCCATAAGGCAAAAACTATTACTGACAACAACAATAGCTTCATGAATACCACCTTGAAACTCTTGCAATAATTCTGATTTGAAATAACAAGAGAATTTGCTAGCAATTTGGAAAGCTTGAGCACCAACTTTGAAATGAAGAAAAAAGAGATTAAAGAAATCTAACCTCAAGGAGGTTAGGGGAAAAGTCCATTCCTATACCTCAGGTCAACGGAGTAGGAATTGGCACAATATTACCGACCCATGCCTTTCCCACTACAAAGAGGAGTCGAACCTGTGACCTCAAGGGATGCAAACCCCAAGCCCCAACCAACTCCACTACAAGTGGTGGCTTAAAAGAAATCTAACCTCAAGGAGGTTAGGGTTAAATTCCATTCCTATACCTCGGTTCAGTGGAGCAAGAATTGGCACAATATTACTAACCCATGCCTTTCCCACTTAACATAATGAAAGGTTAGTGCAAGAGGGGGTGAATTAACCTAATTAGATTAATTAGGTTAATAGATGAAAATGACATAATTAATTAAATAGCTAGGATAATTTGATCAATTAAGTGAAAAGAGGATGTGTTTTAGGATCAAACAATGTTGGTATATTAGATTCGAGTATGTGATATCATTGAGGACATTTTTAAGTGTACATTTTTTTCCTCTTTGAAACGAGGTACATGCATTACATTGGTTCAATGACTGACACTTTTTGGATTAAAAACTGCTGCTCATATTAAAAATTAAAAAAAAAATCTAATTTTTGGATGCCCCATCGTTGCCCCAATGAAAGGAATAAGCTACTTCCCTGCCCCCTCGAGAAATCGAGTGAAAATTTTGAATTTTGGGGTGATTTCTTGACAAAGGTTAAATATAGGTTTAGGTGCTAAAACAAGCCCTGTGATGCAAAAAATGGCCTCAGAAACGCAAAAAATAGCTCAAAATAGGCTGCATGGGGTGGAATTAGGTAAAACAAGCCAAAACCCTAGCTTTTGGCTCAAAATAGGGCAAAAAACCCTAATTTTTTGGCTTAAATAGGTGAGAAGGGTTATACTTCCAATTCATTTGTGCATTAAGCCTTTAGAGATTTGGTCATTTGGAGCTCTGACACCTTGGTGTCACTAAATTAATAAAGATATACATTGATAGCCTCATTTTTTATAACCTCATAGATATTGTACTTTATTGATATGCACACTGATTCAGATATTGTACCATGACAATGATTTTTTGATATATACTAGATGATCCGAATTTGATATGTGATGTGTTCTTATTTCATGCTTTATGAATGTATGGATGCATATGATATGATATGATGTATTTCTTTTATTTATGTAATATGTGATATGTGATGATCTATGATGTGTTGTATATGATATGCAATGTTTATGAGGTGGATGCAATGTATGTGTTACCTTATTTTTCAGTATCTTTTTATGATATGTTATGGAATGGATTTTTATGATGTTATGATATGCAGATGATATGGTGTATGGATGGATGCATTTATTTTTGTGTACCTTTCCATGCAACTTATGATGTCGTGATGTATGTATGGATATGGATGTATATATGGATGATGCTTATAGTATGGATGTTATGAATGTGCATGATATGGATGTGATGAATGACAATGTAATGGATTATGATGCTTAGAATAAAAAATATATAATATTCACAACTTAAATGATAATGATGATGTAGTGGATTATGTTTTCCTTTATTTATGATATGCATGTTGATGATTTTTTGGATGCAGGATAGATGCATGATGATGTTTTTGTTGAATTTCATGATATTAGGTTAGCATGGAAAGAAGATAGAAGAATAAAATGAATGATTTGACCATTGAATTTGATATTGATTCAAAATTCCAACAAGTCCTTGATCCACTGAGACTTTATTAGATATGGTGATGAGATGGATGATTTTTCTCATATCTTGGGATTGGGATTTTCTATCATTCCTTATGTTTGATATAACACATAGACACAATGCATCCTAGTATTGAAAACCAAGATGGTGTTGTATCTAGTGTAATGGAATTTGACTCTGCAAATAGATAGGATAGTTATTGTTCACACCTTGACATATGGAAACCTCATCAAAATGTAGATTAGAAGTTTAGAATATATCGGACCAAAGCATATGAAATAGTCAACAATCTACTCCAAACAACCTCCCCACACACAACTAAGAAAGTATGTGCCAAGATTATTTTACAGGAATACCCACAAACACAACAATCAAAATATAATGATTGATGCCCCATTCCTTTCTCTCTAAATCATTTAGACATCATCAAAGGTCCTTAGAATGGGTCAATAAGATAAATCATAAGAAATATCAAAGACAAAAAGTCAGTGTTATCTATATCTCTTGCCAATTTAACATAGCTAAGGTGATTTCTAATGTTGATGTCAATTGTCAGAAGGATTCATCCTAGGACTTGTTTATCAGGTGTTTTGACTAAGACTAGGTGTGTGATAAGCCATTAATACAAATTTTACAAACTCGTTTATCGATGATCTAGATGTTATATTTTGACTTCTAGGTTCTCACTTTATGGCTTGCGATACTTGCTTTCTAAATTTTTTTGCCAAAGGTTGAAGGTGATGATTTGATTTATTATGGGTGAAAGTGAAATGGGATGGATGGTTTTAGGTTTTTTGGAATATTTCAATGTTTTTTTTTGGTATTTTGAAAATGTTTTGAGGTTTTTTTTTGTCTTTTTGAAAGCTTATGCGAATGTTTTGGTTTGATTATTTGAGGTTGTTTAGGTTTTTTTAAATGTTTTTATTTTTGATTTTTCAAATGTTTTTGGATTTTTTCGAGATTTATGAATGTTTTTTTGTTTTCTATGAATATTTTGGGGGTTTTCTAAAATTTCAAATGCTTTTGGAGTTTTTTGACTCTTTATGAATGTTTTGGGGTTTTCTAAGTTTTGACCAAGAACCTAACCTAAAAGACTATCGTAGGGGCATCAAGGGCTTATCAAAGATGAGCCTTGCCTATGCTATACATGTAGAGACCACATAGTTCGACTGACTCAACTTATTGTTTGATGAGAAATGAATAGTTGATGGATTGCCAATTTATTATGATGGAATCCTAAAGGACTAACCTAGGGTGTCTCAGGGGCACATCAATGATGGCCTTGCCTACGTTCAAGCTTAAAGACTCGTAGTTCAACATGATACTATTTTTGTATTTTTGATGTTTTGACCTTTTTAGGGGCTTTTTTGTGTTTTGGATGTTTTGGATTTTTACTTTACAACTTTTCAAATGTTTTTGGATTTTAGCTATATATGATTTTGAGTGTTTTTTGGATTTTTAGATTTTGCAAGTGTTTTCAGATTATGGTGAGATATTATGAATGTATTTGGGATTTTTGATGAGATTTGCAATAACCTTAAGACATACAAGAACCCAATTTGATGCATTAAAAATTTCCCCAGTGTGATACAATAGACTACCTCAATATAGGTTGTACAAGCTGACCTTTGGAATACGCCAAGTAGTATTAAGGGGAAGACAAAACTTTACAATATCAAGCTATGATACAGACGTGAATGGGTGATGGAATAAATAGGATGAATGAAGAGATGGATGGATGCGATGCGAAGAATGATAGGATAAAGAGCCAAAGATAGATGGAGGTGCTTTATTTATGTGAGGTTCCTGTTTTCCAGGTTTTCACCAAGTTACTTTCCCAAAGCACCACCAAAGTGGTTTTCACTAGAGGATGATTTTTTCAATCCTCTTTTTATTATTTTTGATCATTTTTTTGTATTTATACCTTGCAAGCCTAGGCATAAAACTTTTTACGATGTAGACTGTTGGTTGGTTCCTACAAGGGTTCACCTTCAAGTGTGGATAATTGGTACTCTCTTGATCCATAGCTTGTTGTGATGACAAATGGACCTAACTAGTTAGGCTCAAACTTTAATTTACTATCCTGATTTGGAAGATTTTTTCGATTCTTCTTTAAGAAAAGATCCCCTACCTGGAAAGACCAACTCTTGATCTTCTTGTTATAGATCCATTTTAGTAATTTTTGGTATACTTTCAAGTGATTAAGGGTGTCAAGATGATGCTCATCCAAGAATTTTAAATCATTTAGCCAAGATACTTTGTATTCTTCATCAATGATCAGGTTTAGTAGTGATACTCATAGTGAAGGAATCTTGACCTCAATAGGTGGGATGGCTTTTGATATATAGACCAAGGAGAAATGGGTTGCACCTATTGGTGTGTAGATGTTGGTTCGATAGGCTTAAAGGGTGGGATTTAACTGTAGATGCCAGTCATGGCTAGCTTCATTAACTATCTTCTTTAGTATTTTTAGAATGGTCTTATTTGTAGCCTCAAATTGACCATTTCCCTAGGGGTAATATAGGGTGGAGAATCGATGTTGGATGTTGAATTTTCGACATAGCTCTTTCACATCCTGATTCTTGAAGAGTGTTCCATTATCAAAAATAAGGGCTTGTAAAATACCATAATGACAGTGTTACCTATTTTTCGCCACCAGCTCAAACAGGTAGAGTTGAATTGAAAATTCAGGCTAAAAGGTATACAAGATGTTTTAAATTTTTTTGCTGAAGTATTCATATTATGCATTGCTTCATGACAATGTATATTTCAATGATATTATGCAAAAACACTTCAAAATTACATCACAAGTTTGCATAATGTTTGCCATTTTATTCATAATGTGTGAACCAAAATCCCACACAAGCCGTGGGAGTAACTCATTATTTGATTTTTTATAATCAAGAAAAAGATGCATGGGTAAAATCAAAATATACAACTGAGAATAACGAAAACATAGGGTAGAAAGTGATTCGTCATTGCTTGGAATGGCGAATCGTTGACAGTTGAGGTTCTCATTTGTGACGTCAGCTCCAATTCCAACTCCGTTTCCATTTTTAGCTCCAGCTCCGCGTACCTGCAAGTTTGAGGGAAATGTTGTTAGAGCAATGCGGATCAAATCCTATCATATGCCTGTGCTACTAACAGAATTATAAGATAAAGTCGATCAGGCATCTATCAAATGATTACAAAAATTCAAACAACATATGGAGAAAGGAGAAAAAATTCAGCTTCTTTTATTTTGCTAACATGTTTGTTCACTGTACAGGAGTAGGTGCATTGTGTACGAGATCATCTTATTGGATATGTGGAGTAAAATGGGCTCCCACAAGGGTTGAGCCCGGAATTTCAGGAAGGACACACTCTCAAGTTACATACGAGAGTTCATTAATATTGTCAAAACAATCAAAAGAAAGTTGCTGAAACAAAGAAATTGATGTAAAATCAGCCCTTTTTTGAAGTTATTACTCTGTTTCAGCTCTACTTTATTTTTCCACATTACATTTAAATGAAGTATAGATACTCTTTACACTGAAGAGAAAGGAAACAAAGCATCAAGCTATCTCATGAGGTTTTGGGTATTCAATACTGTTTTCATCTTGCTGAAACATAGCAATATATCTTTCCAAAATGGCAAAAGTAATTATATTGATACTTTATTGAAAAAGCCAGAGCCATACAAAGAGGAGATAGTGAAAAAATAAGTTCATGATGCTATATTCTTCAGATATGCAGTCAACATTCAATCAGTGCATGGTCATGGGGATTATCAAGTCTCAAATTTATCAAAGTGATCATATACAATGGAGGAGAAATCTCAAAGTTAAAATCAGATAGCCTTCCACAGAGGAAAATATAGTGGGATTATGAGAGTCCGATTCAGGTTATAGTAAGACTGTTGCTACAAATCCTATAAATGTGGAATAAGACAGTACAGAATCAAAGGTGCCATAGTTTTTTAAAGTGATGATGCTAAAGGAAAGATGGCTTTGTGCTCATATCCTTTCACACTAGTAATGTTGTCATATACAATGGAGGAAATAGTAATCAAAATCTTCACAAGTCAAAGCATCAAAATCACATGTTCATAAGGGTCACTATAAATCTGATTTTGAATTGAAAGGAAATAATGATTTTTCAAGTGGATCAACATTATATTTGAAACAAGCAATGCCAGTTTTCAGTAATGAAGTAAATACAGCCAAAGCAAGGTTTTTCACATTCAAAGAGACATGATGAGTGGCATAGGGACAGTCAATACTTCAAAAGGAAATCATCCATATAAAAAAAAAGGAAGCCACAGAGGACAATAAAAACAACTTGTAAAGCTAAGCAATCACATTTATCATGTTATCATGTTCACAACATTATGATTTTCTGTCGAGTCAATGTCTCAAATCAAGCACTAGCAGACTTCTAATAAGTAAAAAGGACATCATGGTAAATGTCAATGGAAGCAAAATTCATTGATCACAAGAATACATTACAGATTATTCATGTTCATTTCAAATCACTGTCAATTGAGAAAATTTTGAGTATAAAAGCATTCATTTACAAATATTAAAAGAACAGTAAATAATACTTTGAATCGGTATTATTGTTTCAAAGGTACAGTAACTGTGAAATACAAATAGCCGGCCTACACACTGGAGCTAGTTTTTTTCTATTTGTAAGAAGAGAACGAGTAAAGCTACAACCAGCAAGAAAGAAAAAAGGGAAACCCAAAGGTCATTTTGCAGACATGAAGAGTTTTACCCAAAGGATTTGTTATTTTAGTTTCAAAATGGATTGAATATATGCAAAAAAGGAATAAACCCACGGCCTTTCATAGCCAAAAAAGCAAAAATAAGTGCCAATGCCGCGGCTTGTATATGCTTACACAGAATGAAAGAAACTCATGCAAGTTGCAGCCTTCTCGCCATTATTCTCGTTTCAATACATAGAAGGAAGCCACAAAGGAAAATAAAAATAGCTTACCTTTGTCACAAATTGAAGCTTCAAACATTTTGGAGAGAAAATCTGAATAATCATAGGGCTTCAAACTCAAAATTTGAACCCTCTCATGGCGGCTAGTGAGTGGAAAGAGCACCGAAGTAACAAATCAAGGTTACCACGAGTTGCAGAGAAGAGATAAACAGTGGGGAGTTGCGAGAGCTGAAGAAGTATGAGCATTTCCAGCTCCAACCCTAGCTCATGGCGGCACTTCCTCTCCAAGCAAAAAGATCATTTTTACAAAATGGTTAATGATTAGGGTTAAGACCATCTTTGTCTACCCTATTTCGACATAAGGTTTCTTTTTTGCTATGTTTTTAATTTAATCTTCTTCATTTCAATTACCTCCGTGGTCATGACTTTAAAAGTCAAAATACCTAATGATGTGGCTTTCAGTTTTTGCAAATGCTATGATTTGCTAAGTATGGTGGCGGGTTTCCTCTACGGGCATGTGATGAATATTTTACACAAGTTTATATTTTATTTTTGCATAATACATTGTAAAGTTAAATAATTAAATGATAATTATAAATCATTTAATTAATTTAACTATTTTTAGTGCAAAAATAAAATACTAAGCAAGGAGGGAAGTCTTTTATTTTTGCATGGGCAGATTGATACAAACGAGGAGACTTTTGCATGCTTTGGCCTACGTTTTCAGGGATTTGCAATTCAGTTGGAATAGTGCATGTATCAGTTATGACTTGGGAGTGAGTTTGAGCTTGAGTGGACTTGTTTTTGCATGGATCTGGGCCTCCTTTTCAAAGATATTTTATTCTACTCGGATTTGGCCTTGGAGTTATCACCCTCTCTTGGAGTTGGACTTTGAGTTCTTTTTACATGCCTTTTGGGAAGGCTTTTTGTATATATTGAAAAACTTATCTGTTTTTCATTTAGTTCTTATTTTTTCTCCTTTGCACTCTACAAAGTGAATGATTTGTAACTCAACATTTTGTTTTTAGGGTAATGCAGCAGCAGGTTTACAGGTCATTTAGTGTGTTTTTGTAGAAGAACTCCTTTCATTACCATCTTTTCTCAAATTCGCCTTCAAGTTTTCAAAGCATCATTGTCATGCAGGATTGATCGAAGTGTTTACTATGTTTGCAGTTTTTTGAAACCTTTAAATATTTCTATCTCCTTAATGAATTTTTGTATGCATCCAAGTTTAAATCCACTAGTTAAACATTGTGTTAATCAATAATCGAAATAGTCTAGTTGTGGGAATCATATTTCCCTTCTATGATTGCTTCTTTTAAAAGATTGTGTTTAAAACATTTAAGTGTTTTGAGCTTTTAGATCATGTTGTGCGAATCAGAATAGTTAGTAATCATTCTGTGAGTTAAATCTACATTTTGAATTCTTCGGTGCATCACCATAGTTAAATTTCATCATTCATATTTTAGTTTTAGTCTTTATCCTTTTCCCAACCAATTTACCCAAATATTAATGAGAAAAATCCATAGGAACCAGCCTAGAATCTAGAGGTCTAATTCCTCATAAGATACCCACAACCTGTAATTAGTTCCAATGTGTCAACAGACTGCCAAAATTCAATATTTTAGCATACAGGTGCAATCTGTTTCACAATAGTTTTTGGCACGCTCGGTGGGACAAAATTTTTATTATTTCAAGCTTTTGTTTTGGTATGTACAACAGGTTACCAGCTTCTCAGAGCAGTTATTTCAAGTACCTGGTGATTCCATGATTAAGTATCAAAGCAGATCAATAGCAAGCATATGAGAAACATCCAGATGAGAAGAAGCTCTTGTCCATTCGAATACCTTCAACTATCTTCGCCAAAAAAGAGAGGAAGGACAACGAACAGAGTCTTTGAAAGGCCTTTAAGAAACCTGTCGATTTCTCCAAGTTTCAGAAGAGAAACAATTGTTTACACATCAAGGAGAGGTAGATCAAACATAAGGTAGCAAGGCCCGCATTCAAATTCACCAAGCTACAGACAATCTACCTCACCTGTACTAGTTTTGCAAGCTACAAATTTAAGAACACCAGCAGCTCCGATGGCTAGAGCGCATGCGTTCATACCATTCAATGGGGGAAGCCCATTGAATCTGGCACAACATGATGATATTCCTGTTGCAGCATTAAAGAGTTTACCATTTTTCATTGGCAAAGATCAAACAACACCGATCGAGCATATCAAAGATATGGCTTCTCTGTGTGGAGTTCACCATGTTACACAAAAGAACGTTGCTTTGAGGCTGCTAGCAGCATCTTTCAAAGGGAAAGTGCTTCAATGGTTTCGTGGATTACCAATTAATACAATCACCACATGGGATAATCTAGGAGACAAGCTCAGCAAGCAGTTTTCAGATAAGTTTGATCATCTATCTCTAGTTGAACAAATGACGACTATCAAGAGAGCGCCACAAGAATAGATGATGGATTTCAACTTTAGGTTTCAACGAACCTAAAATAGGATTTCGTTAACGGTAAGATCTACTCCTGATCATGCATTTTTGTATTACCTTAGGTCATTAAATAGTGACATATCATTATAAATAGTGACATAGCTTTAATGATCCAGTCAATGGGGGGTTTAACATTGCCGGCAGCTTATGACATTGCTATTAGAGCAGAAAACAGCCTTATAAGGGCTGGTAAAATTGCACCAAGGCCACCTATGCCTATATTTCTAGATATCCACCCCTTGATGCCAATTAATTTGCCACAAATTGCCATAATTCCTACTGAACCAGCCTTAGGTAATCAACCAACTATCCAAAATAGTGCTTTTCCAGCACAGTCTGAGTTTCAAGAGTTAAAGGGTAATCAACAGGAGATGGCAAAGTTATTACAAACTATTAGCAACGATTTAGTTAGTATCAAGAGGCAACAAAACCAAAATTACAGGCCTTACCAAGCACCCTTTCAGTCTAACAGACGTCCCTATCAGGTTGATAATCAAGGACAGCATAGGAATTTCAATCCTAGGCCATCATATAACCAGAATCAGCAAGCTGCTAGCTCATCAAAAGAGCTCGTTCCAGTTCAGAATAAATTAGCACATGATTATGTATGGTGTTACCCATGTAATCAGGCTCATAATCAGGCTACTTGCATGAATGGCATCATTAATCAAGCTCTTATGGTATAGAGCACATACGATGCAACAGAAAATATAGCAAAAGATGCCAATGATCAGAATGATCAAACACAACAAAATGACATGGATGTTGCCATGATGAATTGGCAAGGCAATGAATTTCACGGAGTAAATCAGTTACAAGGTAAAAACCAGTCTGATACGTCTATTGCGCAAACACAAGGTCCAAAAAAAGAGCAACAAATCTGAGATAGCAAGCTGTTTCTGACAAACAACAGCCAAAAAGTGACAAACAACAAGTTGATAAGGTCAAACAGCAAGCTATTCAGCAAAAGGTTCAAGTTTCAGCAACTGATAAAGAGCAGTCACAGCCTCCTTCCTCACAAAATGTTCACATTTTACCAAAGAAGCAACCTGACACTGTTAAAGAACAACAGAGGCAAGGTGAACCAGTTAAAGATACGAGAACTCAACCAAATCCAGTGCTAAAGGAAATTGTCGTTCCCAAAGCCCAGCATAAGGTTAGCTCTCTTGCTTTTAATATTATTGATCATATGAAGAAAGCAACAGTTAGCATCACTATGTTGGATGTATTGCACTTACCTGAGTAGAAAGAAGGTCTACAAGAGGCATTGGCCAAGTTTTCCATTTCTGACGAAACAACCAAAGAATAGCCAAAGGTTCTGACGAATGGCTTAGACAACAAAAAGGGACAGTCAATTCAAGAGGTAAAACCACCACCTTTTTACATTAGTCTGATTATCAGAGATAGCATAGTGCATAATTGCATGATAGATTCTCGAGCTAGCAGCCCAATCATGCCTAAACAACTTGTTGACAAGCTGGGTCTTGAATATGAACCATTGTCAAAAGGGGTAGTACAGTTAGACGGAATAGCCATTAAGTCTGTAGGAGTTATAAGAAACCTGCCCCTTACATTGCATGTCTGTCCAAATTTTCAAGTACCACAGGACATTTACGTTATTGATCTCCCACCTTATTTTTCTATTTGCCTATCTAGAGACTTCACTACGAAGTTAGGTGGTTATTTGTCATCAGACTAGTCTCACATGTTTTTCAGAACCAGGTACGGTACCAGAGTTACCATTAAGTCTGAATTATTGGCCAAAGACCATATCGAGCCCTATGTGCCAAATCCTATAAATGCAAATCTAGCTTTCCATGATTAGGAGGATCAATCCATGACCCTTGACCCCACTGTACCTATAGAAGGTATACCAGATATAAATTTATACGAGTGGGCAACCGAGAATCATGAGATTGACCCGTTCAGTCTCATGGACAAAGTAGGTTTGGGTGTTTATATGATTTAGGAGCCCGATATGACCATTCCAAATCTGGTTAAGGAGGAAAAAGAGTTAGAACAACAAACTGATCAGCTTTGGAAGCTGTATTTTGATGGATCCAGGAGTAAAATTGGTGCTGGTTGAGGAGCAGTGCTCATATCACCTAAAAATGGTAGGTATTATTCAGCATTTATATTTGCTTTCATTTGTTCAAATAATGTTGTTGAGTACGAGGTGTTGATACATGGTTTAGAGTGGGCTAGAAAAAGAAAAATTAAGTGTTTATAGGTATTTGGTGATTCTGAATTAATAGCAAATCAAGTAAGAAATCTGAATTTAACTAAAAATAATTTGTTGAAACTGTATAAGCATCGTGTTTGGGACTTAATTGAAGAGTTCGACGCATTTAATTTACAATCAGTACCCAGAAATCAGAATAAGCATGCCGACAAGCTTGCTACCATGGGATCACAATTTGACATCCCTGCTAAAGTTTATAATGTCCAGGTACAACAATATGTGAAGATAGTTGTTAGACCTTCAATACCTAATAATAATATAAGTTGGCAGATATTTGACAGCGATGACAGATATGCCATTTTCTGATGGAGGAGGCAGAGTTTTCTATTGGAAACCAGCACAAGTTTGATCAGCAATATGGCGATCAAATCATGCAGTTAAAGTCTAATAAAATTCCAAAAGGTTTGGTTACTCTTGAGTCCATTTTCAACACTGATGACGAAGTTAGAAAAGATAAATCAGGCATCACAGTGAAGTAGGAACATTATGAACCGATCAAAATATTTAAAGATAAGCTTCTCAAGCTTGGCAAAGTCTGTACGAAGGAGGAACACCAAGATTTTATCTTACTTTGTCAAGAATTCAGCGACATCTTTGCTTGGAAATATGGTGATCTAAAGGGTTTTAACCCTGAGTTAGCTCAGCATACAATTGAGCTGGAACCCAATGCAAAACCAGTCAGACAGAAGCAAAGGCCTCTGAATCTAAAACTAGAACACTTGATGAAAACAGAATTGAACAAGTTGATCGAAGGGAGCATCATATTTCCAATCAAGCACACTTCTTGGGTATCTAATCTGGTGCCCATCAGAAAGAAAAATGGAGAGATAAGATTGTGCATTGATTTTCATGATCTAAATAGAGTTTCACTTAAGGATCACTATCTGCTTCCTTCAATGGAGCAGATATTGCAGGTTGTTTCAGGATCAGTGAGATTCTCATTATTGGGTGGGTATTCAGGTTATAACCAACTATTGGTTAAGGAGGAAGACCAGTACAAGACAACCTTTACCACCAAGTGGGGTACTATGGCTTACAGGAAGATGCCATTTGGACTGTCAAACGCAGGAGCAACCTTTCAGAGAGCAATGGATATGGCTCTCCAAGGTTTGATAAATAAATTTGTTCTTGTTTACTTAGATGACATCACTATTTTCTCACGAAAAGAAAATGAACATTTTGGTCATCTTATATAGATTTTCAAGAGATGTAGAGAATATGGAATATCTTTGAATCCAAAGAAAAGTATTTTTTATGTTCACGAAGGTAAGTTGTTGGGTTATATTTTTTCAAAAGACGGTATTTCTATTGACCCAGAACACATTACAGCCATTTTGGCTTTACCACTTGCTACTCATAAAAAGGGTTTGTAGAGCTTTTTAGGAAGAATAAACTTTGTTAGAAGATTTATTCCTAACATTGCAGCGTTGTTGCAACCTCTCACATCCATGCTGAAGAAAAATATGCAATTCAGCTAGACAAAGGAAGGTAAGAACAGCTTTGAGCAGATTAAGGAGGCACTTGCAGCAGCCCCGACACTAGTAAATCCAAACTTTGATAAAGATTTCATATTATATGCATTTGGTAGTGTTGATACAATTTCTGCCATGCTTTGTCAGCAAAATGACCAAGGACTTGAACAGCCCATTGCATTCTTTAGTCAAATTTTGCATGATTACGAAACAAGATATTCATTTGTTGAAAAGCACGTGCTTGTTGTAGTAAGAAGTCTCAAAAAGTTTAGACATATGTTGTCTAACAATAAAATACATTTGTTGGTAGCTCACCCAACAGTTAAGGAATTTCTATTAAATAAGGACATAAATGATAAGCGCGCAGGCTGGATAACTAAGGTCATGGAGTATGATATCAGCATAAAGGTTACCAAGCTTGTCTGAGGTAAAGGACTGTGCGAACAGCTTGCAAAAAATGAACAGAATAGCAATGAAGAGGTCATCACAGTTCTGAATAATGAAGAGGAACCTAATGTTTCAACTATTCCAGTTGATTGGATTCATCAAATGATCCATTACTTGCATACTGGAGATTGCCCGTAAGGTATGGACAAATCTAAACGAAGGTATTACAGATTGCAAGCAATTCTTTATGCAGTAATAAATGATATTTTATATAAAAAGGACTTCAATGGAGTATTTCTTAGATGCATAAGCCATGATCAGATTGAAAAAATTCTGGAGGAATTCCATGACGGAGGTCACTTTGTACCATGCACTACAACTTTAAAAATCATGAAAGCAGGGTATTATTGGCCATACCTTTTCAAGGATGCTTATGCTTATGTCAGGAAGTGCGTAAAATGTTCATTGTTTGCAGGAAAACAAAAGTTAGCAGCACTACCCCTGAATCCAATTCAGGTTGAGCAGCCATTTGGAGAGTGGGGACTTGATTTCATCGGTCCTATTAACCCACCATCAAGTGCAGGGCACAAGTGGATCTTGACACCAACAGATTACTTCACGAAATGGACAGAAGTGGTTACTTTAAAGGATTCAAATGAGACATCAGTTTTAAATTTTTATCAAGATATTGTTTCCAGGTTTGGTACACCTGAGTCCATTATTTAAGATAATGCTTTAGCCTTTGTTGGCTTAAAGGTTTCAAATTGGTCCGTAAAGAATAAAATCTATTTGAACACTTCATCCAATTATTACCCCCAGGGTAATGGACAGGCAGAATCAACCAACAAGAATCTGATTAAGATCATTAAAAAGACAATTGAAGATAATCAGAGGTCATGGCATGACAAGCTTAAATTAGCCCTTTGGACTGATAGAGTTACACCAAAGCGGTCAAAAAAATTTTCACCGTATGTTTTAGTTTATGGTAAAGAGGCCAAGCTGCCAATTTATATAGAATTCCCAACTCTGAGCTACATAAAGGAACTGGAATTACTCGAAGAGCAGCCAATGCAAGTTAGGCTTGCTGAGTTAACAGAGTTGGATGAAACCAAGAAGGAAGCTTTCAGGAAGCATCAAATTCATCATTCTTAGATGAAAAAGACATTCGACAGGAAAGTAGTTGCAAGAGTCTTGTTGATGGTTAAAATGACACAAACAACATTAAAATAGAATATTTCTATTCTATTTCTCCTGAAAAAGAAAGACTACATGTAGTGGCCTAACTCCCAAGGTCCTGGTAGTTGGTTCTCAACTGTCTGATGTCACTCAATTGGTTCATGCAACTGTAATATTGAAGGGGCCTGGGCTAGTAACAAAGGATTCAAGCTATGACTCTCTTTGTCAAAATAGTTCCTGTAAATCAAGGGGTTTAAAATAAAAGAAAAAAATAGATCCAAGGGGTAAATCAGTAAGTATGAATTAAATTTATCTACTATCCAGACATATACTTTTAACAATGAATGTTTTCTTAATCGATCACAAAAACCATAGTATGACACAACCCACAGTATAACTATACCATCATATACATCTTAGGTGCTTAATTCAATTCCTCTATTCGCCTATCACAAGTATTTCCAAGATCTCAAAATCACACACATTCATTCATCATTAAAACTATAGATTAACAGACTTTAATAACCTTAATTCAATGACAATTTAACAAGATAATCTTTAAACCTGGTTTCCTCTAATGACTTTCATCACATAAGAAACTATCATGCTTCAGTACAATCATTGGCATTCAAGTGGATTATAACTCATTAACCTTATCAATCAACACAATTTAATGCAAACTCCATATTTCGTAAACCTGCAATTCTATTAACTGTAAATAAGATCTGGTACAATGTATCTCTACAAAATTCTCTATAAAAATTATATCTCCTAGCACTAGGTAAGCCAATCCAATTCTCAATAGGCGACCCTTACAATGTAATACCCCACTGGTATTTATAGAATACAAAAAAGAAGTTCGAACTTTACTTCTATCTTAGGCTTTCCACCCTTTTAGGAACAATCAACTATCTTGGAAACTCAGATCAACTTTGATCTCAAGTTCTTACATTATACATCTAATTTGATCTAACAATAGAAGATAGAAAATAGAAGAAAAGAAGATCATGCGTCCTTAAGACTGCCAGTGCTTCATGCATGCAACATGCAAGGAAGAAGATCATCATGCATCATGCAAGGAAGAAGAATATTATGCATGCAAGATTTTATGCATGTGATGCTGGATCCGCTATGAACTCATCATAACTAGTGAAGACTTGTTGTAGCATATCCATGTCTGGCCCATCAATCCAGTCATCTTCAAACTTGATGCGATCCAACTCAATTGCAGCAAATTCTTTCATGCTTTTTACCTTGACCAACTCTCTTCCTGCAACTTTTATTTCTTCCTTGACTTCTACAAGTCAGTCTATCACTAAGTCCTCTCCATCATCCTGCATGAGTCCTTGGAATCTTTCATTCCATTTCTCTCTAACCTGACTTAACGGCATGCCATCTTTAGTCATTACATTCACATCTACTATTATAGCCATAACCGCTTCCAACTCTTCCAACTACTTAGTTAAATTATTAACTGCTTCCTGAATTTCATCCTTATGCTTGCTCAAAAAGCCAGTCCTAAACTTAAGGATACGAGAAGTCTTTTCTACAAAATCTTTATTATCATCTTCGAATATAGATTCTTCTAGAAGAGTAGTTAGAGGCAATGTATTTATCTTCTCTAACTTTTCACTATACTCTTTGTACTCTTCTTCTAACTTCTCGGAGGCCTCAATATATTGATGCATCTCTTTTATTACTCCTTTCGCCTCCTTATAGGTTTCAAACCCCTTTTCCAAAACCTCACCTACCTCCCGGTTCACTTTGTCTATCCATTTGTCAACTATCTCCGCCTTACCTTTAACCTGCACCAAATCATCAACCTCCTTTTTGCTTAGCAAAACAGGAGTCTCAATTGCTGCAACCTTTTGTGACTTTAGAGAGGAGACACTCTTCAAAAATGAATGTAACTGATCTAAATGAGCCTTAAGCTCATCTTTCTTTTGTTTGTACTTGATCATTCTTCATTTCGTCGTTGAAGCCACCACATCAATCAGATTCATTTGTTGATTTCTAGTGGGTCTTCCCAGGTTAACCGTACTTAATTGATAATCTGTGAGCTGCATATCCCCTACCTCCTTTTCAGTCATAGGCACGACACATTCAGCAACTATCTCTCCTTTATCTGTGAGTCTGGTAGAGTGCAAAACTTTAGCCCTCTTCTTAGGTCTTTCCTGTTCAATCTCCTTCATCATGTCCTCCCAATTAAGAGATTGAGGAGGTGTTCTAGCTGTCTTCTGTAGATCTAACTTCAACCAAGTAGGAGCACTAGGAGTCATCATCATGGAAGAGGAAGCAGCAACTGCAGAGGATGGTTGAATATCTACCTCAGGTTGAGAATCAACCCTTGCCTTTTCTTGTTGCTCCTGTGGCACATGCATCTGCACCAACTTCTCAGCCTCTTCCCTATCTCTTTGTTCCTGTATTCTCCTATCTTCTTCTTTTTTTCTCTAGCCTTATCCCATAATAGCACAAGGTCTGATATTCTAAAAGCTTTCACTTTGGCTCTTTTGTCAAACCAGCGCTTGACAACAGCGTAATGTTTAGAAAATTGTTGCAAAGCAGCATCTCTTTATTCTTCCATGTTCAACAAGTTAAGCAGTCTCACCTCAATCCTATCATCCCTATTATAAAACTCCTGCATAAATTTCAAAACAGGTATTTGTAAATATATGGGAAAGATTGGATCCTGGCCATAAACTAGTTTAAAGGGTGAATTACCTAGGGCTGCTTTAATTCTGGTTCGATCTGCCCATAAGGCAAATCTCAACTGGGTATGTCAGTCCCTAGGGTTACTTTCTAACAACCTTTTTACTACTTCCACTAAATTCTTATTTGTGGACTCAGCCACTCCATTCCCCTAAGGGTAATAATTGGAAGAATATTTTAATACAATCTTATGCTCATAATCCCATGAAATAAATTCAGCAGAGGAAAAAGCAGGGCCATTGTCACATACCAGAGCAAATGGAACTCCAAACCTGGTTGTGATGTTCTCTGTCAGAAACTTAATAACCACCTCTGTGGTGCTATTTTTGCAAGGCAAAGCCTCCGTACAACGCGTGCAATAATCCTTCACAGTTAAGATGAATTTGTGACCTGTAGAAGAATTTGGATTAATCACCCCTACAAAATCAAGCGCCCATTGGGCAAATGGACTTACCTCATAAACCGGCTGTAGAGGCATCGCAGGATTTCTTTCTCTTGACGCAGAAGTTTGACATACATGACAAATTCTACAATGTTGATGCGCATCCCTAAACACATAAGGCTAATAGTAACCTGACCTTAAAATCTGATGAGCCAATGCATCAGCAGATCCATGTCCTGTTCCATGCCTACCATGAAATTCACTTATAGCATGTTTAGCTTCTTGCTGATCCAGACAACGCAAATAGATTCCTTAGAAATTCTTCCTATAAACTGATCCTCTTTTAAGCATATAATGGGCGCTTTTCATCCTTAGTGCTCTTCTTTGAGTTGCATTCATCCCTTCTGGACACTTGTTGTTGAGGAGAAAAAAAACTAAGTCTGTATATTAGGGATCTTTTGTGAATGACTAAACAGTGTATTATTGACAAGTTATACTTTTGTCCACTTCAGCCATTGCCTTTGACAAACCTTGACCTCTTACAAGCTTCATTAGGTGAATCTCCAAATCAAATTCTTGTAAAATGGCCATCCATTTCCCTCTTCTTTCTCCTAGTTCACTTTGCATCAGGAGGGACATTACAGCTGGATCTGGGACTATAGCCATCACTTGACTTCGGATTATGTAGTGTCTGAATTTTTTCACTGCTCGAACCAATGCAAAAGCCTATTTTTCTATTGATGAATATCTTACCTCTGCATTCTTAAAAGGAGAGCTCATAAAAGCAATAGGCCTCTCTTCATTCTCTTCTCTTCTTTGTGTCAAGACTGCTGCACATGAATGTTCAGAAGCAAAAGAATAGATATAAAAGGGTTTTAGATAATCTGGGCTTGTTAAAATAGGTGCCTCAGATATAGCTTGTTTAATCTATATGAAAGCAGATTTAGCCTCTTCACTCCATTCAATCTTCGCATCCTTCTTCATCATTTCATTAAGTGGTTTAACAATTTCTGCAAACCCTGCTATAAACTTCCTGACAAAATTAACCCTTCCAAAGAAAGATCTCATCTCCTTCTTACTTCCTGGCCTTGTTAACTTCAAAATGGCCTCTACTCGATCAGGATCTATGGAAAATCCCTCCTCTGATATAATGTGACCCAAAAGCTTCCCTTCAAAAACTCCAAATACACATTTCTTTCGATTGACAGAAACACCATAACTAATACATTTCTTCAGTACTTTCTCTAAATCAGCAGCATGATCTTCTCTACTCTTAGAGAAGATGGTCAGATCATCAACATAGATGATTATACACTTTCCTATTAGGTCTTTAAATGCTACATCCATCGCTCTTTGAAAATTAGCACTAGCATTAATCAAACCGAATGGCATCCTCCTGTAGGCAAATGTGCCCCACTTTGTAGTGAAAGCAGTCTTCATCCTATCCTTATGACTTACTAGTATTTGATTATATCCTAAATATCCATCCAAGAAAGATATCATTTGAGATCCATTAACCTTTTGTAATACTTCATCAAGAGAAGGTAATGGATAATTGTCCTTCTCAGAGGCTTTGTTTAAATTTCTGAAATCCACACATAACCTGATTTCCCCATTCTTCTTCCTCACAGGAACTAGATTAGCCACCTAGGTAGAGTGTCTAATTGGAAAAATTATTCTTGCAGCCAAAAGCTTTTGCACTTCTCTCTGGATCAGAGGCTCAATTAATGCATTGATTGGGCGTTGCTTTTGGCAAAACGGCTTGACTTCTGGCTTAAGAGGAATCATATGTGTGATGACAGATGTATCAAAAGTCTTCAGATCATCGTAGCTCCAAGCAATTGCTTCAATATTTTGCTTTAAAACTTTGATTATCTCATTCTTTATTTCCGGAGGACAAGTCTTTCTTATAAGAACATTCCTTTCTACCCTTGAGTGAGTTAAATTAACGGATTGATACTTGCCTCCCTCACTTTTTGTAGGCATTCTTTGATAAGCTCGTGGATCTGAATCAAATATCCTCTCCAATGCTATCATTCCTTTTGGAATGTTATTACACTTTAAATCCATTATCCCTCCTGGATTGTCACTTTCTGTATTGTCACTTCCTGGATTCCAGTCTCCTTGATCCCTATCAACATCATCAATTATCTACCCTTGAAATACATCAAAACTCTCCAAAAAGGCCAAAATATGTTGGTCATCATTAAACATCTGGAAGTGTCTAACATTGTCAGGAATTGCAGGAATTGAAATCAATTCCATAGAAAACCTTTTCAGATTTGAATCCTGCACAGGCTCTAATGTACTTGCTGCAATAGCAAGAGCATCTACTATTTGATTTGCTTCCCTTGGAATAAGAGTAATCCCAAAGGCGTCAAAATCTTCTATTAAATTCCAGACCCTATTCCTATAAGCAGCCAATATTTTATTATGGCAAGTGTATTGACTACGTACCTGCTTCACAATTACCTCAGAGTCTCCTATCACTGTAAGAGTAGTTACTTTCTTATGAGCAAACATAAGTCCTCTTGCAAGTGCCTCATATTCAGCCACATTGTTAGTACAACCAAACTGCAATCTGTAAGAAGCAAAATAAGTTTTCCCTTTCGGGTTTGTTAGTTCAATTCCAGCTCCACTTGCTGCTTTAGATTTAGAACCATCAAATTTAAGAGTCCATAACTGGTATTTAACTGGGAGCTCTTTCCTTTTAGAAACTACAAGGATTTTTTCACTTGTGACATGTGGCAGCTCGGACTTTTACTTTTTATCAGAATTCGCGTTGAGGAGAAGCTCAGTTAACGATTTTCCTAGTTCCTTAATTTGTTCAACAACTACCTCCTGAGTAATTTCTTGGGCTAAGTCAGGGTCTAACTCATCTTCTATTACATCCACTTCTTCTTTTTGATCTGAAAAACCTAAGACCTGAGTCTGTTCTACTAGTAAAGGAACCTCTTCTTGAGGAAGACTAATCCGTGTAAGAATAGTTGCATCCTTAGCTTGGAAAGAGAACTCATTGATGGGAGTCTCAATTACCTCTTGAGATTCTTGCTTGGGTAAATCTACATGCCTTAGAATATCCATGCATGACTGACATGTCAACTCTGAATGGTTATGATAGTGTATTCTACACCAATTAGGAAGCAATAGATTACTCAAATCAGTTTCGGTTCTTAAAACCAGCCTATCTTGTTGCAATTTTCTTATTAGAACTTGCTAGTTGATGTGAATCATCGAATCAGTGTGGTCTAAAGATAGTGTATCCTCAGAACTAACTACAAAAAAAGTAAGAACTTCCTCTTGCTTGTAAACCCCCATCTCAATTTCAAAGAATGCTTCTTCATTTGGAGTATCATACTCTGTAATCATGTGTTTGAGCCTAGGTTCACTTTCAATTCTTATCTGAGTGGCAACCCCTTTCTAAGGTAACCACATGTGCGAGAAGTCCAGGGACAAATATCCACCTATGCTTTTCATTAGCTCTCGACTTAAAAGCATCCCATATGTTTTTGGGATGTCAGCAACTTGAATATCTATATAGGTCTGGATCCTTGGGTCTGATCCAACCTGCACATGCATGTTCTTCAACTCACCTACAACATTAACTTCAGTTTTATCTAATTGAATCACCTTTTTGTTGGTTGGAATAGGACTCAATCCTAACTTTTTACAAATCGAAAAAGGAATGACATTCCCTGATGCTCCATAATCTAATAAGCAATTATGTAGATTCTTTCTAAAGATCCTCAAATTTAACAAGAAAGGTGGGGTACTGGTCTTACCTTTATACATAGCAGCATTTGTCTCCTTTGCAGGAGTCACTTTACCTTTCCCTTTCAAATGATTTGTTTCTTCCAAAGCTTTTAATACTACTTCCCTTTGAGCTGGGCACCACTTCATGATATCAAAGAAGGATAGTGATGTCTTCTACCTTTGCAATTCTGCAACAAAATCAAACTCCGAATCATTCCTAAATTGATATTTAGGAAAAGAAGGCTAATTACCTCTATTCTGAGTATCAGAAGGTCCCTTTGGTGGGGGTGGATTGTTATCTACATTTTGATTTGGTGGAACCATGTTGTTAGGGGGTGCAGATGTAGTAAATGGCCCTTTATTCTGGTTCCTCAGAAAGTGACCACCCTTAGATTGGAAGGCTTGAGCATCATAAACATCTTCTTCCAACTCATTATCCCCTTGCATAGGGAATTGATACTTTTCTTCAATGGTTTCATAAGTCATAGCAGTGCTGGCCGACCCATTGCGTTGATTAGAATTTCTTGCTTGAGGATGGGCATCATCCTGTGCAATTTTCACCATCTTCTCCATTTCTGGGCAATTGACCTCAGAATGGGCTGCTGTATCATGCAACCTACACCAATTTGTCATAAAATTTAAATCAGCAACATTAGCAGTATTTGATCTCTCTTCACCTGCTTGATAATTATGAGGAACTCCTCCATTGTTAGGTCCAGTATTCCACTGCCTATTATTGTTGTTGTTATTGAACCTCTGATTATATCCTCTGCTTTGATTTTGATAATTCTGGTTCGAGGAGTTTTGATTCTAAAAATTCCTATTGGTGTTCTGATTAGAGTAATTGCCCTGATAGTTGTAACCTCCCTGATTGTTGTAATTATGATTTTGATTATTGGGAGGATTTTATCTGAGCTGTGCCATGTCATTTGACATCTGAGAGAGAGTCTTTTTGAGAGTCTCTACTTCACTTGTAAGTTGAACAATTTGATCATTCTGCACATTTTGAACTATGGCTGGGGAATGGACATGGGTTGGTCCTCCCCCTTGTTGTGGTTGATTTTGAGGTTGATGTTGAAGTTGCTGCTATGGGGCCTGATGTGGGGAATCGTGCATGCTATTGCCAAAGAAGGGCACAGTTGGTGGAGCTTGGAACTCAGATACAGGTCCATAATGGGAATAAGACGTCCCTGGGACAGTGTTATATAACAGTGGATTAGGCATCTGATAATTCATTGGAGAAAAAGATACTCCCAACCCTCCAGGTTGTAGATTTGTCTACTGTTGCAATTTGATAGCCAAATGATAAATCTTAGAGAGTGAGTCAATCTCATCATGTTGATAAGTTCTTTGTAAGAATAGACCAATCAAAGGATCAACAACTCTCAGATATGCCTATATAGCCATGGCTTCCGGTACTAGGTAAGGCTTTTGTAGCCTACGATACATTCTATGGAACCTAGTGTTAAACAAGGGCAACGGTTCATGATGCTCCTTTCTAATAGTGGCAAATTGGTGATATAGTTTTGCAGGGTCTACATAAACCCTGAACTGATTAATAAAAGCATTCTCTAAATCATTCCAACCTAGAATGGATCCTTGGGGCAGATTTAGATACCAATTATATGCCATATCTCCTAAACAGTAAGGAAATAGTCTACATACCACATCTTGATGAGCAACTTGAGATCGCGTGCATGCATCTTTGAATGCTTGTATATGTTCCTCTACACTTCTTGATTCTCCATGCATGTATTTTGGATAGAACTTCTCTGGGTTCTTTGGTAAATCATGGAATCCACCTGGAATAGTCCCTAACGGGGAGGGATTACCCAAAAAATAAGCCATCGGTGGGATTGGATGGGCAGGGGGTGGTGATAAAGGCCAAATTGGTGGTGACAAAGGCCTACTTGGTGGTGGTGTGGATGGAATTGGTGGAAATCCTGGTGGAGTAAGCGGTGGTGGTAATGTAGGTATTTCTACCCTACGAGCATGAGGTCTTGATCTAACTGGAGTTTGAAGTTCTTCGAATAGTTCACGATTAGTAGAGGATCTAAGAACCCTCTCGTATCCCTCTGGTGAAAAAGATCTTTCGCGAGCCAGCTTGTCCTTTCAGGCCCTCCTTCTAGCGCCAATTTTCTGTTGATGTTTAAAATGACACAAACAACATTAAAACATAATATTTCTATTCTATTTCTCCTAAAAAAGAAAGACTACATGTAGTGGCCTAACTCCCAAGGTCCTGGTAGTTGGTTCTCAACTGTCTGATGTCACTCAATTGGTTCATGCAACGATAATTTTCAAGGGGCCTGGGCTGGTAACAAAGGATTCAAGCTATGACTCTCTTTGTCAAAATAGTTCCTGTAAATCAAGGGGTTTAAAATAAAGAAAAAGATAGATCCAAGGGGTAAATCAGTAAGTATTAATTAAATTTATCTACTATCCAGACATATACTTTTAACAATGAATGTTTTCTTAATCGATCACAAAAACCATAGTATGACACAACCCACAGTATAACTGTACCATCTTATACATCTTAGGTGCTTAATTCAATTCCTCTATTCGCCTATCACAAGTATTTCCAAGATCTCAAAATCACACACATTCATTCATCATTAAAACTATAGATAAACAGACTTTAATAACCTTAATTCAATGACAATTTAACAAGATAATCTTTAAACCTGGTTTCTTCTAATGACTTTCATCACATAAGAAACTATCATGCTTCAGCACAATCACTGGCATTCAAGTGGATTATAACTCATTAACCTTCTCAATCAACACAATTTAATGCAAACTCCATATTTTGTAAACCTGCAATTCTATTAACTATAAACAAAATCTGGTACAATGTATCTCTGCAAAATTCTCTATAAAAATTCTATCTCCTAGCACTAGGTAAGCCAATCCAATTCTCAATTAGCCGACCCTTACAATGTAATACCCCACTGGTATTTATAGAATACAAAAAAGAAGTTCGAACTTTACTTCTATCTTAGGCTTTCCACCCTTTTAGGAACAATCAACTGTCTTGGAAACTCAGATCAACTTTGATCTCAAGTTCTTACATTATACATCTAATTTGATCTAACAATAGAAGATAGAAAATAGAAGAAAAGAAGATCATGCGTCCTTAAGACTGCCAGTGCTGCATGCATGCAACATGCAAGGAAGAAGATCATCATGCATCATGCAAGGAAGAAGAATATTATGCATGCAAGATTTTATGCATGTGATGCTGGATCCACTATGAACTCATCATAACTGGTGAAGACTTGTTGTAGCATATCCATGTCTGGCCCATCAATCCAGTCATCTTCAAACTTGATGCGATCCAACTCAACTGCAACAAATTCTATCATGCTTTTTACCTTGACCAACTCTCTTCCTGCAGCTTTTATTTCTTCCTTGACTTCTACAAGTCGGTGTATTACTAAGTCCTCTCCATCATCCTGCATGAGTCCTTGGAATCTTTCATTCCATTTCTCTCTAACCTGACTTAACGGCATGCCATCTTTAGTCATTACATTCACATCTACTATTATAGCCACAACCGCTTCCAACTCTTCCAACTGCTCAGTTAAATTATTAACTGCTTCCTGAATTTCATCCTTATGCTTGCTCAAAAAGTCAATCCTAAACTTAAGGATATGAGAAGTCTTTTCTACAAAATCTTTATTATCATCTTCGAGTATAGATTCTTTTAGAAGAGTAGTTAGAGGCAATGTATTTATCTTCTCTAACTTTTCACTATACTCTTTGTACTCTTCTTCTAACTTCTCAGAGGCCTCAATATATTGATGCATCTCTTTTATTACTCCTTCCACATCCTTATAGGTTTCAAACCCCTTTTCCAAAACCTCACCTACCTCCCGGTTCACTTTGTCTATCCATTTTTCAACCATCTACGCCTTACCTTTAACCTGCACGAAATCATCAACCTCCTTTTTGCTTAGCAAAATAGGAGTCTCAATTGCTGCAACCTTTTGTGACCTTGGAGAGGAGACACTCTTCAAAAATGAATGTAACTGATCTAACTGAGCCTTAAGCTCAACTTTCTTTTGTTTGTACTTGATCATTCTTGATTTCGTCGTTGAAGCCACCACATCAATCAGATTCATTTGTTGATTTCTAGTGGGTCTTCCCAAGTTAACCGTACTCAATTGATAGTCTGTGAGCTGCATATCCCCTACCTCCTTTTCAGTCATAGGCACGGCACATTCAGCAACTATCTCTCCTTTATTTGTGAGTCTGGTAGAGTGCAAAACTTTAGCCCTCTTCTTAGGCCTTTCCTGTTCAATCTCCTTCATCATGTCCTCCCAATTAAGAGATTGAGGAGGTGTTCTAGCTATCTTCTGTAGATCTAACTTCAACCAAGTAGGAGCACTAGGAGTCATCATCATGGAAGAGGAAGCAGCAACTGCAGAGGATGGCTGAATATCTACCTCAGGTTGAGAATCAACCCTTGCCTTTTCTTGTTGCTCCTGCAGCACATGCATCTGCACCAACTTCTCAGCCTCTTCCCTATCTATTTGTTCCTGTATTCTCCTATCTTCTTCTTCTTTTCTCAATCTTTTAGTTTCTTCCCTTTCTATCCTTTCTACTTCCAAGGCTATGAGTTTCTCTGCCTTTTCCCTTTCTTTCTTAGCTTGCTATTTCTTTACTAGCTCTTCAACCTCTTTTTCTTTTCTTGAAGCTTCAACCTAGCAACCAGGGCTTCCTTTTCCCTTCAGTTTCTTGCTTTCTCCTCCTCGAGATCATGGATCTTCTATATCAGTTCTAGCTTGTCATTTTCTACCTTGACCTTGATCTCATGCTCTCGTGTCCTCATTTGCTCCTCCATTGTATCAGCTGCTATCCTTGTTTCAACTTCTTTTACCTTTAATTACTGCTGTTGAAGTAGAGCATCAGCTTGCAATTTTACCTCCATCTCCTTTTGTTTCTCGACCGCAGCCCTTGCACTAGATTCCCTGGTAGCATCTTCAAATTGTTTCCATTGTTCTTCCTGTGTAAGAATCTGCTCAATAGTAGGATCTAGAGGCATGTTTACTTGCAAGTCCCTCTCTGACAGAGTTTCATCCGAATCTGTCTCAATTTCTACCAACTCTTCCTCCACTTCTTTTCCTTTAGTAGCTTGAGCCATGGCATAAAGCACTCCCTGAACTTCTTTTCTTTTCTTTCTTGTGAGTGGGGCTTGTGTAGATGACTCACCCAATGCGGGCATAGGAACAACAGATTCAATTGGAACATCTCCCTCGGGTGTCTCTTCTTCTTCATCAACTACCTCCAACTCTGTTTCTTCAACATCCGGAGGAAAGAATTCCAATGGTTCCTTGGAAGGTACCTTTCTTGAGGATTGGTCCCTGAGGAGCTTGAGTCCTCATCATCAACCATTGCACACTTCTATCCAAGACTGTTCTTCCCAGTTTCTTAATGTCAATCGTTTCTTCTTCACTCCAGTCTATTGGATCTAAGTTTTTGGTGCCAATATTTAAAGCTTCATATGAGGGATCTAATACCACTCCATCATCCACCAAAGTGTCAGGAATATTATCTTTAATACCCAGCTCTACCATAAGTGAGACTAGTAATCTTTCATAATTCTTCCTCCTTAAGTCAAATTCATCCTGCCTATCACAACAAAAATCCTCTAACAAATTAAAGTGTCTAGTAAATACCGAAGGTAATAAAGTATACATCTTCTTTTTCGGATCAAAATACTTACAAGCTATATACAATCCCAATTTTAATTGTATCAACTCATTACAAACCACCTTAGCTGCCTTCAAGTATTGACAGCCATATTCCCCTAGTGTCATAGGAAACTTATGGCATCCTGTCTTGTGCTTCATCCCAAATCTAGCATTAACTCCAATGGCTTGGTATACAAATTCCATAAGCACTATCCTATTGCTGCAGCATCTTGGAAGTAAATGGGGATGACCTTCAAACCCAAACAACCTGAAGTATGTAAATTTGGGGTATTGGATGTACCAACTTCCCCATTCAGAAATGAATGCCATAGCTTCTTGGCTTAACCTGTATCCTGCATCTCCACTCAACTAGTTGATAACCACATATAAAAATGCATCATTGACTCTTCTGAAGTGAGTCTCAGCAACCTGAAGGGATAATTGATCATAGTGTTCCCATACCTTCCTTTGTCCATCCAAAACTCCCATTATACCTACCTTGTTTAATCCTGGGAAAATCTCCAATCTTGCTGCAGCATAGACCACATATGAAGTCATGAAGAAAGATTTGGTCTGTTTGACCCTTGTGAGCTGATCATGTATGGCATCAGAAACAATCATGGACCAAAAAAATTGATAATCACCCTGAAAGATCACTTGAATAAAATGAAACATCCATTCCTTGAAATGGAAGGCATCCCTCTTCCCAAACACTCTAGATAGCATCAATATCAAATCAGATATCTCCTTCTTGAAGTCTGCCATCTTTGGCTGGTCTGCTAGTTTGCTCAAAGACTTCTTCTCAGTACTCAACCATCTTTTGTTTAAATGAGACTTATTGGAGTCTTTATGCTTACTGTATTTCTCCAATGCCTCAGCCTCAGTTAACTACACTAAATTCTTGGGATCAGGAACATTGAACATGTTTTGGAACATCTGAGGAGTAAGATCTATAATTACATTATTCTATGAATCCATGCATAATCTTGTAGCTGGATTATAAGTACTGGCCACTGTACATATCAACTCCGGACACTGAACTGACAAAGGAAACACAGTGATATGTGCTAGACCGTAGTCAACAATCCTTTGAGTTCTCCCTATCAAGTTTGCCCTTTCTGCAAAAGTCTCTTCATGTAATTCTTCAAAACTCTACTGGCCCAGATTGGTATCTGTGATATCTAACCAGTTTGATTCCACCTTGCTCGCTTTCACCACCGGATTCCTATGATCATACCTTAATGTATAAGGTAGCTGTTCTGGTTTCACCTTCTTGACCTTTGGTGCAGGCTTTGACGTTCCCGTTGGTTGATTCCTTCGAGCAGCCTCTCCTGATGTTCCTGACATCTCTCAAATCTCCTGCAAGCAAACCTCTAATTAGACCTTCCAATAAATCATTATAAAACATGTTCTAAAAACATACCTGTTACATATACATCGGAGCCGAAGTCGAACAGAAACACAAAATAATCACTTTTACAAGACTAGTGAACTCGGAGCAAAAACCAATATAGGAACTTCAACTAGTAACAAACGGGCTCGGAGTCGGAGTCGGGGGAGTTATCGGAACCGGGATCGGAATGAAAAAGGGATTTGGTTTTCTTCAAATTCCTTTCATTTCATATTCTATTTCCATTCCACCTCCACCTCCGATGTGGTTATCATTACTTTGACAAAAGACTTTCCACCATATGCAGAGCCAGACATGAGATAAAAATGGAACTGATAACCTTTACAAACAAAATTCTTAAGTTTCAGATCAATTCCGATCCCGCCTCCGCTAATTATCACATCAATAAAACCTTTTTAGAACTCGAAATTGAAAACGAGATAGAAATGGAATTGATAACTTTGGTAAAAACAAATTCTTATGCCAATACCCATTCCAATCCCACGTCCGCCTATGCTAATCATGACATCATCATATTTATTCATTTTCATCATAACTTCATGATTAAACCTAGGTCGCCATAACATAGCAAAGGAGCTTAAAAACTCTACCCTCATATGACCGTGGGGAACAATTGTATTTTAGAGCCATTTATTTAAAACTTATTTTAAAGTAATTGCAGAGATTGACGAAACCCTAATCTAACAAACTTAATAAAACTAGGGCACGAGTTTTAAAACCCTGTCATTCTACCAAACGATGAAACCCTAAATTAAACAATAAATCTAATCTACCTCAACTCACTGTAAAAGCTCTAATCTACCTCACTGTAAATTCTTAAGCTAACTCACGCCATAATAAAAACCTTTAATCTAATCTAAATCTACTGCAAATCGAAAATGACACGACACGATCACGATTAAGTCGTGAAAACGACAGTGCCCAAAAATAGAAAGAAACGACACAACAAAATAAAACAATAAAGATAAAAACTAAACTAAAACAAACCAAAACAAGAACCTGCTCATTCAATCACATCGATGATCATAAAACTGCTTTAAAACACAATGATTGAACATGCGAATAGATACAAAGCAAAACACAACGAACACAACCACAAATAAAACAACGAACAACAAAGATAAAAGACCTACCTCAAATGCAAACAAAGCCACGCTAACTTTCTGAATCAATTCGCACACAATCCCTTCTCTATCTCGATCAATTTGCTCAAACAAACTCTGCTATTGCTCTTTGCACTCTCAGACTTATAATAATAACAATAATAATCGGCTTTAACCCTTAATAAAGAAAAATATGTGAATTTCTACGTACATCGGCAACCACCATTAATGCATTAAAATGCAGTAAAGGCGGAGTCAGAACTGTAAGAGAATGAACACTGGTCTGCAGTGCAACTTCAGTCAAAAGTCAACGACAAAAATTGGCGGGGGCGGAACCAAAATGGAAACAAGATCATAAAATCATAAAATTTCCAAACCTTATCCCCATTCCGACTCCGCGTCCGACAACTAAAAACAAAACAAAAAGTTAAGTGAAAGACCAACCTAATAAAACAAAACACAAAAATCGAGACAAACAAACATTAAAAAGGGAGCGGAGGCGGGATCGGAATTAAATTTGATTTTGCAAATTTTGAATAGAACCATCCCAATTCCTACTCCTGCTCCGCTTCCACCAAAGAGCAAAAACAAAGGCAAAGAAAAGACTGTCGGGATTAGAACCAAAAAATACACCTCAAAAGACCTTTCAAAACCTGATTTAGCTCCGGTTCCAACTCCGACAGAGAAATCAAAGAAAAACAAAGTATTGGCAAAACTATACTCCAAATTTTGTTCCAAAAACAACTAAGTACAAAAAACACAAAGGGGGACCCATTTTGACCAAGACAAAAGATGGGGTGGTTATGCAAGGCATAACAAGTCTTTAATGAAGGTGACTTGGTTTTCAAATGGGATGAGTTGAAGAGCAGGCCTGGCAAACATTCTAAGTTTGATGCCATGTGGGATGGCCCATATATTATAACAGCAAAAAAGGAGCATAAATCTTTCCAGCTTTCAAGATTGGATGGAGAAGTATTGCCAATTCTCGCTAACGGGATCCATCTCAAACAGTGCTATTAAGCAATTTTAATTACTGTTGTACATAGTAGATTAAATTTTCAATTTTAGTATGTTTTCAATAAGTGCTCATTGCACTTTAGTTTCATTCAGCATTGTTTCGTTTTCAATAAGGTGCAGTCACTGCATTAGGTTTTTAGATTCTGTCATAAACAAAATTGCAGTAGTTTTTTTAAGTTTTTGTGTGAAGCAGAGTTACAAAGTTTTTCAGAGGAGGTTAAGAGCAAGAACTGACTCCATGCCCAATGGATAAGCCACATGACTGGTCTATGGTGTTTAGCAAGAAAACACTTTGCAGAGATCACCAATTTGTTACCTATTTTTTGCCACCAGCTCAAATAGGTAGAGCTGAATTGCAAATTCAGGCTAAAAGGTATACAAGATGTTTTAAATTTTTTTGCTGAAGTATTCATATTATGCATTGCTTCATGACAATGTATATTTCAATGATATTATGCAAAAACACTTCAAAATTACATCACAAGTTTGCATAATGTTTGTTGTTTTATTCATAATGTGCGAACCAGAATCCCACACAAGCTGTGGGAGTAACTCATTATTTGGATTTTTATAATCAAGAAAAAGATGCATGAGTAAAAGAAAAATATACAATGAGAATAATGAAAGAATAGGGTAGAAAGTGATTTGTCATTGCTTGGAATGGCAAATCGGTGATAGTTGAGGTTCTCAGTTGTGACGCTAGCTCCAGTTCCAACTCCGTTTCAATTTTTAGCTCTAGCTCTGCGTACCTGCAAGTTTGAGGGAAATATTGTTAGAGAAATGCGGATCAAATCCTATCATATGCCTATGCTACTAATAGAAATATAAGATACAGTTGATCAAGCATCTATCAGATGATTATGAAAATTCAAACAACATATGGAGAAAGGAGAAAAAATTCAGCTTCTTTTATTTTGCTAACATGTTTGTTCACTGTGCAGGAGTAGGTGCATTGTGTATGAGATCATCTTATCGGATATGTGGAGTAAAACGGGCTCCCACAAGGGTCGATCCCGACATTTCAGGAAGGACACACTCTCAAGTTACATACGAGAGTTCATTAATATTGTCAAAACAATCAAAAGAAAGTTGCTGAAACAAAGAAATTGATGTAAAAGCAGCCCTTTTTTGAAGTTATTACTCTATTTCAGCTCTACTTTATTTTTCCACATTACATTTAAATGAAGTATAGAGCCTCTTTACACTGAAGAGAAAGGAAACAAAGCATCAAGCATCAAGCTATCTCATGAGGTTTTGCGTATTCAATACAGTTTTCATCTTACTAAAACATAGCAATAGATCTTTCCAGAATGGCAGAAGTAATTATATTGATACTTTATTGAAAAAGCCAGAGCCATACAAAGAGGAGATAGTGAAAAAATAAGTTCATGATCCTATATTCTTCGGATATGCAATCAACATTCAATCAGTGCACGGTCATAGGCATTATCAAGTCTCAAATTTATCAAAGTGGTCATATACAATGGAGGAGAAATCTCAAAGTTAAAATCAGATAGCCTTCCACAGAGGAAAATACAGTGGGATTATGACAGTCCAATTCAGGTTACAATAAGACTGCTGCTACAAATCCTATAAATGTGGAATAAGACAGTACATAATCAAAGGTGCCACATTTTTTTAAAGTGATGATGCTAAAGGAAAGATGGCTTTGTGCTCATATCCTTTCGCACTAGCAATGTTGTCATATACAATGGAGGAAAAAGTAATCAAAATCTTCACAAGTCAAAGCATCAAAATCACATGTTCATAAGGGTCACTATAAATCTGATTTTGACTTGAAAGGAAATAATGATTTTTCAAGTGGATCAACATTATATTTGAAACAAGCGATACTAGTTTTCAGTAATGAAGTAAATACAGTCAAAGCAAGGTTTTTCACATTCAAAGAGACATGATGAGTGGCATAGGGACAATCAATACTTCAAAAGGAAATCATCCATATAAAAAAAAAGGAAGCCAGAGAGGACAATAAAAATAGCTTGTAAAGCTAAGCAATCACATTTATCATGTTATCATGTTCACAGCATTATGATTTTATGTCAAGTCAATGTCTCAAATCAAGCACTAGCAGACTTCTAATAAGTAAAAAGGACATCATGGTAAATGTCAATGGAAGCAAAATTCATTGATCACAAGAATACATTACAGATTATTCATGTTCATTTCAAATCACTGTCAACTAAGA
Organism: Sequoiadendron giganteum; assembly: GCA_007115665.2. Lineage (NCBI taxonomy): Eukaryota > Viridiplantae > Streptophyta > Pinopsida > Cupressales > Cupressaceae > Sequoiadendron > Sequoiadendron giganteum. Next base: position 332,669,731 of record CM021105.1, on the reverse strand, counting down.
AAATTTTGAGTATAAAAGCATTCATTTACAAATCTTAAAAGAATAGTAAATAATACTTTGAATCGGTATTATTGTTTCGAAGGTACGGTAACTGTGAAATACAAATAGGCAATGAGGGAAGCAACATTACAACAATTAATGTGTATTCACCAATTTGGAGAAGCTACAGTCTGAGCATGGCATCATAATTTTAAGCCCAAAAATTCGTGGCTGCCATCAGTGCAAGTTTTACAAAGGAAAGAAATACATATTCATGGCGGCCTGCACACTGGAGCTAGTTTTTTTCTGCTTTTAAGAAGAGAACGAGTAAAGCTACAGCTAGCAAGAAAGAAAAAAGGGAAACCTAGAGGTAGTTTTGCAGACATGAAGAGTTTTACCCAAAGGATTTGTTATTTTAGTTTCAAAATGGATTGAATATATGCAGAAAAGGAATAAACCCATGGCCTTTCATAGCCAAAAAAGCATAAATAAGTGCCAATGCCACAACTTGTATATGCTTACATAGAATGAAAGAAACTCATGCAAGTTGTGGCCTTCTGGCCATTATTCTTATTTCAATACATAGATGGAAGCAACAAAGGACAATAAAAATAGCTTACCTTTGTCACAAATTGAAGCTTCGAACATTTTGGAGAGAAAAGATGAATAATCGTAGGGCTTCAAACTCGAAATTTGAACCCTCTCATGGTGGCTAGCGAGTGGAAAGAGCACTGAAGTAACAAATCAAGGTTACCACGAGTTGCAGAGAAGAGATAAACAGTGGGGAGTCGCAAGAGCTGACGAAGTATGAGAATTTCCAGCTCCAACCCTAGCTCATGGCGGCGCTTGCTCTCCAAGCAGAAAGATCATTTTTGCAAAATGGTTAATGATTAGGGTTAATACCATCTTGGTCTACCCTATTTCGACATAAGGTTTCTTTTTTGCTATGTTTTTAATTTAATCTTCTTCATTTCAATTACCTCCGTGGTCATGACTTTAAAAGTCAAAATACCTAATGATATGGCTTTCAGTTTTTGCAAATGCTATGATTTGCTAAGTATGGTAGCGGGTTTCCTATATGGGCATGTGATGAATATTTTACACAAGTTTAATATTTTATTTTTGCATAATACATTGTAAAGTTAAATAATTAAATGATAATTATAAATCATTTAATTAATTTAACTATTTTTAGTGTAAAAATAAAATATTAATTAAGGAGGGAATTCTTTTATTTTTGCATGGGCGGATTGATACAAATGAGGAGACTTTTGCATGCTTTGGCCCACGTTTTCAAGGATTTGCAGTTCAGTTGGAATAGTGCATGTATCAGTTATGACTTGGGAGTGAGTTTGAGCTTGAGTGGACTTGTTTTTGCATGGATTTGGGCCTCCTTTTCAGAGATATTTTCTTCTGCTTGGATTTGGCCTTGGAGTTATCACCCTCTCTTGGAGTTGGACTTTGAGTTCTTTTTACATGCCTTTTGGGAAGGCTTTTTGTATATATTGAAAAACTTATCTATTTTTCATTTAGTTCTTATTTTTTCTCCTTTGCACTCTACAAAGTGAATGATTTGTAACTCAACATTTTGTTTTCAGGTTAATATAGCAGCAGGTTTACAGGTCATTTAGTGTGTTTTTGCAGAAGAACTCCTTTCATTACCATCTTTTCTCAAATTTGCCTTCAAGTTTTCAAAGCATCATTGTCATGTAGGATTGATCGAAGTGTTTACTGTGTTTGCAGTTTTTTGAAACCTTTAAATATTTCTGTCTCCTTAATGAATATTTGTATGCATCCAAGTTTAAATCCACTGGTTAAACATTGTGCTAATCAATAATCGAAACAGTCTAGTTGTGGGAATCATATTTCCCTTCTATGATTGCTTCTTTTAAAAGCCCGTGTTTAAAACATTTAAGTGTTTTGAGCTTTTAGATCAGGTTGTGTGAATCAAAATAGTTAGTAATCATTTTGTGAGTTAAATCTACATTTTGAATTCTTCGGTGCATCACCATAGTTAAATTTTATCATTTAGATTTTAGTTTTAGTCTTTATCCTTTTCCCAACCAATTTACCCAAATATTAATCAGAAAAATCCATAGGAACCAGCCTAGAATCTGGATGTCTAATTCCTCATAGGATACCCATAGCCTAGAATTAGTTCCAATGTGTCAACAGATTGCTAAAATTCAATATTTCAGCATACGGGTGCAATCTGTTTGACAACAGACAGATAAGGTAATTCAAGATAAACTTGGCAATTTTCTTCCCCATTATGTAGGTCATATGAATGGATTCCACCCACTTGGTAAAGTACTCAGTGGTTGTTATGATGAACTTGTGGCCATTAGATGAGGTGGGAGTAATTTTTCCTATGAGGCCAAGTCCCCACTACGAGAAAGTCCAAGGTGTGACCATTGGTTGTAACTCCTGAGTTGGAGCATTAATAAGATCTTTGTGTTGTTGAAACTAGACACACTTTTGCATGTACTGATGGGCTTCTCTTTCCATGGTTGACTAGTAATACCTCATCCTCAACAATTTCTTATCTAAAGGCATACCACTAGAATGGGAGCCACATATGCCATGATGTACTTTTGTTAAGGGAGTCAAGGCTTCCTTTTGGTTGAGACATCATAGTAATGTCCACTCGATGCTTCGACGGTAAAGGGTATCACCTAGGATCACAAATTAGGATATCTTTTTAACAAATTTCTTCTTAAGGTTGGAGGTGATATTGGATGGGAGGGTTCCTTTGTTAAGGTAGGTGAATATATCATGATACCACAGGGAACTAGGACGAACAATGAAACACGTAAATTTAGATTTAAGGATTTCAAAAGTTGGTACGAGAAGTTGTTCTACCAAGAATTCACATTGGAGGACATTGTGTGGCATGTCTAATAATGATCCAATTACTTCCATAGTGTCTTCTGCTCTATTGTTCATGCAAGGAATCTACTCAAAAGTTATATCAATGAAAAAGTCTTTGAAACTTTCTACCATCTTCTTGTAAGGAGTGAGTTTATCATCCTTGGTTTGGTAGTCGTTATTGACTTGGTTGATAACCAGCTGTAAGTCCCCATAGACTTTTATTTCTTTTATCTACCATTGAACTTTTATCCTTAGACTAGTTATTAGGGCTTCATACTCCGCAATGTTGTTAGTACATGGAAATGATAGTCGGTATGACTTTGGAATAAAATCACCTTGAGGGGTGATAAAAAGAATACCCACCCTTGATCCATGTTGGGTGAATGATCCATCAAAGTACATTTTCCATTGATTGGCTAATTTGACAAGGAACATTGATTCATCAGGAAATTTAGATATCAAAGGGTTCTTTGCATAGATAGATGCATATGTCAGTTGGTCTGTGATTTATTGTCCTTTCATTGCACTAGTAGAATTTGGCAAATAAATGACTACTTGACTAAAACTAGTAGAATATTGCAAATAAATGACTAATTTGGTCATTAGGTAAAATCAAAACTAAATGATTAAATAAATGAATAATGTCAGAAAAATAAAAATGACTAATATCAGACAAATAAAAAATGACTAAATATATGATTATTACTCCTCTATTCTTTTTTCTTTCAAATTTGATCATAATCCATAGAGTTCAAGCCCCCCTCATGGGACCTCTACCTAAGCTTGTTCCCCTCCCAAGGGCAAGTTCTTATGCATTACTCGCTCGTTCGCCATTGGAAACACCACTTCTTGTCTGACTTGCATGTGTTAAGCATGTCGCCAGCATTCATCCTAAGCTGGATCAAACTCTCAATAAAATCCAGAGTTCCATTACTTATTACTTATAGCTCCCTTATTCATGGACGAAGTTGATTCACGAACTATCTATCATCTATTTAATATTAAATCCTCTATTTAATAGAATCTATATATAGATTCTATTAAGTCATGTATATAATATTATTATATTATATTATATTAATAATATTTATATTATAATATAATAAATTATAATATTATAATATATATAATATAATATTTATATTATATAATATTTATATTATATAATATTATAATATTATATAATACTATAATATGAATATTATAATATAATATAATATTATATTAAATATTATATAACAAATATTTTTTTCATAATAGGCATCATAAAGGTTACCGCCTAAAATTTTCATTTTAATAAACATACTCTAAACCCTTGGTCGAAACCTTATTTTTAGGCTGCAACACGCCAAATCAGAGAAGTGAAAGATCAAAACTAGCGAGGAAGAGTTTGGAGGAGCTGAAACCAATAGTGGCGGGGAAAGCGGCAAAATTGTAGGTAAAGGATGTTCTAATATTAAAACCTAAATGTTCTTAGTATTAGGATCTTCTATATGTTAAAACCTAAATGTGCTCAGTATTAGGATCTTGTCCGTAATTTTCATTTTGGTTGTAATTGGCAACCTGTCATAGCTGCAACACTTGAATATAATAGAGTGTGGAGGTTTAAATAAGCTCCCTGATTCCATTGGCAAGTTGTCACAACTGCAACACTTGAGCATAGAAGGTTGTAAAAGTTTAAAAAACCTCCTTGATTCTATTGGCAACCTGCCATAGCTGCAACACTTGATCATAGAAGATGTAGAGGTTTAAATAACCTTCCGTATTCCACTAGCAACCTGTCACGTCTATAGTACTTGAAAATAGTAAGTTGTAGAGGTTTAAAAAACCTCCCTGATTCCATTTTCATCACAAATGTAGCACTTGGACATAATAGGAAGTTTCAAAGGTTTAAATAACCTCCATGATTCTATTGACAATCTATTGCAGCTGCAACATTCAAAACTAAAATATTGTCATGGTTTAAATAACCTCCTTGATTCCATTGGCAACTGTCACAACTGCAACCTTGAACATAGAAGGGTGTGAATGTTTAAATAACCTTCCTGATTCCATTGGCAACTTGTCACAAATGCAACACTTGAACATGGTAGGGTGTATAGATTTAAATAACCTCCCTCATTCCATTGGCAACCTATCACAGTTGTAGCACTTGAACATAGAAATGTGTAAAATTTTAAATAACCCCCCTAGTTCTATTGGCAACTTGTCACAACTGTAACACTTGAACATACAAGACTCTAGACATTTAAATAACCTTCCTGATTCCATTGGCAACTTGCCACATTTGCAACACTTGAAAATAGAAAGTTGCAGAGGTTTAAGTAACCTCCCCAATTCCATTGTCAACCTCTCACAACCGCAGCACTTGAATATAATAGGAAATTTTAAAGGTTTAAATAACCTCCTTGATTCTATTGAGAATCTATCACAATTGCAACACTTAAAAATAAAATATTGTCACAGTTTAAATAACCTCCTTGATTTTATTAGCAACCTATCACAGTTGCAACACAACACTTGAACATAGAAGGGTGTGGACATTTAAATAAGCTCCATGATTAAATAACCTCCTTGATTCCATTAGCAACTTGTCACAGTTGCAACTCCACCTACTTGATGCTAGGGGCACAAGATAAACATAGGGAGCTTCTCCTAATGATGATGGTGAAGGCTTCATCTTTTTTCAACATGACTAATGGGTCAAATGATATTTCTCCACAAAATGATTCATGTACTACTCTTTTTTATTGAATGATGTACTACTCTTGATGCTAATAAAATTTGAAAAGATACCTCTTCAAATGCAACAAATGATTTGGGAAATAGTGAATCTTCCCTAAATTCTCCTTAAGGTGTAGTACAACCTCCCTCTAGCTCAAATGTACCTCAACAATATTCATTGGTGCATGGATAGTCCTATATGGAGCTTGGGGGCATTGATGTTATACATTGGACAATCATTTAGAAGAAAAGAGCTTCCTCCAAAAAATAAAAAACTCAATGCTAAATGGTGTTGAAGTTCCAAGATAAGAAGGATTAACCTTTTTTTCCTTTTTTCATTTGCATAGTTATGGGCCCTAATAGCCTAGTTGCCTTATTTTTGTTGTGGCTAGGGTGGGCTTATCATATGAATGTATCGACAATTGGATTTTCTACAACCAACATTGTCATGGTTGTTTATTATCATGTAGAGCTCTATAATGACATCTCTAGTATTTCAATATTTATATTTTATAATGGATGTGAACCCTACCAACAATTTACCAATAAAATTTAATATATTAGTAATTACCAATCAAAAATTACTATATTGTAAATATTAATATGTTATTATTATTGATATATTCATTACTATTGGAGTTGAATATTCAGAGTAGGCTGAGAAATAGTTTGAGACATACACCCTACAAGGCTTCTCTAGACTTCCAATCTACATGGAAAAGTCATAGTATTCCTTTGCTGCCTTGGTAAATAGTGCTATCACTAGATCACATTACCAATTAGTGTCATGTGAGCTAGTGTTGGACCAGGATTCATCTAGCATTTGATAGGAACTATTGAACTAGAAGCCTTTTTGAACAATAACTACTGGATGCAGTTCTAGAAGTATGGCAGTTGAAGAGTTTTCTTGATAGATACAATTAGAGAAATTGCTTACCTTATGACAGTTGATTGTTCTGGCACAATGGAAAAATGATTGTTTAAAACTGTGTTTGGGACTTTGGACCATGTGCATTTGAGACCATGTTGAAACCTGTGGTGCATATTGTATTTGATTTGGTGTACCCCATTGATACCAAACAATGATTAGGCACCCAAATCCTCCTAAATATTTTGTACATCAAGCACTTGTACAATTGAGAAGACTAAGAATTGGGTCATAATGTTTTCACTTAATGCACTCCCAGTCTATTTAGGAATTCATGGTCATAAGGTTTGTTGTAATTTGTACTCACTTTGTTTAGGAATTTTTCAAATGACGGTTCTCATTAGCAATTAAAAGTTTTTGATTCTTGATTTTTGTGTATACACTAAAGGTTCTGAATTTGTCAAGGGATCAAGTGTTTGTAGGGATTGCATTCAATATTGTCTATTGAGGTATTTGTACCTAGAATTCGATGTGTTAAAATTATATGCTTTTATAAATGGTTTGGGATTTTGAAAAATATAACTTGGAATTCTAACAAAGTCCTACAAAAATGTTAAAATAAAGGAATTAAATAGACCTTGCAGTTTGTATTCTTTCAATTCTTCATATAAAAGATAGTTCCAACTGCAACATTTTCAACTTATTCAATTCAACCTTGTTTTTGTCTTGCAACACATAAATATGCAACATTTTAATCCATTAAACTCTAACCTTGTTGTGATACTATGTTACATGCAAAAAAGACAAAACAATATACAAGAAGAGTTGTATATGAATACCTGAGAGGGAAAGTGCTAGATGTTTCTCTTGACTACTGCAAAAAAGCAGAAGACCACCTATCAAAATTTGCGGGTTCACATAACTAACTCTAAACAAAATCTATTCTCTTTGGAGAGTGGGAATGTTGTGTATGGCATTTGGCTTTTTGGTGTCACATAGGGTAAGTATTCAAGTTAGTTTCATTAAAACAAAAAAAATCAAACCTAAGTAAACAATAAAGAACAAAGGAAATATAAAAATGAAGACTAGGAAAGATCTCACCCAATATTCAAATCTCCATGATTCACCTTCATTGTACCTTCTCTATTTGCTGCAATATGGAATGTGCCCTCAGATTTCTTTGTGAGCAACTATGATTATGACAAGACCTAGCAAGTGTTGAAGGATTTGATCTAAAAATGTATGTAAGAAACTAATCTCTACATGCAATGTAAAAATCTGCAAAAGACAATGTTAGGAAAAAAGAATGAAGTGAAGAAGAAGAAGAATTCAGAGATAGTAAGATGTAATAATAATCGGTTCTGAAAATGAGAAAAAGATTGTCATTTTATAGAAAATGCAGTCTTGAACGGACGGACGAGATGAGAGATTGAGAAATGCCCTAGAATCAATGGTCAAGATTCACAATGACAACTCTCAATTAGGGTTAGGGTAAAAATCCCCAAATGTGTGGACAAGATTTAATTTAGGAAATTAAATCAATGGTGGAGAATAAATGTGACTTTGAGATTAAATTAGTAAAAATCAAGAAGACAAAGATTGAACAAGAAGAAGATATTCAGAAAATCAAGTTATTTTAGAAATAACTTACTTTGTGAAGAGAAATGCTATTTTGAAATTAATATTTTAAATTAATTCCAAAATGATGAATTCATGTGACAGTAAATAATAATTATTTAAAATTATTTACTTGGAAAGAGGGAAGTTGCCAATTTAAATAAAATGCTTTTATTTAAATTTAGAAAGAAAATCAATAAGACAATTTAATAATTAAAATTATTCAATTGTGGAGGAAAATTAGAAAGTGGGTAATTTTAAATAAATGATTTTATTTAAAATTAGAAAGAAAGTTGGAGAGGATAATAATTATATAAATAATAGGAATTTATTTAATTATGAGAAGACATAAATAATTAATGACATATTAAATAAATAAATAAAGTTTATTTATTTAAATAATCATGAGGAAGTAATAATTAAATAAATTTAGGAATTTATTTAATTATAGAGTGACATAAGCAATTAGCGACGTATTTGAATAATAAATGTAATTTATTTATTTAAATAGCAAGGAGGAATAAAAGACGTGAATTAATTAAATAATTAATAATTATTTAATTAATAGTTGACATTGGATTATAGGACATAATTAAATATTTTAATTATGTTGAGACGAACATGATATAGAAGAATGTGATTTGCGGGTCTAGGCCATTTTTATGTGTCTACATTTTCCCCTCTTTGTCATAATGTAGCTTGTCGTATTGTGGCAAAGAAAACAAGGCAAAAATATGCCCCAATGCAGAATAGGATGAGGAAGAATGACGAGGACGGTTGCGGTATGCCCCCTTGAGAGGAAAGTTGGGTTCAGAGGACATGAGTGTGCTCTCAAAATGGATGAGAAGACTAGAAGATGAGAGAGTAGCAAATGAAAGACAAAAGTATATAGGAAAGCTAGATAAGGATGACAATGATGCAGACTAGAAGAAATGTTAGAGATAAAAAGATGAATGTTAGGATAGAAGGAATGAATGTCGATATGCGGAAGGAGATGCAAGTTAATGTGGAAAAAGAAATGTATGTTAGAATCCTTCAACGTTTGCCAGAGTACTAATAAGTATTGCTCGAATCATCATTGGGTGGTAAAAATGACACAAATGGACAAAAAAACACCATGGTATGACATAGACCAAGGTGTGCAAGGGCATCCACTTGCAAAACCTACAATCACAAACAAGGAATGTCCTAACTCATACTAGAGGCCAATTTTCCCCAGTCTTTTTGTCAAGACAATCCATAGACAATAGTCAAAGAAAAACAGAATAGGTCATGAGATGTCATCACACCTCTAAATCCTTCATGGGACATCCTCGAGGTAGCTAGTAACATGACCGAAAGACAAGTCAATAAAAAGATAAGACAAAATAGCCAAAAATTAACAACCATTTAATTGTATTTCCAATGTTTGTTTGTCGAAGATTAATTGCTTGATAATGTGACAGTTTGACGATGCCTAAGGTCAGGTAGGACACATCCTAAAAAGGCAAATGTCATTTTGACGAGGTCCAAATCTAAGAAGGACACATCTTGAAGAGGACCAAAAAGTGAAGAGATTGACATTTTGACTAGTGTTCTGGCAAGCTGACTGATTTTGACTGTATGATTGATTGGCTTATGTTGTCTGATTTTGTTCAATTTTGATGTTGATATTTTGAATGACTGTCTTGTGTCAAGTGCGACTATGTCTGCTTTATTTGACCAACGCGACCATGTTTGACTTATGATTTTAATTTTGACAAACCTAAAAGGGCTGACCTAATGTCTCGGGGATTCAAAGATGAATCTTGCCTACGTAGCAAATGTGCAGAGACAACGTAGTTCGGACCAGGACAAAAGATTGACTGACGTGACTCACTTGACCAGAAGTTACTAACTTTGACTCTATTTTTTGAGATTTTGACATTGATTTGGATGTTTTTGTGTTTTCTCAAGACATTTTCCAATTTTTAGGACCTTTTTTTTTTCAGGACTTTTTCTAATTTTTAGGATTTTTTTCAAGACTTTTCTGATTTTTATGACTTTTTTATGCTTTGTGAAAATTGTGACAAATGCATGTGAATGATGCTGACACACATGAATCCAAAGACAACCATGATTTTGCCACTAGTCAAGCTAGATACCAATTGACGGGTGACTATGACAAAGACAACATTGTTTGACGTGGGAAGGACACATCCCGAAACAACATGAAGATGACAATGATATGACAAGAGGATAAAAACTCTGCAGCAGGGCCAGGGACAAAGTCAAGGAATGTTTTGGATAATGTGCCAAGTTTTCCATATTGTTGCATTTGGAATGATTTGGTGAGGACTGGATGGGATGACAAGGGATCTTTAGACCATTGACAAGGGGAACCAAGATGGGTGACAGGTACAAAAGGACAATGGATGGCCTTGGTAAAATATAGGAGACATGGATTGCTTGGACTAGGAGAATTATCATATGGTCTCCAAGGATGATGTCACATAGTGAGAAGAAGGCTATTAAGGTAATGACATGATATTCAATGAATAAGGTATGACAAAAAGATAGACATGCCAAAAGTTTTCCAAAGCATGAGTTGTGTTTGTGCCTTAGTCTTTGTCAAGATCAAAATAGGTGGGAAAATGGATGGAAAGTGATAGAGTTTAGATTGATAGATGGAAATGTCTTATGAAGGGCATGGGAGATGAGATGACTTGCCCCCAAGTGAAATGGTCCACATAGATGATTTATTCTACACATGATGCCTATTTTCTAGGTTTTCATCATGGTACTTATCCAAAGCGCCTGTTTGTCAAGTTTTCACTATTGGAAGAAATTTTTCTCTTTACTATTTTCTAATATTTTTTTTATTTTTTTATGTCACCAAGATGCTTGTTTGCCAAGTTTTCATCAAGGGACGATTTTTCTATTTTTGCATTTTTTTGTATTTTTGCATTTTTGTCAAATAGTCTTGATGCTTTATATGACCTTTAACTATGTTGAAGCCTTTGACGGTGCCGATGTAAAGACTGGTGCCATGACATGCCAATAATGACCTTTCTGAAGTAGTTGCATTGTCAGGATGATAGCCCTTGCATACAACTGGCTGATGTCATTGTGATCCTTGTTGATACTAGAGTTGGCCTTATCAGAATACGCACATCATGATAGAGTGCCATGAGAGTCCTTATGATAGAGACTTGCTGCCAAGATGTGACGAATTTGTGACATGGGATGTTTGGACTTTAAGGAGGATGTAGGATTATGATGGATGATAGTGGACGTGGATGGGTTAGTTGGATGTTTGGATGTATTGGTTTTTATTTTCCAAACTTTGGGTGTCAGATTAGGATAGTGTTTGGAACCAACACTTTAATATGTCTTTCTTGATGGCCATTTTGATGGGGGTGGACATGTATTATATGTGGGAGTCCTCTTGTTCTATGGCTCCACATTTTGCTTGACTTTTGGATTTGGCATATTTTCTTTGCCTGATTCATTCTTTTCTTGACTTGATCCATTTTTCTTTGGGATCCATTTTAGCTTCATTTGTCCACTTGTATTTTTGATTGATTCTATGGCCTTTGACATGTGATTTTTACCTTTGGATTTGTAATACTTTTGTTGGTTCCAAATGGAAGGTTTAGTCATGATGGGATGATGGTTTGGGGTGTGGAGGGAAGGGGTATTGGCAACAATCTTATGACAAGGACTACTCATGTCACCCATTTTGACGTTTGTACTAGATAAAGTTGTCCCCAATATCGAAGAGGGACCACTAACATCATTTGATTTTCTGACTAAGGAGTAGCCAAGACCTTGATGTCTATAATTTTCCTGAACTTGTACTGGTTCAATAATTCCTTGCTCCTGTAGATCTAGTCCTTTTCCTTGATAATGCATGTTCTGACAGATTTTGTTTGCAATGGGATACTTGTTACTTTGGAAGCAAGATGCTAACTCATCCTTATTGTCAAAATTAATACTCAAAATCTTTTCATCTATAAGAAAGCCTACTCTGAAAAAGATAGATGATCCTAATTGATAGGATGTTGTAGTTTCACTCACATGTTGGACAGATTTTTGACTGACATCTTTGGTTTGATTTTTAGACATATCAGATTCTGATGATTCTGCTAGTGCTTCGAAGTTGATTTCAAAACCATCTTCATGGTCATTGTCATAGAGCCCACTGAATTTAGTTATAGCTTGATCATTTGCAAATATGTCTATGCTAGGAGACTCTTGTTCTAGTGGTAGATCATCTATGTGTCCCATGGAGGAAAGTGTCTCACTTTTGGAAGTGTCAAACTCTAAAGTTTAGATAGGGTCATCTTCAAGTTTTTGATTGTGACTAGCATAGAGGTCAAGGAGTGGATCATTTTGGACTTCTTGATCAAAGATAGTGTCTTGATCAAAGATGGGTTCATTTTGAATGTCATGATTGGAAATAAGATCTTGACCAAGGATAGGGTCATCTTGAATGACATGGTTGTGGATGGACTCTTGGGCAAGGATAGGTGCATTTGGTATGCCATGATTGTCTAGGACGAGATCTTGAATGGACATAAAGATGGAGTCATGGAATGGACTACTTTGATCTTGACATGATGATGATGTTATAATATTGTGCTTTGGACTTTCCTCTTGACATGTATCCTCAAGTGTAGGTAAGAAGGTAGGACTTTGGAGACCATGACTAGATATGCTTTCATGACCAAATGGAGTGTCTTGAAATGGATTGGTGTATGCTGGACTAGGGTATGACATGGAGGTTTGGATTTTGTTGAGGGATGATGGACTAGGATAGGACATGACTTCCTAACAAGGATATGATGTGGATGGAGGATTAGGATATGACATGGGTGGAGGACTAGGATATGACGTGAATGGTGGACTAGGATATGATGAAGGACTAAGATATGATGTGGAGGCTTGGAATGGATTAATGGAGGGTTGGTTTCCCTTGTCAAAGTTAGGGTGGGTATGACTAATGGAAGTTTGTTGTGACTTAGTGCCATGGATGGTGTTAGGGGACCCTTAATAGTATATGGATAGAGGACTAGGACTTGTGGATTGTTTGTAAGATGGATAGATGGATGGAGGGCTCGGGGTTGTAAATTGAATTGGATTAGAGGTATAGTGTTTTGAAGTCCCTAGCAAGTTGTGCTTGACCATTACTACTGAATTTTCTTTCAATTCGACTAGCAAGCATGTCATAGTGACTTGAAGACATGATGGTAGATGGAATGAGACTAAGACTATGCAAAGTGATAATGAGGATAAAAGGAATATCCAATGCAACGTGGTAATGAGTGCCTTATGCCAAATGACCTTTAGGAAAGGTTTTCTAACCACCCAAAGTTTGGCCAATGTCTCAATTTGGATTGTCAAAGGATTGGTTTGAAGGACAAGATGACAAGGTGAGATTTCCACACTAGACTTATGAGTTGGAAATAGCTCACAAAAGAACAATGACTTAGGATTGATTTGTTTTGACTTGGTCCGATGACAATGTATTTTTGAGACAATGGTTTGACAAAGGAAGGAAAGTTTGCCTATCCTAAAGGTGTGCAAGATTTTTGAGGACTTAAGACTTTGCCTAAGAAGATGATGATGACGGATTGCAAGCTAAATGCAAACTAAAATGCAAATATGGATGACTTGGACAAGCGTTTTCCTAGTTTCAGATAGAGACTGCTGGAAAAAGATGCTAGGAAAAACTACTTGCAAAATGATTGGCCTCGGGTTTCTAATAGTAAAAAAAAGTTTTTCCAATTGACAGGCAAATGCGTCGCTTAAGGTTTCAAATGCGGTGCAAGTTCAAATGCATCTCTATAAGAATCAATTGTGTCTCAAGAAGGAAAATGTGTTGCAGAATACTCAAATGCATCACAGAATGTGGCAAATGCATTGTAATACAACATATGCATTGCAGGATTTTGTTCAGAATGGCAAATGCGTTCAATGACAATCGACAATGACGTTAATACTTATGATTGCGGCTTGATAGAGAAAATGCGACTCAGGAATAGGCAATTGCAGTGCAGTATTATGAATGCGATGTTTAAAATTATGAATGCGGCTCAACAGAGTGATTGCGACTCATAAATGAGCAATTGCAGTTTGATAGGACGATTGTGGCTCAACAAAGCAATTGCGGCTCAAAATAAATTTCAGCAGTTTGACCAGTTTGTTTTAGATTTAGGCAAGTTTGATGTTCATTTGTTGAGTTGCTGATTTAGGCAAAAAATAGAATCAAAACATTGAGTGTATGTTCAAGGATCAAGCATGACCCTTTTTTATTTTTACTGGTATTTGAACAAAAAGACACTTCAAGCAGACTCACTCTTAATGGTCAAAGGGTCATCATAGCAATCAGAACCCACATCTTAAAATCACGTCGACTCACATAGCTATGTCACCCCCTAGAGGGTACCCATGTTTTTGTATTTTCCAGGTGCGTACTCAAGGTGACGGAAGTGGATACCGAATCCCTTGAGAAAACAATCTGTGGTGATTATATGGTGAGTGTCTTAGGGGCAGATTCTTCCCTCCGCTTGCACTGTGATTGAAATAATATCTGGATACTAACACAGCTGGCTTTCTACACTATGGTTCGAAGTCAAGGTTTCCGTTTGGCATGGAAATAGATAAACTCCCTCAGGAGACCTCCCAATCTTTAGAACAAAGACTTTGGGGATGGTTATCTTGCTCACTGCCGTTGAATATGGGTTTCCCCAAAATTCACTTTTGATTATTGTGGATTGGAAAACCTGGCTTTGGTTGTTCCCACTTAGGTCGTTCCCGTAGGGTGAGTACTTTTTCCCACTATGGCAGGCCTTCTAAAGGATTTAATAAAGCATAAAGTGCATAAAGATAAAATGGGTAAGTCTGGTTTTTTGATCACCCAGTAAAGGGGAGAGCATATACCTATTACCCAACAAGCACAAAAAACAAGTTGTTCAATTTTAAATCCAAAAGATGATTTTCTACACTAAGTGAAGATGTTGCTTCACAACAAGCATTGAATTCATTTTAACCAACATGAAAGAAAATTTGGTGACTATCCTAGGATTGATAAATTCCAAATTAAAGTGTCTATCCAAGGATTGATAAATTCTAGATTAAAGTTCCTATCCTAGGATTGGTTCATTTTAATCGTCATAAATCAATCAAACTACTGGCCGCAGTCGCATCAGATCCAAATAACAATTTAATAATGAAAATATAAAGTCATTTGCGGTGCGAAATGGCAGATGCGACTCGATAGAGCAGATGCGGTTCGGGTTCTATCAAATGCGTTGCATCATGTCGAATGCATCGTTCACGATCGCGTATGCGTTTCAATAGGTCGTATGCGTCGTTCGCGATCACAAATGCAGTGTGGTAGAGCACTTGCGTCGCATGGGTCTGCGGTTGCATTGTTTCGTACTCCTATACCTGCAAAAAAAAATCTGAGGCTGTACAAGAACCTGCAAAAACATGTTAGTGGGTTGAGTTCACCAATGTAATGATGGATATTTTCTGCAAAACAGATTTTTAGTCTAATAAAGCATGCAATATTAATCTAAATCCAACAAATCAATAGAATGCATAGGAAAACAAAATAAAAGGATGATAAGAAAGCTCTCACCCAATCCTTTCTTCTCCATGGCTCATTTCTATTGTACCTTCTAACTTTGCTATGATAATGAATGCCCTCAGATTGTGTATGTGAGCAAACTCTAAATATTTAGCCCTAAACAAAGCTTTGAAGGATTTGTATAAAAACTCTATGCAATTTAAAAATGAATTCTAAATGCAAGTTATTGATAAGCCTAAAGATGATATAAAAAATGATAATAATGAGATTATCCAAAAATAATAATCGATCCTGAAAATGAGAACAAGATTGTCATTTTATAGAAAATGCAATCTTGAACAGACGGACGAGATGAGAGATTGAGAAATGCCCTAGAATCAATGGTCAAGATTCACAATGACAACTCTCAATTAGGGTTAGGGTAGAAATCCCCAAATGTGTGGACAAGATTTAATTTAGGAAATTAAATCAATGGTGGAGAATAAATGTGACTTTGAGATGAAATTAGTAAAAAGCAAGAAGACAAAGATTGAACAAGAAGAAGATATTCAGAAAATCAAGTTATTTTAGAAATAACTTACTTTGCGGAGAGAAATGTTATTTTGAAATTAATATTTTAAATTAATTCCAAAATGATGAATTCATGTGACAGTAAATAATAATAATTTAAAATTATTTACTTGGAAAGAGGGAAGTTGCCAATTTAAATAAAATGCTTTTATTTAAATTTAGAAAGAAAATCAATAAGACAATTTAATAATTAAAATTATTCAATTGTGGAGGAAAATTAGAAAGTGGGTAATTTTAAATAAATGATTTTATTTAAAATTAGAAAGAAAGTTGGAGAGGATAATAATTATATAAATAATAGGAATTTATTTAATTATGAGAAGACATAAATAATTAATGACATATTAAATAAATAAATAAAGTTTATTTATTTAAATAATCATCAGAAAGTAATAATTAAATAAATTTAAGAATTTATTTAACTATAGAGTGACATAAGCAATTAGCGACGTATTTGAATAATAAATGTAATTTTTTTATTTAAATAGCCAGGAGGAATAAAAGACGTGAATTAATTAAATAATTAATAATTATTTAATTAATAGTTGCCATTGGATTATAGGACATAATTAAATATTTTAATTATGTTGAGACGAAGCATGATATAGAAGAATGTGATTTGCGGGTCTAGGCCATTTTTATGTGTCTACATTTGGTAGTTGTGCATTTTCTAATAATTAGTGCTTTGTTTGAGTGTGGTCCAGGTTAAATTGGACCCCTTTCTTGCAAATGCATGGTTGTGCTTGGGTAATTGTTTATGGAAGAAAGGTGATTTGTCTAGAGCAAAGAACTGCTTTAGTCTAGCTTTGAAGAAGGTTGCTCAATACATTTTCTTTCTCTAGGAAGGGTACATAGTATGGCTATTGTTGAGTGGAAATTACTATAATTTTCCTTATGATTTGGTATTCAATGTTTTGCAGGGTCCTAACAAAAAAATACTTCGTCAACTATCAATGTTGGAAAGGTGTCTAGCTCAAGGTGATGTTTTTTTTCCTTCCAAAAGATAATGAACAAAATATTTGTGTATTTAACATAATTGCTAGAAATTATGTTTTATGTTTTTATGTACCTAGAAATAAGTACATAAATTGACTCACATCTTCAAATTTATATTACATTCATATAAACTCTCCACTCACCAAGCTCAACAAAGATCCACACAAACTCTCCATTTTAATTTTTTATGTTTTTATGTTTTTATGGAAACGAATCAGTGGTGTACTTAGAATGAAGTCTAGTACCTACTCAACCCATTGGTATTTCCCCTATTCCTCCTCATGGTTGCTTGATGAGTAAAATAAATACAAACTATGACAATAACAAAATATATCATTACATATGATAATCATGATAGAGCATACCACAATAGTTGTTAACACATAAGATAGATAGATTCACAATAATAACTGTAATAATAACCGATTATGTCCTTGAGTGCAGATAATTAAGTTTGATCTGCTCCGATTGCCTTGTTGTTCAATTTGTTTTAATATACAGAAGATATTTCTTAAACAAATAGATTAAGTTAGATGAATAATTACTGCAAGCACCATTATTGCATATAATATATATATATATACATATATATATTCAACTTACTTCATTTATTGATGATTCGTTTGGCAACTTGTCACAGCTGCAACACTTGAACATAGAAGGGTGTGGATGTTTATTCAACTTACTTCCCTTATTGATGATTCATTTGGAAACCTGTTACAATTGCAACACTTGAACATAGAAGGGTGTGGACATTTAAATAAGCTCCCTGATTCCATTGACAACCTGTCACAACTGCATCACTTGAACATGGTAGGGTGTATAGATTTAAATAGCCTCCTCAATTCATTGGAAACCTATCACAGCTGCAACACTTGAACATAGAAGGGTGTAAAAGTTTAAATAACCTCCCTGATTCCATTGAAAATGGAATGTTAGGATGTGTTCCAGAGTGCTTCATTAATTCAAAGATTTTGAGAGGTTCCTTGAAAAATCCATTTTGTGCACATTATGCAATCAATCATTTCATTCCATGAGATGACATCTCTTTGAGGCATTCTATCAAACAATTCAGGTGTTTTGTCTACGATTCCACATCTTGCATATATGTCTACCAAAGCATATCCAACTATAACATCTAACAAAAATTCCCCTACCATTATGATTTGGTGCTATTATTTTTATCCTATGATTCAGGCTTCAAACCAACCCCTCTCATTAGTATTTGTCTTCCAGAACTATCTAGAAGAGGGTAATCAAAATCAGTACTGGAATATCTGAAAGTCGAAGATCCTTTCCCTAAAACTGAAGCTTTGTTCTCGATAAACCAAAGTTGAGACGAGCCAAGAACTAGTGGAAGGGAAGTTGAATGAAAACTTAGAGAAACTAAAAGCCTTCCTAAAAGTTCCCTTTCCACTATAACTATTGGTTCTAGTGTCTCCTTGTTCTTTTTTTGTGGCATCTTCTCATTTTTTATTTCTTGATAGAGAGCTTCTGAAAGATGTGCAAGATGTTCTTCAATCTCAACAACCAATGTTGAGATAAAATGGAAGCATTTCTCTTGAAAATAAGGTGTTAAATCATTTATCCTTGAAGGAGATTTATGTGCATGAATAAAACTTAGGAGGTCTTCTAGAATATTCTTGGACCCCTCATCTATGGTAAATTGACACTTTTTAGGTCCCCTCTCTTGACAAGCCAACCCTCACTAGTAGTTAATTTGTGAAAATGGGTTTCAACATCTTTGTAACTTGCTAGAGATGTAACTATGACTTCAAGGAATTTACCAACCTTAAATCTCTCACGCATATCTACAAATCCATCAACTATTATTTATTTCATCCTACTAACAAACAAGCTTTCAAAAAGTTCATCCCATAAACTCTTTGAGTGCTTCAAAATAATCTCACACACGCATTGCCATGGAAACTCAACATTTGAACCAAAAACCATTTTTAGCCACTCCAAGCTCCCTTCAAATGCATCTAGACTATCCAATGTTTCTCTGATCAATGTCTCATTCTCTACAAGTTCCTTGCCACTTTTCACAAGATCAAGCAAAAACTTTCCCCCAAGCCTATCTGCAGAGAGAATATCATTTGCACATTTCTTAAGCCACACTAAACAAGACTCTGATATAAATTCACTTGGAAAATTCATCATGGTATCTTGTAGCTTCTCTCTATGAGATTTCCACAACTGCACCTCATTGTCTAGGTTTGGAATCCCACCAAACAACGGTCATCCAGGTAGCACTGCCAACACAATCTTATAAAAAAGAGGCTAATTGTTTAGAACCTCCAAGAAGAGTTCCCCAGCCTAACATAGCGTTACCTATATGAATATTACCACATTACAAAAAATGGAACTAACTACCCCCACCTTATCATTCTTTTGAGTGAATAGCTTCATTTGATAAGTGGTCCACTAACTTATTGGCCTTTCTAGGAATATGTTGAATTTTGATAACATTGGTTGCATCCACTAATCTGTAAAGGGAGGGCTATGTTGTTGTAGTTTTAGAAAATACTTAATTAATAACATAGAATCACTTTCAATGAGGAAGTTATCTATATTCATTTTCATTTTCATGTGATTCTATATGTTGACATCTTACCAAAGGCTTCAATTAATAGTAAAATTGAAGTCTTCCTAATTTTGTTCAATTAGGTGGTGAGGTATGCTGACTCAAACTCAAAAGGGTTTGAGTTGGCATGCTCAATGCCCACCCTTATTGCAGCTGAGATAACTCATTTGATGGTAAATTTTTTTTGTAAGTCTCATTTTTTTATGTTAATAAAGGCATGTTTAATGTCTTCCCATTCTTGTAGTTTCTAGGGAGTCTAACTCTTCCAAGAACTCATTCAACTAAGAAAATCTTTAGATTTTGTTTGAATTTTGGCATGGCATGGTAGGGAATTGAGTCTAATTTCAAATTCTTCAAGTTTAATTGAAAACCATTAAGTTAGGCATGAGATATCTCTATTTTATTGAAATTGCTTTATTTTGGTGCAAGTTGGTGGTTTGAGAGTATAAAAATGAGTTTTTAGGGAATTCCACCTATTGTAGCCATTGTAGCTCAGTGGAATGACACTATTTGGTGTATTATAGGTCTTCAAATATTGTGGAGGTCTGAGGGAGTGTACATAAGGGTTTTGGGTGTTGCCCTAGGTTGAATTTGAGTGATTTTCCTTATGAAAGTGAGTAACTAAAGGGTGGCTCATGAGTTTTGTGGAGGGAATAACCTATGTAATAAAATTTTAAACTTGTGCAAGAATAATTAAGAGTGTTTGAATAGGTCGCAAGGTCTGGGGAGGCCTAGAGGTATGATCTACAATAAACCCTCCTTTTGAGGGCCTAAAATCAAGGGTTTCATAGTTTTCTATGTTAGAAGAGTCATCTATGGAAAATAATTGTGTATTTAGTGGTTTGAGGACATGGGAAATTCTTCCCCAAAGTTTCAGTTGTCTGTGATAAGTCTAAATATGGGTTGCTTTTTAATTTAGGTTGAATTAGCCTAATTAGGACAGCGTGGGAGTGGGAGTTTTGGGAGTTTGGTCCAAATGAATTGTATTTGATCTTGATATATGTTGTGTAACTTCCAAGAGGGTGTTTGAATCAATTTTTTTTGTAGAGTCATTTGGCAGGTTTGGGAGTTATGGCCTAAAAATAGGATTTGCATGGCTACTAGACTTGAGGGTGTGCAAAAGGGAAAGGATCCCTGAGTTAGTTTTCGACTTTTTGAGTGATTTGGATTGGGAAAATTAGCCATATTAATATTTTTAGATGCCTCTCGAAGGCATGTTAAAAATTTGAGTTGTTTTGAGTTCCCTGTGTCTACATCACCTAGTTCCTTCGATGCAATGATAAAAGGCAAGAGTAACACTATCGACAATAGTTTGAAATGTCAAATCAATAGTTCAAGTCACCCCAACACATCCACTAGAAAAAATCTCCCTGATGATCTCCTTCAGCCAAACATCTACCATTGGAACAAGTTAGAAATCTCACTTCAATAGTTTTGGTCACACCGACATCGGCCAGACTTCTACTGTTGGAATGAGTTTGGAATCTCACTCCGACAATTCAGGTCATACCAGCGACTTTTTTCAATAAGACAAGTCCTAGGTCACATCGATCTGATCCCTTCAATACTTTAGAACACAACTTCTTATCGACAAGACATTCCAAGGGTCTCATTGATTCTACTCTTTCAAGAGTTCCATGTCAGTAAGTTTGAGGTACTTTTTCCAATTAAATAATTTTAGAGGTTTTGATCAAGACATTCATGTGGCAGCCTCAATCAAACTCCCTACAAATATCTACACATAGGCCACATCTCTCAATACTTGCACACATTCTCTGGCCCAACCTCCTCAAAGCATCTCTAAGGATTTCGAATTGATAATTTGTATCCTTGCAATGCCATGAATAATAAACTACTTTGAGGAAGTAAGGGCCCTATATACATGTGACCATGATGTTGATGAAATTGTATTCCTTCTATTTTATCTAGTGAAAGCTCTCAATATTTGGTGAGTTTACCTGTTATAGTGTTCTTGTGGTTTTTGATAAGTTGAATTATGTTGAGTTAACCCTAACAGAGAGGTCTCAGGTTTAGAGTTGGTGGCTTGTGCCTTTTATTCTAAAGTTTTTATTTATAAAAGATATTATAGCTCTGTTATCACATTGTTTTGCACCTGCATGCAAAGTTGTAAAGGTCTGCAATCCCGTGTAACATTGGAATAATTCTAGGTTGTGGGTACCCTATACGGAACTAGACCTCCGGATTCTAGGCCGACTTCCTATGTGATTTTTTGATTATGGACTAAAAATTTGATTGGAAAAGGGAAAAGGATTAAATATAATTCAAAACTAGAAACTGAACTATGGTGATGCACCGAAAGAAACTAATGTGCAGACTTAATCACAACTAATATTCTCATAATCTATTAACACAACTTAATCTTATGGTCGTGACCTGTAGCAATCTTGTTATGAAGCTGAGTTATCATTTTTGTCCAACATTATGAATGAATGTTCCAGAAAAACAAACATACACTGTATTCCTATATTTTACTTGGTAAAAATGACAACCTATTGCTGATTATTTTGATCTTTGGTCATTTTATGTTGTTGTTGGAAAATTTGAGTTTGACCATTTTCCTATAGTAGTATATACCAATTTCTTGTAGCATTAATGTCTACATGATTGACAATTGAATGATTTTGATAAAAGGACAATCTTTGTTGTTTCACATATGCTCGTTTCATTTTCTTTCAAAACTGTATTGGATCTACATAGGTATTTATTCCTTATATGCTTATTTCTCATTTCTGATGCAAAAATACATTGAATTCCAGGTGTATTCATTTTGGAACTCTATCAATGCCTTTCGTGTCAATGTGTTATTTCTCTTGACATTGCTCTCCTTAACTTTTAGAGTGTCTGATTATAGAATTCAAATTATGAAACTCATAAAAGTCAAGGGAGGCAATGTCAAGGGAAGTAGAATGTTGAGGCGGTAAAAAAACATTGGTGACAAGAATTGGCCCCTTTGAAACAACATGTTGGGCCCCTTTGAAGGTATTTTTTTCTTCCTTTACTTGCATCAAAATACTCCTAAGACTATATTCATATGTAACCTGCATGTAGGAAGAAAACACATCCACACAACCACCACATTTTTAACTGGCATCTTAATGATATAGTTTAGAGTGTCCTCAAGATAGCCAGCATGGACAAGAAGGTCAACCATGCACACATAATGATCAACTGTAGGTGTAATGCAATACTGCTTACTCATGTTATTGAAGTATGTAAAACCCTCATCCACTAAACCTCCATGGCTACATGCACAAAGAATACAAACAAAGCTTACAATGTTAGGATATGTTTCAGAGTGCTTCATTAATTCAAATATTTTGAGAGCATCCTTTCAAAATCCATTTTGTGCATATCCTTCAATTATTTCATTCCATGAGATGATATCTCTTTGAGGCATTCCATCAAAGAGTTCACATGCCTTGTGTACATTTCCACATTTTTCATACATGTCTAACATAGAATTTCCAACCATAATATCTAACAAAAATTCCCCATCCATTGTGCTCTGATGGATGTTCATACCCTACTCCAAAGCTCCCATTTTGGCACGAGAAGGGAGGATGCTAGCATAGGTTGTGGAATTTGGCTTCACACCTACTAATTGCATTTTCTTGAAAGTTTCTAAAGCCTCTTTAGCAAATCTATTTTGTGCATATCCTACAATCATCGTATTCCATGAGATGACATCTCTTTCAGGCATTTTGTCAAACAATTCACATGCCTTATCTATGCTTCCACATTTTTCATACATGTCTACTAGGGAAATTGCAACTACAACATATGACAAAATTCCTCTATTATTTACACTTTGATGGATGTTCATACCCTGTTCCAAAGCCCCTATTTTGGCATAGGCAAGAAAGATGTTGGCAAAGGTTGTGGAATTTGGATTTATACCTACCAATTGTATTTTCTTGAATGTTTCAAAAGCATTTTCAACAAATCCATTTTGTGCAAACAATAATTGTAGTCCAAGAGATGACATCTCTATGCTTCCACATTTTTCATACATGTCAACCAAAGCATTTCCAACTATAATAGCAGACAAAAATCTCCCTTCTATTATGCTTTGATGGATGTCCATACCCTGTTCCAAAGCTTCCATTTTGGAATAGGTAGAGAGGATGTTGGCAAAGGTTGCAGAGTCTGGCTTTAAACCTGCAAATTGCATTTTCTTGAAATTTTCTAAAGCCTTTTCAATAGATCTAATTTGTGTATATCCTGCAATTATTTCAATCTATGAGACCATATTTCTTTGAGGCATTTTGTCAAACACTTCAAGTGCCTTGTCTATGATCCCACATTTAGCATACATGTCTACAAGAGCAATTGTAACTACAATATCTAACAAAATTCCTCTATCCTTTATGCTTTGATGGGTGGCCATACTCTCTTCCAAGGCTCCCAATTTGGCATAGGCGGGTATGATATTGGAAAAGTTTGTGGAGTCTGGATTTACACCTGCCAATTGCATTTGATTGAAATTTTCTAAAACCTTTTCAAAAAGTTCAATTTGTTCATATCCTAAAATCATTGCAGTCCATGGGACCACATTTATTTGAGGTATTTTGTCAAACATTTTGCATGCCTTGTCTATGTTTCCACATTTTTCATACATTTCTACAAGGGTTGTTGCCACTACAACATTTGACAAAATTTCTCTATCCTTTATGCTCTGATGGATGTCCATACCCTGTTCCAAATCTCCCATTTTGATACAGACAATGAGGATGCTGGTAAAGGTTGTGGAATTTGGATTTACACCTGCCAACTGCATTTGCTTGAAATATTTTAAATCCTTTTCAAAAAATCCATTTTGTGCATATCTTGCAATCATTGTATTCCATGAGATGACATCTCTTTTAGGCATTCTATCAAACACTTCACATTCCTTGTGTATGCTTTCACATTTTTCATACATGTCCACCAGAGAATTTCCTACTACAATATCAAGCAAAAATCCCCCTTCCATTATGCTTTGATGCATATCCATACCGTGTTCCAAAGTTCCCATTTTGGCATAGGTAGGGAGGATGTTGAAAAAGGTTGTAGAGTCTGGTTTGACACCTGCCATTTGCAATTCCTTGAATTTTTTAAAAACCTTTTCAACAAATCTATTGTATGCATATCCTACAGCCATTGCATTCCATGAGACAACAGTTCTTTCAAAGTTGTCCCTGTTTAAAATGATGGAAATGGCTCACATCTATTAGAATAATTTCTCTTGCAACAATCTTGGAGATGAATTTAGATGTAGTGTGGCAATCAGAACATACTTGAAGGTTCTTAACAACTCTAATAGTTGTACCAAGGGCCATATTTAACAAACCAAATGCAATTGCTAACTTTTCACTATGGTGGTAGATAAATGATTCTTTATATCCTGTTGCCTTCATTTTCCAAGCCAATTCCTCCTACTTTGAATAGATCTGCCATGTTTGTGGATGTGATATGTCTCCTACACAATAAACATGTACCAATTTATGGCCTTCAATCCAACTAATCCAGGTATCTTTTTAATTCCACTATCTTTCATCAACCTCTTTACTATTTGAACCTCGTACAAATGTTTTAGAGAAGAACATAAGTTGCAGCATTTGTAGGTGAGCTCAACCAACATTCCACTTCATTGAGATGAATGGAACCCACCTAAAATATTTCGTAGAAAAATTGATCTAGATTTAATTAAACATATAATATTCTTAGAGCAATTTAACTTCATAGCATACAAGCTTATTCTTGTAGCTGGTGAAAGGCTTCAAGGAATAGGAATGCATTCCTTGTTAACTGTGTGTCTATGTAGTACTAAAAATGCTCATTTGAAATTTTAGGTGAAACTTATCCCCTTGGATGTGCATTTGATAAATCCATTGTTCACTATGAGGTAACATCTATTATAATTCATTATTCATTTATTTTTAAAGATTTTATTTTCTTGTATTCATATTATAGTTTGTAAGTTGAAATATTTTTGTTTCGTGATCAGCATTTCAAGGACAACCCTAATTATTACAACCCTAACTACAACACAAAGTATGGAGTGTATTCTCAAAATTGTGGACTTGAAAATGTGATTATTTCATGGGGCCACTATGAATATGTACATGGTATTGTGACCATTTCCTCATTGCATTCAAATTGTGCCTAGTTTTTCATTTTTATGCATTTGATGCTTTTGTAGTCCATTGTCATGCTCTATCATTTTTAAGAGAAGCTAAGTAGTGGTATAAAAGGACAATTTGGATATATGTTTAAGAAAATGACAATACCTCTTCCTGACCAAACAACACTATGGATCGAAGCCATGATTCTCTATGT
This sequence comes from Sequoiadendron giganteum, assembly GCA_007115665.2. Classification (NCBI taxonomy): domain Eukaryota; kingdom Viridiplantae; phylum Streptophyta; class Pinopsida; order Cupressales; family Cupressaceae; genus Sequoiadendron; species Sequoiadendron giganteum. The sequence continues at coordinate 332,643,625 of CM021105.1, read as the reverse complement.
CCAACCGTTTAAAGGTAAGCATATCAATGCTAAACATTGCTTGATCTTGCTACATTTTTGAATGAGGTTCTTGAAAATAATAGAATAAAAAATACATCATTCCATAGAAATATTGAGGCTCTTCATGTGTTGGCCCTTCTGTCCTTGAATTTATATCACAATCAAGAGATGTTTAATGAAATAAGGCATTAATTCTTGCCCCTCTAAAATATCCATTGTTTAGTTAAATAATTTGGATTGATAAGAAACTTCCCTGTAACCTGTAAAAGTAAAAAACTAAATGATGGTGAGATCATTCATTTTAGAAACCTGTTAGCATGATTGTATATCAATTTAAAAGCATGAAAAATCAAACGTTTTAAAGGGAAAGTATTATGACTTTCCTTGAATCACACTCCATAGGAAAAAAATCTTAAATCAATCAAGACAAGCGACAGTAAATCATAAAGTGCTTTCAACAATTTCAAATTATTTTGATTCTAAATTCGAAATCAATCAAGTCAGAAGACAAGATAATTTTTTATACAATAATATTTAACAAACTCAAATTATAAAGTGCTTTAAACAATTCTCAATTTGTTTAAACTGACATCCATTTTGTCTTCATTACCTACATGAAGGGCAAAATAAAATTAGACCTATGTGGATCAATTAAATTAATTAAGTCACTATGAATGTTAAAATTAATTTACCATTATTATCATTGAACAAAGCTACTATTTGTCTCGTGCCCCAAGCTGGGGCCTAGTGGTAGATGGGAGAACCTAAGTTCAAAAATGTTGGGCTTAACTTCATTACTTGCATGAAATGGAAAAGAAAATTAGAGCTATTTGCATCAATTGAATTAACACTAAAGTATTTAAGTCACTTTGAATGTTAAAATGAATTTACCATAGTTATCATAGAAAAATGCTACTAGTTGTCTAATCCATTAGGTTGGGGCCTATTGGTATATGGGAGCACCTATGTTCAAAACTGTTGGGCCTATACTCCCCATAGTAATGCAGGGTGTATAAGGTGACTTGCAAATAGGAGTTTTGTGCCCTCCCCAGTTAATATTATATATGGATAGTTATAACATAAAAAGATTCCCATTTCAGCTTATAATTGACTATAAGCACACCACTAAAATATGTTGTTCCAATTGCTAGAGGAAAAAATTTATCATTAGGTAAGATCATGTCACATGAATAACCTATGTCTTAAAGATCTTGAAACACACACACACACTCACTCACTCACACCACATCTCATTACAATTGACTTTTTATCTTTTCAACTTTTTCTGATTTCAATCTTATATTTATGTCTTCTATAGGATATAACACTTTTCTATTGGCTATCTGCCATTTGATAGACAACTAATTTTTTCGGTCTCTGTAGATTTGATTGTTTCTTTTTCTTGACAAGTTTTAATTATCAATATGTTCTATTTATCTCCTACATGATGAAACTATTTGCACTAGACCCGGTTATTTTATATGAAATAGGGGACCACAAAAATAAATCTAGCAGTAGATAGATTACCACAATTCTGCTCATGTAAACCTTGCAGTACTGAAGGTGGACCTGAGCATTGTGGTACTATCCACCTTGGTGTTGACAGGTAAATATTGCTGAAAATATGCTTTGAAAGAGAGTTGATTTTTTTTTGTATGCATTCTAATATCATTTTTTATCTCAACCTTGAATGGAGAAAATAAATAAAGAAATGCATGGCATATGTGGATATTCTATTTAAACTTTTAATTTCTAGGTTTGCAATTTCTTTGTGCCATATGCCAAACAACATAAACTAGATTAATACTACAAGCATGAAATTTGCAAAAGAAGTTTAAAGAACTAGTTATTACAAAGATACCATTGCATCTTCATCTTAAATTTGAAACGTAGTTAAAAAAGAGTAATGAAGTCTGTGAGACTTATCTATTTAACAAGCTGCAATTAACCCAAACACAATGTGAAAGAAAATGCACTGGATAATAGGAACATTGATATTTAATACTATGGTTTTAATGAAGGGAATTCATTACACGTTTCTCTTCTTCACCTTCCAGCATGCCCTTGGATTTATCTTCAGGACTTTACCAAATACCCAATGGGGTCTTAATTATAGGACTTATAGTCAGACCAAATCATGCTTCTTGCACTCGCTGGAATTCTTATTCCTTCAACCTATGACCTCCATCCTATCTATTTGGAATCCACTTCAAAGGTGGTGTACTTCTCCTTGAGTTGTCCAACACGCCAATTTCTTGAAGATCATGTCCATTAAAAGACAAAAATCATAGTAACCAAGGGATGTAGCAGTATTAGTATGGAGACTGGGATGGGGAAGGCAATCAAAGTAGGGTATGTGAGTAAATGAATAAGGAGATGATTTTTTTTTTCTATTAAGAGATGTAGCTTACATTTTTCAAAAAATATCAACCTAAGTTTGACCTAAAATAATTAGCTTCAGATAGAGATGCATCCACTTAAGGATGTGATGAAAGAATATAGTTAAGATTCGACCATTGTGGAAGGAGTAAACTGTGAAGTGGTCATATTCAAAGATAGTTAAGATAAACATATTAACTTTGGATGATGGTATGGTTGCAGCATGCTATTCCCTTACTTAGATGGTATATTTATTACTTCTTTAGGTTTGTAACTCTTTTTTTTCTTCGTCAAATGAGATCATGTACTTGAAGAATCTCAAATATTTACTATAGCATATGATTTTTTGTTTGAGGACATAACTAGAGTTTAAATTTTATCTATATAAAAGGTAGTGAGGATTCTTTGTTACCTAAAGAATTTGGTTGTAACAACACTTTTGTTAATGGATTTATGATAGAGTTTTAGTCATAAGTAGATAGTTCCATATTGAAACTTTTATGAAAATCTTCATATTGTGATGTAACTTTTTGTTCTACCTTTAGATGCTTATATGCCATTTCCTAATCTTATTAATTCTTCACTTGATTTTTTTATGGTTCAAGTTTGTGAGATTGATAGGGTATGTGTGCTTGCTACTAAAGGAAGTAATGCAAAGTTGTAACGTATGCATATTCTATTGAAGGTAGATACTTGTTTCAAACCCATGCATAATCAGTCCAATGACAAAGATCGTCTTCAAATTAATTTGTTTTCAATCTCAGTTTCCATTTTTCAAGGGTACCAAGCGTAGTTCTAATAGATTGTATAGACCCATTGAATTATTTCAAATTTAAGGTTATTGTTTACACTAACCATGGATACACTTTCTTTGCTTACATTTAGATTGGTTTTATTGATTGTAGCATTGAGGGACTCTTTTTTGCCTTGTGTAGGAAGGGAACGGGTATGATAAGTGCTTCTGGAGGTAAGGGATGGGCTGGTGGAGGTGGTGGTAGAGTTTCCATAAAGATCTACAATAGGCAAGAGAGTTTGAATATCTTTGTACATGGTTAGTTTGAATGAGGGAAACCTACAGATGATTGGAGCTTTATCACAATCATAGAATGAAATCTCCTTTGCAAAGTTGTATCATGTACTTATGCATTACAAGGGTAAGGGACTGTAGGTTATGATATAAAAGAACAACCATTTACAAATGACAATTAGAGGATCAACAAGCATTACAAGGGTAAGGGACTGTAGGTTATGATATAAAAGAATAATCATGTTCCTATTCTTTTGTAATCTATTGAACAACATAAAGGCAAGGTTTGGGAGTAGATTTCAGCTTGTTTTTTTTCTCTCTCAGCAATGTATTGTAATCTTTCAAGTTCTTTCATGTTGGGACAATAAATTATAACTCCATTTTCAAGCTTACATAGTTGTATGTAACATCTTTTTGATTAATAAAATAAGTTATTTTTACCTTCTCATTGCTATTTTATTGTGCAAATCTTTTAGATAGTTGATAAGTGATCTTTTTGATTAATAAAATAAACTACCAAATGACGACAATTAAAAATGCACTAAATATACTACTAAATCAATGACTAAATGACTAAACGACTAAATGACTAAATTAATGACTAAATATATGACTAAATATATGACTAAATATATGACTAAATTAATGATTAAATATATGACTAAATTAATGACTAAAGTAATGAATAAATTAATGACTAAATATATGACTAAATTAATGACTAAATATATGACTAAAGTAATGACTACCATGACTAAATAAATGACTAGTTAACAACAATCAATGACTAAATCAATGAACAAATTAATGACTAAAATCAATGACTAAATAAATGACTAAAATTGTTTAGTCATAAATTTAGTGGTGTTATAAATGACTATAAATAAACCACTAATAGTCACGTGACTAAAGTTAGTCATTTATATGCAATTTTTAGTAGTTTATTTAGTCATATATTGATGTTTGTTTACTAGTGTTGCACCTTGCGATCCATGTACTCTATGTCAAATTCAGTTAAGATCTTACCCATTTGGTCATTCGCCCAATGAGAGTTACTTTGGATAATAGGTATTTCAATGAGTCAATCTTGGCAATAAGCTTGATTTGATGTGACAACATGTAATGTTTGAACTTTTGTGAAGTAAAAACCACCACTAAGAATGATTTCTCAATGGATGAATAGTTCATTTCAGATCCCACCAAGGTCCTACTAATGTAATAAATGGCTCTTTCCTTTTTATTTTCATCATGTTGTGCTAGAAGAGCACCTAGTACTGTTGATGTTGCTGAGATACATACAATTAATGGTTTGTTCAGTATCAATGGCATGAGAACTGGAGGTGTTAATAGGTAGTCCTTGATCTTTTGGAAAGATTTATCACACTTCTCATCACACTTGTAAGTTATTCCTTTATGGAGAAGATGCAAGAAAGGGTCAATTTTGTCTGATAATTTTTCTATGAACCTTCCGATGGACTAAAACCTTCCTTGTAACCCTCTCATGTACTTAAATGTTTGTGGTGGTTCTATGTCTAGGATGGATTTTACTTTTGTTGGATCAATATCTATCCCTCTTTTTGATACGATGCAGCCAAGAAGCTTCCCCTATGTAAACCCAAAGACACTTTTCTGGGTTTATTTGTACCTTATACTCTTTGAGTCTATCGAAGATGGGTCCCAATAGCTTTATGTGATCACTCCTTTCTTTGACTTGGCCAAAATATCATCCACATAGTGTTCGACGGTTTTGTGGATCATATCATGAAAGATGAGAGTCATTTCTCTTTGATAGGTTGCTCATGTGTTCTTCAACCCAAATGGCATCATGTTCCAAAAATATGTCCCCCCTAGATAATTGAATGCAATTTTGTATTGATCCTCCTTGGTGATCATGATTTGATTATAGCCTGAAAAACCATCCATGAGTGATAGCATTTCATGCCCAACTATTAAATCAATGATGATGTCAATGTCAGGAAGAGGAAAATCATCATTTGAGCATGCCTTGTTCAAGTTTCTGAAATCCATGCATATTTTGATGCCCCCAGTGGGTTTGGAGAGTCGAATACTAGTACTAGGTTTGAAACCAACTCAGGATAATCTATCGGTCGGATGAATCCAACATCAAGAAGCTTTTGTATCTCAGGTTTTACCAAGAGTGCTATTTGAGGGTGCATCTTTCTCAATTTCTACTTCACTAGTTTGGCTTTAGGAGAGATTGCTAAATGATGCACAACCACTTATAGATTGAGCCCTGGAATATCTATGTACGACCATACAAATTTGGATCTTTTCTCTTTTAGGAATGTTGCTAGGTTTTTCTATTCTTTATCTAATAAGGATTCAGCATAGAAAGTGATCTTGGGTGCTTCTTATGATCCCACATTTACTGGAGTAACCTTTTTTGATAGCATTGTTGACTTCTCTATATGCATTGCACTAAGGGGGAGATTGAATCCCTCATCCTTGAGTGCCTCAAAGAGGTTTTCACCCTTGCATGCATCCTTTCTTTTTACTATTTTAGGATCAAAAAGTGCCACAGTGTTGTTTTCACTCAAAGATTTGCATCTTAATTGCATGTCATCAATTTTTTGACTAAAGGATTCAATCATCTCCCCGTAGTGCACCCCTATTTCTAGCTCTATATCAAAACCATCCTTGTGATCTGCCCATGGTAATTTATCGTGGTCCCATTAATATGAGATTGCTTCATCATTTTTTAATAAATCTAGAATTAGTGGTCCTTGTTGGTCCCAGTCAATGAGTTGGGGATATACTAGGCTTATTTCAGTGGTTTGGTCATTAGGGTGAAAGATGTTCTGGATATCATGAAGAGAGATTTATTCTCAAATAGGTCAGCAACGTCAAGGGGGAAGTCATCTAGGGTAGTATCACACAATGTTTGTAACCAAGAGGAACCCTCAACTCATTTAGCAGAAGTTCCTTTGCCAATAATGGTAACCTTGGAAGTAGTACATCCTAGGCCAAGATTCTTTGGATGTCTCTCAAGAATGATGGGTTCTAGAAAACCATTGTCATTTTTTCCTAGTTTCTCATTCTTGTTGTAACCCCAACTCTTCATTACTTGTAAGCCTTTATTGTCATCTTCCATTGGAAGAACATGCATGGGTCGGTCATCTTGATAGAGTAGCTTAGAGACATCCTCCTCATTGACATCTTCTTTGTTCAAATCCCCCCACTTGGTGAAGGTGGTAGCTTCCCTTTTTTAAGGTTTCGACCACTTTATTGATAGGTGTAGATTTCCCATGAGATTTATGAGAAAGAGGTAGCTCTCCCAACACAAAAAGTGTATTTTTTTAGTTTATAATTTCCACAGCCATCATCCTGGATCACTTATTTGATGTCAGGAATGTTTTACACAATGGGTGTTTTTGTTTTTGAGGTAGATGCAAGGGATGATGGGTCAAAAAATGAGGAGGAAGGTGTAGGCCCTTCATAATTCTTGTGTATTTGGGGGATCTTATAGAACCTAGCCTCAAGGTTCTTACATCAGTAAAAGGGCTCAAGATCTCCATGGATGGTAACTTCTTTGTCCTCAAAAGGAAACTTTACACATTCATGATAGGTTGAAGCTACAAGTTTTAGGGCATGGATCCATGGTCGACCAAGCAAGATGTTATAAGGGAGATCAAGGTCTAACACTTGGAATCTAGTTTCTACAATGATGGGTCCCACTTGGATGGGTAGTGTGATGATGCCTTGTGATACCCATTATTGGTCATCATATGCTCTGATGGTTGTAATCTTTGCTTTCCAATAGCATATTTTGAATAGTCCAAGTTCTTGATCAGTTGAAGGGTACAAATGTTCAGACCAGAACCTCCATCTACTAAGACTCTTTTAACCATGTTCTTATGAACAATGACCTCAAGGTGTAAAGCATGGTTATGAGATGGTTGTGATGGTAGGTATTTCTCTAAGAAGGTGAGAAGATGAGGGATAGTGATATGCCCTACCATAGCTTGAAATTGTTATGTATCCATATCCTCAGGGATAGATGATGTGCATAGAGATTTCTCTAAAATTTCCCTATGTGCAGGGGATAGCCTCAATAGTTCCAAGATAGACATCTATGTGGGGGTCTTCTTAAGTTGATCTAGGAGATTGTATTTGCTACGATTTGATTTTGGAAAAGTAGGTTGTGCCCTAGGTTGAGATGGGGATCCTTGGATGGTTACTTTCCATGTCATGTGGTGACTCCACATTCTGCACTAGGCCCTTTTATGGTGACAACAGTGATGAATCTATCACAAGAAGCAACTACATTCGAATAGACATGTTGCATGTTTGTGTAATCCTTAACTTTTCCATCGTTGTTTCCTTTTCTATGATCCAACATAGGGTTCTTGTATATCTTGAGATCCTTGTTGTCGGTTGGTACCTCAATAGATATGTCTCCATTCTTAATAAGATCTTGGATAAAATTTTTGAGCCTCATGCAGTTCAATGTTATGTGTCCCTTAATTTTGTTAAAGTCACAAAGATCTTTATTTTATACCAAGGTGGTTTATCCCGTGGTTCTTGGTAGTTTTTGAAATTGGGAAGCATTATCAAGTTTGAATCTGCCAATTTCTTCATGATGGTTTCAATAGGTTTTGACAACTGTGTGTATTTGTTTTTTGGATAGTTGTTCCTATTGGGGGTTCATTTGTGTTGTGTTTATTTGTTTTTTGGATAGTTGTTCCTGTTGGGGGTTCATTTGTGTTGTGTTTTAGTGTTATTGATTTGATTATTTTGAGGTGTTGTGGTTTTTTGTACAATTGGTTTAGCGTTAGCCACTTGATTGTTGTTTGGCCTAATAGCACTTAGGACCACCTTAGCATCTACCATGCCATCATTTGTCACATTCTTGTTCTTAGCCCAAACATGAAGCTTGTCCTTTGAACTAGTTGATGGGTGGTCGTCTTTGTATGCTTGGGTATTTCCCTATGAGATTAGATATCTCTCAATGTTAAGGGATCTAGGGACAAGATCATAATAGGTGGTAATGTGGTAATGCACTGAATTTTCAAGTGGAAGGATGGATCTGGATCAAAATTTTCTATAATGATCCCTACTTGTTGTTCATCTAGAATTGACCACTTGCTCTTGCTAGGTCTTTGCCTCCATCGGTGCAAGAAACTAAAAAAATATTCTCCTTTATTTTGTTTGAGAGTGTAAAACTCTTCTAGGCTCATGTAATTGTCAAGATTGAAGGATAAGTGGTCTATTAATTTATCAGTGATTTCTTGAAAAAATTTGATACTTGGAGGCAACTGAGAAAACTAGTTGATGGCTAGGCCCACTAAGCTTCATGGAAAAGGGTGCATCAAATAGGACTCACTGTAGGCGACCTCCATACAAATGACATTAAAATATTTGATGTGGTCCATAGGAAATCCTCTCCCTTTGTATTTATAAAATTTGGGGACTTCAAAACTAGGAGGGAAAGGTACCATTGCAATGTTTCGATTGAATGGATATGAATATAGGTTTTTTTGTGTATGGGGCTTCTTCATTTTTCCCATTTGGATATCCTACATTTCTTGTTTAATTCCTTAAGTTGTGATGCTACATAGTCTTGTGGATTTGGTGGAGGAACATATGTTGTATATTGTGGGATGGTGGATGGATTGTACGTGGGATTCTGATATGATGGGGTGTTTTATAGTGTGTATGGTGGTGTAGGATATTGTGAATCTGATTGTGGTGGAGGCGTATATGTCCCTAACGTGTTTGGGTTGATGATGTTTTGTTGAGGGTTGTAGTGTAAACCTTGTTGTTGTTGTTGGGCATACTATTGGGCTAGTATAGCTTCTTTTTGTTGTTGTTGGGCCACAAGGCTTTCTGTTGGGTTTGATGTTGTTGTTGTGCTACTAAGGCTGCTTGTTGAGCTGCTTGTTGTTGTGTTGCTAAGGCTACTTTTTGAGCTTGCTATTTTTGTTGTGCTACTAAGGTTGCTTGTTGGGCTTGTTGTTGTTCTTGTGTTGCTAAGGCTACTTGTTGTTTTTGTTGTGCTACTAAGGCTACTTGTTGGGATTGTTGTTGTTGTGCTACTAAGGCTACGTGTTGTTGTTGTTGTGCTACTAGCGCTACTTTCTATTGTGGTTGTGCTATGAGGGATATTTGTTATTGTTGTTGTGCTACTAGGGATTCTTTTTGTTTTTTCTATTGTTGGATGGCTTGGTGATAAGCCTGTTGTGATTGTTGTAAAGCTAACGCATGTGCTTGCAATGTAGGATCAATTGGTTTTTGGGACATCTAGAATGGGTTATGGGTGTTGATATTTTATGTGGTTTGTGGGTTGTTGATGAGAGGTTGGGGGTTCCCTTAGTTGAACATTCCTTGTAAGATGGTGGATTAGGATGGAGGAATGTAAGCTTGAGGTCCCATTTGATTTTGCATGATGAGAGGGATCGAGGGGAAAGATGGTGATGATGCCATTAGATATTGTTATGGCAATGGAACAATAGGACTTTGAGTCCATTGATTGAAAGGGTTACCTTGACCAATTTTTTGGGGATTTCCTTATGTTTGGGATGTGACCAAGGTATTACCTTGGTTGAGGGGATTTGTGACCAAGGGGTGTTTTAATTTGGGTTGATGATGGTTGGGATAGATTTTTTTTGGATAACTGATGGGTTGGATGTATTAATGGGAGGATTGGACTAAGATGTCCCATGTTATGTTGAAGGCTGATTTTGTGTAAGGGTATTGACATGCCCTTTCGGGTCTATTTGAGATACTTGGCCCATACTATTGTGAATATGAATTTCCCCAAGCTCCCTTTGAGTGATTTTTATTTTTTCTAAGTACCATCCCGCACCCCATTTATTGAAAATCATTGAGCTATTTTTGAAAAATCCTCGTATGACCTTTGCCACATGTTTTCCAAGTGCTCTTTGTAGGAATTTTTCCTTCACTCTTCCAATGGCTCTCACCATGCTTCCATGTGTCAGCATCGTGCACACTTTAAGGCTTCTTCCCTTTGTATCCCTATCGAGCCTCATCCACATGCCACATAACATCGGTTTGCATACATTTCTTGGTGGCCCCACCAGAAGTGTCATTTGAAAGGAAGACCTCCACATGTCTTCACCATGCAAGCTTTCATCGCAGAGAGGGAATAAAAAACCATAGGCCCCGACCTATTGCCACATGGATTTTTAGAGGAGTTCATCGTGAAAGAGTAGTGAACAAGCAACAACCTCACCATGACTGCCACATGTTCTAACTGTCGTCATGAGTGAGTGACACATGTCGACACTCTATTCTATTGGGACCACTACCATCACTCACAGAGGATGCATCTAGCTCAAGAGCGACTGTGTTCATGGCTTGAATATTTTTTGTTGCAACAGCCTAAGGGAAATTATTGTTGTAGGCATCATTGCTTATGATCCAAGATCTTTTATGTTACTGGCCCATTAGGTGATGGGATTTCTACCTATAAATACTGCTTCTTCTTTTGAAGAAATGTTCAGAATTTATAGAAAAAATTGTGGAAAGACACCTGGCCTCTATATTGTTTTAGATTATTGCATAAGATTCGCATACTGTGCCATTATTTAGCTTCTATGTTTCTTAAACTATTTGATAAAACTTTATACTATGCCATCTTTGTATTGAGTAATTTGTTCACAAACTTCTATAATTTCAATATAAGCTTACTGATTCAGATCATGTCTTAGACTCTTCTTTCCAGTAAGTGTGTGGAAGTTATTTTATTTCATTGATTGATTTATTCAGTTTTCCATTTTGATTTTTGGGATTCTAGGACATAGTTGATTGCTGAACGACCCTTAAATCACATCTAACAGATAGGTTTATCATTCCCATTTCTACTTCTTGGTGCATCACCTTAGATTAGATTTAATTTTACATGTATTTCCTTCTACCCTTTTCAAACCCCCAATTACAAAAGAAGACAACTTCTTTAAAAATCCAGAGGTCACTCACTTTAGCACAATAGGTCCCCCCTTTAATTGAGTTTCCCATAAAGGGTTGTTACCTTGTCAATTTTTGGCATCAACAGTTCTCTTTTATCTGGCATGCCTGATGGGTTTGCTTAAATGTACCTGAATCAAAAGAGGGTGTATGAGCCATTGGCCTGTTACTAGGTCTCAAATAGAAAACAACCCTAGCTTGTTAGTGCCTTTTCTAGTAACAAGATAGACCCAAAATCATCCAGTAAACATTCTTATCCCTCCACCAACCATGTTGCAAGTCGTGAACATAAATTATGTGGCTTGGGATGCCAGAAGTCCCCTTGTAGCTCCAATTGCACCTGTCATTTTGGCCCCTATCCCGATCTCTTCTCTAAAAGCTATACCTAAATTTACTAGGGATGGCTCAAGAATGCCATCTGAACATTTGCAAGACATGGAAGATGTGTGTTTGGTGCTCAGAGTTACAAATCAGAATATAGTGCTATGGTTTTTCGTAGCCTCTTTCAAAAGGGAAAGCATTAGATTGGTACCATAATTTTTCAGCTAACACCATCGATACCTAGGACCAGCTCAAACATCCTTTCTATAAAATATTCTCGAATGATGGAGACAGGTCCTCATTAGACCATCAATTGGAAACTATAAAGTAGGTTCATCATGAAGCCATGACTAAATTCAATGCACAGTTCCATACCACTTTGCAGAGGATCCAAACTGCTATCCATCCACCGACTGAGTTGGCATTCATGTTCTACTTTAAATCCATCAACGCTGATATCTCCATGATGATCCAGTCTCTTGGTGGGACCACTCTATCAGATGCATACAATGTAGTAGTCAAGGCAGAGAACAATCTGATCAACGTTGGGAAGTTTCCACCTCAGTCCATCATTCCCATATTTCTTGAAGTTTTAGTTCTCTCCTAGGAGATGCCATCTACAAGTGCACCCACTCCTCCCCAGTCTATGTACACATATATGAGCGTTCCCCAAAATTTTGCTTCTACATCCGACTCTTCAAAGGATGATATGAGAAACATAAAATAATTGTTGTGGAACCTAGAAAATGAAGTAATTTCTATCAAGCATAACCAAGCCGCTCCTCTAAGACCAACCTACCAAAATTATCAAGGAAAAATACCCTCCTACCAACATAACCAATATCAAGGAGGTGCACGCACAAGTTCGCAGGCTCATACAACTAACAAGATCGTGCTAGTGTCGACCCCACTAGGAACAACTCAACCAAGTGTAAGCAAACAGTTGACTGCCAAGAAAAATAACCTCGCTGAAGATATCAATCCCTGGTGCTTCCCTTGCGGTGATGCACATATGCCTCAAAATTTTCCATGTGGAAGCTTACAGCCGAAGGTTGTAGAACAACACAGCCAAGATGTGGCACCAAGTTTGAGGGGTTATACATATGCCTCTCCACAAATGGAGAATGTGGTACTTACTACTCAAATTCAAGGAATTTCCTTGGAGCAAGAGAATGACATAGCTCTTGATCACACTCTTTTCTCATGGATCAAAGGAGAAGAAACAGTGTTCACATATGAGGCATCCACATCAGAAACCCCGCAAGTGCAGTCTGACTATAAAACTCATTCAAAAAGCAGATTCATGGGTGAATCGGTCACTCTGTAGCTTAGAAGCATCCCCGACCAACCCCCTAGTCCTTCCACAATTTCTTCGCAACCACTGTTCTGCAAAGAGATTATTATAACCAGGGCCAAAGAATAGAAGCCTTCAAATTCGCCACCATTCAACATGGTGGAACAATTAAAGAAATATTCCACTAACGTATCCCTTTGGGATATCTTAGCTATTCTAAAGCAAAATTCAATATTGTAGAAGGCCCTCCGGGAAGATGTGGTTGTTGAAATGACAGAGCAATCGCTTAAAGAAAAAGTTATTGAACCATCACCTCCAACCAAATTTCTCACAAATATTGTAGAGGAGACCTCTATTGAAGTCACAGAAAGGAAGTTGAAACCTAAGCCCTTTTTCTTAACTCTCATTATGGGGTAGAAACTGCTACATAGTTCCATGATCAACTTTGGTGCTACCACGATAGTCATACCTAAGCAGATAGCGGAAGCCTTAGGACTTAGCTATGAACCACTAAAGAGGGGGGTTATGTAGTTGGATGGGAACAAAGTCAAAATTGTAGGTGTCATCAAAGACCTCCCCTTGACTTATTCTCCTTCGCTAGCATCATACTTCTACAAGATATTGTGATCATAAATGTTCCTCCCATGTTCAACCTCTGCCTATCCCAAGAATTCACTTTGAAGATAGGCGGGCACCTTTCTTTGGATTGGTCACACCTAATCCTCAGGACCAAGCACAGAGCTAAAATGAAGATAATATCATAAAATCTACATTCAAAACATGTAGTCGATGAAGCCATGATCAACTTTGAAGCTTCTCATACCTCTTTCACTAAAGAAAAGACTCATGGTATCAAGCTACTTGAGGATGAGAAGGTAACTGGAGACCGAACCGATCAAGAAGAAGTCCTCTTGAATGAATACATAGACACAAATCCTTTCAGAAACTATCATGCTACCGAGTTAGGCACCTACATCATCTATGATGAGGATCAAGAGATCCTGAAGGTTGTAAAGGACTTCGCGGTTGATCAAACCTTAGAACTATGGACATTTCACTTTGATGGTGCAAGGTACAAGATTGGTGCTAGTATTAGGATATGCTTAACATCTCCAACCAATGAATAGATTCTTAGGTCTTTTTGCTTCTAGTTCACTTGCTTGAAAAAATGAAGCCGAATATGAAGGCCTAGTGCAAGGTCTAAGCCTCACAGAGCGGATGGGTTTCAAGCAAATAATGGTGTTCGAGGACTCTGAACTTATAATTAATCAAGTCTGAAACATATCTTCTGCAAAGAATGTATGCATGCGGTCTTATAGACATAGGTTTTGGGAACTCATTGAAGGTTTTGAGGCCTTTAACATTTAGGCAGTTCTTAGGGAGTATAATTCCATTGCAGATCACATGGCGACATCAAGATCTCAGTTTGATCCTAACTCTGACTTGATTAAGAACATACACTTTGTGTGAGTGATTTTCTGACCCTCCATTTTGGATAATGATCAAAGCTAGAAAGTGTTCAAAAGTGATGAGCACATCGCCTCATTCATCCAATAATCAAGGGAATTTTTCAATCAACTTCAGCCGAATACTGAAGAAGCATATGAAGGGTAGATCATTCAGCTGAGGTCAAACAAATTTCCAAAGGGGCTGGTCACTCTCAAGAATCTATTTGAGTGTGATGATGCAAGGAATGATAGGAGAAAATTTGTGGCAAACAAGGAGGACTATGCCCATCTTGAGGTCAGAGATGGAAGAAAACTAAAAGTCAAAAAAGAAGTTCCACAACATCACAAGGATAGACTCGTGAACTTTTGTGAAAAATATGAAGGAGTCATGGCTTGGTCTTATGATGACCTCTAGGGATATGATCTCAACATCATCCAACACACTATTGAACTAATAGAAGGTGCTAAATCCATCTGGAAAAAGTAGAGGCCCATAAATCCAATGATTGAAGCCCTGATGGAACAAGAGTTAAGAGAGTTGATATAGTCCAAGAATGTGTTTCTAATCAAGCACAATATGTAGGTGTCTAACCTTGTTCCAGTCTTAAAGAAGAATGGATACATTCATCTCTATGTTTATTTATGTGACCTAAACCAAGCATCACTAAAGGATCACTACCCACTACCTTCCATGGAATCAATCTTATAGACTATGGTAGGTTCAGAGATGTTTTCTTTATTAGATGGCTTTTCAGGTTACAATCAGATCTAAGTCAAAGAAGAACACCAACACAAGACAATGTTCACTACCAAGTGGGAAATGTTCGCATATTCTAAAATGCCTTTCAGCCTCTCAAATGCAAGAGCCACTTTCTAGTGGGCAATGGATATCGCTTTTAGTGAACTGATCAACAAAATTATCCTCATCTATTTAGACGATTTGACTATATTATCCAAGTCTAAATATGATCATTTTGATCATCTAGAGGTGGTTTTCAGATAATGTTAGGAGTTCAGGATATCCCTCAACCCAAAAACATGTGTCTTTGGAGTACCGCAAGGAAAATTATTGGGACATGTAGTGTCTAAAAAAGGAGTCGCAATTGATCCTCAGAGGGTAAAAGCAATCAAGGAACTTCCCCTGCCAGTCAACAAAAAGAGAATCTAGTCTTTTCTGGGGAAGGTTAAATTTGTAAGTAAATTTATTTCTGATTTTGTAGGAATAATTAAACTAATCACCCTGATGTTAAAAAAGGATCAATTATTCAAATGGACAAAAGAGGCCAGAGAAGCCTTCGAGAAGGTTAAAGATGTTATTTCTTCAGCTTCTGTACTAGTAAACCCAGACTTCTCAAAGGAATTCATAATGTATGTATTCAACAATAAGACAATCATCACTACTATTCTGACTCAAAATCACAATGAAGGAAAGGGAGAACATTCGATAGCATTTCACTCTTAGACCTTAATGGAATATGAGATGAACTACAAATTTTTTGAAAGGAAAGCTTTCACAATTGTAAAGGGACTCAAGAAGTTTCGACATCTTATATCTTGCAATAAGGTGATTTTTTATGTCGCACATTCCAATGTGCATGAATACATCATGGAAGGAGAAATCACAAAAAAAAGGGCCAATTGGATCACTAAGATCCTTGAATATGACATTGAGGTCAAGCCTACCAAGACAGTATGAGGATGAGGGCTATGTGAATATTTGGCACATGATGGGGAGATGGTAGTTGAAGAAGAGCAATCGGAGTTGGTTCTAACAACTGAGTCTGAGCCCAAAAACTACTGGCTAGTGGATAGAGTAAGATTCATGCACACTAGAAAATATCTCTTAGGAATTCCTTCTCAGAAGAAAAGATTCTACCGGCTTCAAAATAATGGATACTCACTTATTGAAGGGGTCCTCTTCAAGAGGAATTTCAATGGTATTTTTCTATGGTGTGTCACCACAGAGCAAGTGAAGAGAATTCTCGACAGCTTCCACAACAGTCCTATGGGCGGAAACTTCTCTACAAAGACCACCTCCATCAAAATCCTATGCACTAGGTACTTATGGCCTACACCATTCAATGACTCATAAAACATGATAAAATCCTACAGAGAATGCCAATTTTTCATGGGAAGAAGGAAAAATTCTGCAATACCTCTCAATCTGATAGTAGCGGATGAGCCATTCACATAGTGGGGGCTAGATTTCATCGGAATGATCAATCCCACCTCCAGTGCGGGACATAAATGGATCCAAATAGTCATGGAATACTTCACCAAATGGATTGAATCCATGCCCATGAAGAATGCAACAGAGGTGGAGATTGTGGACTTTCTCGAAGGGCTAGTAACGAGATTTGTCCTGTCGAAGACTATCATTTCAAACAATGCCAAGGCTTTCCTAGGCTTGAAGGTATGTCAATTCGCATTTGCGCATGGCATATTCTTGAAAAAATCATCAAATTACTACCCATAGGGGAACGGCCTGACTAAGTTGACTAACAAAAATTTAGTCTAACTCATTAAATGGATCAGGTCAAATCATGAGAAGGAGAGGAAAAAGAACCTCTGGACATCGCTATGGGCAGATCGCATAACTCCAAAGCATGCCCTCAAAAATTTTCCATACAAATTGGTGTATGGGAAGGAGGCATTATTTCCCATCTCTATGGAAATCCCAGTGTTACAGCTACTCAAGCCCCTAGAAATTGAAGAAAACAGAGCCATGGAGGTGCAGTTGGCCGAGTTGCTAGAAGTGCAAGAAAAAATGGAAAAATCCCCGATAGCTATGTCCAACTACCAATAGGTGGTTAAGAGATGGTTCTAAAACAAAGCCTCGGACCATGGTCTAAAGTGTGGGGACTGTTGGATGTTGTGGTTGTCATTGATGTCAACACTAT
The DNA here is from genome assembly GCA_007115665.2 of Sequoiadendron giganteum. Taxonomy (NCBI): domain Eukaryota; kingdom Viridiplantae; phylum Streptophyta; class Pinopsida; order Cupressales; family Cupressaceae; genus Sequoiadendron; species Sequoiadendron giganteum. Next base: position 332,626,309 of record CM021105.1, on the reverse strand, counting down.
TAGCATTGATGATTCTGAAGGTCGTATATGTTGAGGATATTGAGAAAATTTGAATAAATATGTTGCTGATAGTCTATGAAGCTGTGAAGATCATAATGGTGGAAATTTGTGTGCATTGATATTCAAAAGTCATGCATTAAAGGGTTTGTTTTTGAGCCTATCTAGTGTTTTGTTCAGAAGTTTCAGAGGTGCGCATCAAGTTTGGAGAAAGTTACGAATTTCTGAGTTCCTATAGTTATTATGTTACTGTAGCAATTGTTTCTAGAAGAAGAGAATGCAATTCTACTAAATTAAGTTGTTGCATACTCTCTTGTGATGTTCAGTGATGTTTCTAGATTGTTCGCTATCATTGTGGTATGTCTGTGTTGATCGGTGTGCTTGTGATCGAATATTTTTCCTTTGTGTGTTCGCGTTTTCATGTTCTTGGCCGACATGATGGTGGTAGCATGTTGTAGATCCTTATGGATTAATTTTTGAATAATTTGCATGTTCGAGGATGTTGATTTAGGTCTTCTTTATGTTGTGATCAACTTAGGTTAGTACACATTGAGATTTGTTCATGAATTGGGCTGACAGTTTGTGTTCATCTATTATTTATTTGTGGCCGACAGAGTTGATGTAAATCCATGTAGCGGATATAAAAGAGTGATTCTTTCCTCATTTTGAAGTGTGCTCAATGAATGTATATGAAGTGTGAATGTGAAATGTGTGAATGAATATCAGATCATTCGATTTCAAAGCAGAGTGTGAAAAATATTGAGTGAAGTGTGAAGAAGTGTTTTTGTGCGTAATCCGAACTGTCATCAGGCTTTTGAAGAAGCTAATTTATCAGTTCAACCTCTTCACATGGATTTAATCTGATTTTTTTATAAAAGGCAGTGAGCCTTCCCTTCTGAGCAGTGAACTTTAGGTAGTGTGATTGACTGCATGTGCATTCCTTATTCATTTTTCATTATACTTCTAACAAGGTATAATCTTGTGGACTAACATCCACTGTGGTTTGTCTCCTAATAGTGTTTCCACATATAAAATATTGGTGTTCATGTGTTTCTAATGTGTTGCTGATTCATGCCTTCACTACTAATTATCTGATATGAGATTAAAGGTTGATAAAGGTTAAATAAGTTTAAATTTTGTAACTGATTCACCCCCCCTCTTAGTTGTCTATTCTTGTTTTTCCAACAATTGGTATCAAAGTTGGTTCCTCTGAAGAAGTTTAATAGCTTGAGGTGATCCGAGATGGCATCATACAAGAAGGATAGTCCCTGATTCGATGGTACAAATTACTCTCTATGGAAGGTCAAAATGGAATGTCATTTGAAGTGCATTGGTGAACCTTTATGGAAGATTACAAAGAACAAATATAATATTCTTCAAAATGGTCCCACTACTCTTGATGAGATCAAAGAAGTTGAAACTAATATTAGGGCTATAGAAGCATTACTAAGTGCTTTGACAGATTCAAATATGACAAATGTGATAGGTCTAAAGACATCACATGAGATCTGGAAGAAATTGGAAACATTGTATGAAGGAGATGCACAAGTGAAGATTGTTAAGCTAACAAGTTTGAAAGGCAAGTGGGAGAAATTGAAGATGTAAAAATTGTTGCTTTCATGAAGAAGGTAAATGAACTAGTGATGGGTATTAGGTGTGCCAGTGAAATTATGGAAGAAGATGAGATTGTAGCTAAAGTGATCAGATCAGTACCTACTTCTTACAAAATGAAAGCTCATGCTATTGAAGAACTCGGAACAGTAAAAAATGTGACAAGAGACATGTTGATTGGTAAACTAGCTACCTTTGAACTAAGTGAATTTGGTGAGTCTACTTCTAAAAAAAATTCTGCATTTAAAGCTATTGTATCTAGAAAAATCCAACAGAGATATGATCCAGGAGAAAGTTCCAGAAAGACATTCAAATATGAAGATGAGATGAAACAAATTGAAGATGAATAAAGAGAGCTAGAAGAGTTGGAAGAATCGATTGTGAAAAGAGAAGCCAGAGGACATGGTAAGTATAAAGGAAAGTTTCCTATTAAATGTTTCTCTTGTAGTAAGATAGGTCATTTTGCATCAAGGTGTCCAGAAAAATTTTCTAAGTACAAACCTGACAAGTCTAGATTCCAAAAGAATTTTTATTATGTAGAAGAAGGTGCTACTGATGATGAATCTGATAAAGAAAATCGAAATGAAGATGGATGGGTATTCATTGCTATCAAGGAAAATGGTACGGTGTCCACTGAATCTGCTAACAATCAAAATATTGAGAAAGATCTTGCATCTAGAATTGATGAAAAGGATGAGTGGGTGATTGACAACGGATGCTCACATCATATGAATGGTGAGAAAAGAAAGTTTCTAAGCTTGGAGAAATATGATGGTGGTGTTGTAATATTTGGAGATAACAATGTTGGTGTGATTTGTGGTAGAAGCACTATTTCTCTTGGTGGTAAATAAAATACTGATGATGTCCTTTATGTTGAAGCATTGAAGCATAATTTTTTGAGTGTTGGACAGATGGTAGACAAGGGATACAATCTTTAGTTCAAAGATGGAAAATGTAGGATATTGGGAAGCTATGGAAATATAATTTCTCTAGGTACCAAGACAAGAGGTAACATTTTTCAGTTAAGTGTTGCCAGTGAAAGTTGTTTAATTTCTCAAGTTGATGTAAACTGGTTATGTCATAGGAGGCTATGTCATGTGAATTTTTATAACATTATCAAGGTAAGCTCCACTCAAGAAGTCAGAGATCTACCTAAGTTAGTGAAGCCTACTAACATTATATGCAAGGAATGTCAGATGGGAAAGCAGACAAGAATTTATTTTCAGAGCAAACAACATCATTCTAATGGAGTACTGGAGCTGGTACATACTGATCTATGTGGTTCATCTAGAATCAGAAGTTTACAAGGAGAAAGGTACTTTATGTTGCTTATTGATGACTATTCTAGGATGATATGGGTTGCTTTCTTGAGAAAAAAAACATGAAGCACTAGAAAATTTCAATGTTTCAAAGCCATGGTAGAAAATGAGACAGGTTTGAAGGTCATATGCTTAAGATCAGAAAGAGGTGGTGAATTAACTTCCCGGGAATTCAATTCATTATGCGAAGAACATGGAAACAAAAGATAGTTATCTTCTCCCCAGACCCCCCAACAGAATGGACTTGTTGAGAGAAAGAACAAAACAATTCTAGATGCTTCTAGAAATATGATGTTGGAAGGTAATGTTCCTTATATCTATTGGAGAGAAGTTGTAAGCACTATTGTATATACTATCAATTAGATAAATGTTAATGGTAATTCTGGTAAGACTCATTTTGAGTTGTGGTTTGGTTTTAAGCCTACTGTTAAATATTTCAAAATCTTTGGAAGTAGATTTTATATCAAGAGAGATGAAGATATTGGCACGTTTGATGCTAGAAGTGATGAAGGAATCTTTTTGGGTTACTCTACTAAAAGAAAGGCCTACTGATGCTACAATAGAAGATTGAAGAAAATGGTTGAAAGTGAAAATGTAAGAGTTGGTGAGGATACTGACAGATCATCTACATATTGTGGATATGATTCAGATGACCAACATGATAGTACTGATAAAGGAAAGACTACTCAAACATAGAATCGATTTCCAATTGTTCTGGTGAATCAAGAGAATCATGAAGGAGAAGCTAGTGGAAGTGTAGAAGAGAGAATAGAAGAACCAAAACTTAAAGAGAATCCCAAAGTCCCAAGGTATGTAAAGATAAATCATTCTAAAAATAATATTATAGGAGATAAGAACAAAGGTGTGTAGACTAGAAGAAGAATTACAGAATAATATTTTTCCTGATTTCCAAAACTGAGCCTAGCAATATCAATGAAGCATGTAAAGATGAATATTGGATGGAAGCAATGAAGGAAGAACTGATGTAGATAGAGAAAAATGATACATGGATTCTTGTTCCCAAACCTTAGGATAAAAATATGATTGGAACCAAATGGGTCTTTCGGAATAAGTTGAATGAACAAGGTGAAGTCATCAGAAATAAAGCAAGATTGGTATGTAAAGGATACTCACAGATGGAAAGTATTGATTTTGAAGAAACCTTTGCCTCTATTGCCAGAATTGAAGTTGTAAGGTTATTTCTTCCTTATGCTACTTTCAAGAATTACAAAGTCTATCAAATGGATGTGAAGTCAACATTTCTAAATGGCGAGTTAGAAGAAGAAGTTTATGTTGAGAAACCAGATGGATTTCAACTGACTGATGAAAAAGACATGGTTTTTCGGTTGAAGAAAGCACTATATGACTCAAACAAGCCCCTAGAGCCTGGTATGCTAGATTGGATAAATACTTGTTGAAGCTTGGATTCAATAAAGGTATTGCTGACAATAATCTATATTTCAAGATGGTTCATGATAAAGAGTTGATTATTGAAGTCTTTGTTGATGACATCATTTTTTAAGGTGATGATGACTTATGTATGAAGTTTGCTGATGAAATGAAAAATGAGTTTGAGATGTCAATGATTTGAGAGCTGAAATTCTTTTTAGGATTGCAAATTACTCAGTTAAATGATGGAATCTTCATATCTCAATCTAAATATGTAAGATAGTTACTAAAAAAGTTTGGCATGGAAGATTCAAAGCCTGTAGGTACACCCATGGTAACCAGACGCAAGTTAATGCAGAATGATGATTCCCCTAAATCTAATCAAATAAGGTACAGGTCAATGATTGGTGGATTACTCTATTTTTCTCATACTAGACTAGACATTATGAATGATGTATGTATGGTTGCTAGATATCGAGTTGATCCAAAGGAGTCACATGTGACTACAATAAAGAGAATTTTCATATACTTGAAAGGGACGGTTGATTTTGGTCTTTGGTATCCTAAGGATGATGATCTTACTCTGAATGCCTTTATAGATGCAAATTGGGTAGGAGATGTGGATGCTAGGAAAAGTACAAGTGGTGGTGCATTCTTCTTGGGGAAGAAGTTGGTGCCTTGGCTAAGTAAAAAGTATAACTCCATTTCCTTATATGTTGCTGAGGCAAAATATATTGCTTCTACAAACAATTGTACTCAAGTAATGTTGATGAAGCATATGCTGAGAGATATTAGAATTGAGTATGATGAGCCTATTTCTATATTTTCTGACAACTCAAGTGCTATAATAATTTCTAAGAATCTGGTGTTACATTCAAAGACAAAACATATATCTATCAAGTATACTTTTTGAGAGACAAAGTGAGTGATAAAGAAGTTAGATTGGAATATGTTCCACTAAGGAACAAACTGTAGATATATTCACTAAACCATTGCCTAAGGATAATTTTGAGTATCTTAGAGGAAAGTTAGGGGTGATTTCCCCTCCTAATCTAAACTAAGATGCAAGTGTTTGCATCAAGCTGTGCACTCATAGTCATATCTTGTTTCAGATTGATGTTGTGGTGGCTGCTACTCAGAGGAGTAGTCAGATGATTCAAATATGTGGTTCAAATCTTGTGTACCTTTTCCATTGATGTCAAAGGGGGAGAAGAGTAATGTGAAAAACCTTTAAGGAAGAAATTGGCAAAAGAGTAATGTAAGAGGGAGAAGAACAGTATGAGAAGGAGATTGTTGGAGAAGAGCTAGTTGTTTTGATGGTATTTTTCACATCATGTGTTGCCATCAATGCCAAAGGGGGAGATTGTTGGATGTTGTGGTTGTGTTGCTGATATGTGGTTATCATTGATGTCAACACTATTAACTTAATGATTCTGAAAGTTGTATATGTTGAGGATATTGAGAAAATTAGAATAAATATGTTGTAGGCAGTTTGTGAAGTTGTGAAGATCATAATGGTGGAAATTTGTGTACGTTGATATTAAGAATTCATGCATTAAATGGTTTGTTTTTGAGCCTATCTAGTATGTTTTTCAAAAGTTTCAGAGGTGCGCATCAAGTTTGGAGAAAGTTATGAATTTATGAGTTCCTACAATTATTACGTTACTATAGCAGGTGTTTCTAGAAGAAGAGAATGCAATTCTGATAAATTATGTTGTTGTGTATGCTTTTGTGATGTTCAGTGATGTTTCTAGATCATGCTCTATCATTGTGGTACGTCTGTGTTGATCGGTGTGCTTGTGATTGCAGATTTTTCCTTTGTGTGTTTGAGTTTTCATGTTCTTAGCCAGCATGATGGCGGTAGCATGTTGCAGTCCTTATGGATTAATTTTTGAATTCTTGCAATGTTTGAGGATGTTTATTTAGGTATTCTTTATGTGGTGACCAACTTAGGTTAGTACGCATTGAGATTTATTCATGAATTGGGCCGACATTTTTTATTTGTGGCTGACAGATTTGTTGATGTAAATCCATGTAGCGGATATATAAAAGCGATTGTTTCATCATTTTGAATTGTGCTCAATGAATGTATATGAAGTGTGAATGTGAAATATGTAAATGAAGATTAGATCATTTAATTTTAGAGCAGAGTGTGAAGAAGATTGAGTGAAGTGTGAAGAAGTGTTTTTGTGCCTAATCAAAACTATCATCAGGCTTTTGAAGAAGCTAATTTCTTAGTTCAACCTCTTCAGATGGATTTAATCTGATTGTTTTATGTAAGGCAATAAGCCTTCCATTCCGAGCAGTGAGCTCTAGGCAGTGTGCCTGACTACATGGGCATTCCTTATTCATTTTTCATTATACTTCTAATAGGGTATAATCTTGTGGACTAACATCCACCGTGGTTTTTCCCCTAACAGGGTTTCCATGTATAAAATATTGGTGTTCATGTGTTTCTAATGTGTTGTTGATTCATGCCTTCACTACTAATTATTTGATATGAGATTAAAGGTTGATAAAGGTTAAATAATTTTAAATTTTGTAACAATTGATTCACCTGCCTCCCCTCTCAGCTGTCTATTCTTTTTTTTCCAACAATTGGTATCAAATTTGGGTCCTCTGAAGAAGTTTAATAGCTTGAGGTGATCCGAGTTGGCATCATATAAGAAGGATTGTCCTAGATTCAATGGTACAAATTACTCTCTATGGAATGTCAAAATGGAGTGTCATTTGAAGTGCATTGGTGAACCTTTTTGGAAGATTACAAAGAGTAGATATAACATTCCTCAAAATGGTCCCACTACTCTTCATGATGAGATCAAAGAAGTTGAAACTAATATCAGGGCTATAGAAGAATTACTAAGTGCTTTGACAAATTCAGAGATGGCAAATGTGATAGGTTTGAAGACAACACATGAGATCTGGAAGAAATTGGAAACATTGTATGGAGGAGGTGCACAAGTGAAGATTGCTAAGCTAACAAGTCTAAAAGGCAAGTGGGAGAAATTGAAGATGAGTGAAGATGAAAACATTGTTGCTTTCATGCAGAAGGTAAATGAACTAGTGATGGGTATTAGGTGTGCCAGTGGAATTATGGAAGAAGATGAGATTGTGGCTAAAGTGCTCAGATCAGTGCCTACTTCTTACAAAATGAAAGCTCATGCTATTGAAGAACTCAGAACAGTAAAAAATGTGACAAGAGACATGTTGATTGGTAAAATAGCTACCTTTGAACTAAGTGAATTTGGTGAGTCTACTTCTAAAACAAAATCTGAATTTAAAGCTACTGTATTTAGAAAAATACAAGAGAGATATGATCTGGGAGAAAGTTCCAGAAAGACATTCAAATATGAAGATGAGATGAAACAGATTGAAGATGAAGAAATAGAGCTAGAAGAGTTGGATGCATTGATTGTGAAAAGAGAATCTAGAGGACATGGTAAGTATAAAGAAAAGCTACCTATTAAATGTTTCTCTTGTAGTAAGATAGGTCATTTTGCATCAAGGTGTCCAGAAAGAGTTTCTAAGTACAAAGCTGGCAAGTCTAGATTCCAAAAGAAGTGTTATTATGTTGAAGAAGGTGTTATTGATGATGAATATAATAAAGAAAATGGAAATGAAGATGGATGGGTATTCATTGCTATCAAGGAAAATGGTAGGGTGTCCACTGAATCTGCTAATAATCAAAATAGTGAGAAAGCTCTTGCAGCCAGAATTGATGAAAAGGATGAGTGGGTGATCAAAATCGGATGCTCACATCATATGACTGGTGATAAAAGCAAGTTTCTAAGCTTGGAAAAATATGACGGTGGTGTTGTAAGATTTGGAGATAACAATGTTGGTGTGATTTGTGGCAAAGGCACTATTTCTCTTGGTGGTAAATAAAATCTTGGTGTTCATTTTTTTCTGATGTGTTGTTGATTCATTCCTTCACTATTAATTATCTAATTTGAGATTAAAGGTTGATAAAGGTTAAATAATTTTAAATTCTTTAACAACTGATTTACCCCCCCTCTCATTTGTTTATTCTTGTTTTTCCAACAGGGACCTGGTATTGAAATTCAATGAAAAAGCTGCAAAGCCTGACCAGCATGGAAAATTTGATAGTCTATGGGAGGGTCCTTGCAAAATAATTTAGTGCAAACAAGATAATGCATTTGAATTGGAGAACATGCAATAGGAAGTGTTGGGTATTTCGGTTATCAAAATTCACCTAAAATTTTTCAATTAAGCTTCAATTATTCTGTCGGTGTAAATATGTGAATATGTAATTATTTTCCTTCATTTTGTTTGGTCGGTCTTTCAATAAATTCCACTATGTGGTAAGAGGAAATTTATGGAACACATCATCACGAAGGGTAGAGAAAATTAAAAGCTACCCATGATACAGAAAAATGAACTCATGTGCGAAGAATTAAAATTAACCCATATTGTAGAAACACATAATGTTGAGGTAGGAAGTTTAGTAAGCAAATATATTCATTATATATATATATATATATATACTTTGATAAATACATTTTAAAATGGCTTTGAGGCCATACATTTGAAAGAATGTCTATATACTATGCAACTTCTATATATATGTGTGAAAAAGCCTTTTCCAAGCATATATATACAAAAAGGGGAAAAAAATGTTTGAAACTTTAATTATCTAGAGTAGGGGCATCAACATTAGGAGCAGAAGCATTGTTGTCACCAACAGGAAAGTTGTCATCAACAACAACGAAACCAAGAGAAATAGCATCAGCAAGAAGAACAAGCAGTGGTGGGAACAAAAGGTTCCTGAAATCCATTTACCAATCCACATCGTAAAAGAACACCACATTGTAGCAACACAACAGGAAATGGCAAGCACGTGTGGCCTTTTGGCGGTGCTCAGCTTGTGACTGAAGCTGAAAGCCGCTAAGAAATGGCACCCATGGTACTATGACATCTTCTTCAATATACTTCCACAGGTCACTTGCAATAGGAAGGCCCAAGCCATAAATTGCATTGGTCACTGCTTCTCCAAGGCCACCGAGGTACTTCTTCAGAAAAATTTGGAGCGTCAGATGCAAGATCATAGCTTTGGGGACTTGGATGTCAAGAAAAGAAGCAATGAAGTGAGAACATATGTCCATGTTGACTTTGTACTTGTCTTTGTATTCAATACAGTCTCTCCCCAGAACCCATTTCATGGCTATGATCGCCAGAGAATGCTTATTTTTGGTCTTACGCTTGAGGCGCCTATTTGAAATCTCACCTAAAAAGGTTGTTTGCAACTTGTTATAGACTAGCCTAATTAGACTGTTCATGGTACAAGACTCTACTCAGTTACCTAATCCTAGCTCTATACAAACACAAACTCTACTCAACTGTCTAACGATAATCCTAGCTAAATCACCTAATACCAATTTTTCTAATCGCTAAGTGTTATTTTGCTATTGTGATAAGTCCTATTTATAGAAATATTTGAGGTAGCTATGTGCCATAAGCATGATGCTAATTAAGTGTTAACTCAAAAATCCCACCAAAAGGATAGCTCAAAACTCTCACCCAGTTGTGTCTACGGGTACAAATTGTTGCATGCAAGATTAAGGAGCGCTAATTAATTAACGCAAGTTGTTGGTAGTCCCAAGCAATTGCTTATAAAAACAGGTGTTGAGGTGTCACACTGTAGGCAGTTTCAAGCTCCAAGGCTGAACGTAAATCTTTTCTAAGTACTCATTACGTCTTTGGCTTAATTATTCATTTTGGGATATTAATTGCCAAAGCATGCGAAAGGATAGCAAGCTTTCAACCGATGGCTCAATTTTCTAGGAAAATCATGTCGAAGGATGTGATCACTGATGTAATTTTGAATTCTTCTTTTCAAAAGGGAAATTATTTCATTTCACATGGGTAGGAGAGCTGGTAGTACATGCCGAATTTAATGCAAAAAGGAAACCATTGTCTATCGGTTTAAAGCAGAAAAATCAAAGGAAAGAAAAGCTAAGTATTTCATTCAAAAGTTAAATCGAGCAAAAAACTCTCTAAGTACACAAAAGGATTTTGAGTGCGGAATTGTGGAGAAAACCAAAGCGCAGTGCAGGATAACAATGAAATAGCTAGGTGTAGAGGTAATTGCAAGAGATTCACTACCTTGGTGTGGATTGAACCCAAAGAAAAAGGAAAAGATTTATCTAGGTTTGCGTTCAGAGCCTTGCATGGTGTTTTAGGTTCCATTCATACTGCTTCAATGTGCTTTCTGAAGAAAAGCTTGCAAAGGATGGAGGCAGCTCATAGTTCTCAAATAGAAAGGTAAGGTGAAGAAACACAAAGTTTATATAACACCATACGTGCAACACCAACCGCCTATGTCTTCAAAAAAGTCTCTTACACTTCGCCTGGTATACCAGAGAAGCCAGTATGGGTGAATAAAAAAGTTGCATAAAATAATCCCCACATAGACCAAAGCTGAATTAAGGAGGAATGGGATAATATTCATGATCCCATCTTCGAGAAGAACCCTAGGACTCTTAGGGATGTGGCCTGTGAGAGGATGAAGAAAAATAATGACCTAGATTCCTTGGCATATAAGTGTTGGTACAGTGGAATTCCATAGTATATGGTCTCGTTCATGCACTACTGCACAGAATAGGTCGATGAAGCCATCAAGCATTTCAACCCAGCTACCAACACCATCAAGGGTCAAGAGCTAAGAGTTAGTATCTACAAGGAAGATATCTAGGACATGCTGTGCATCCCAGAACAAAGATCCAAGGTTGACAGGATGGAGTCATTCACTCCAGCAAATGGAGAGAGCATATGGAAAACTAGAGATTTTTCTCTGTATTTTTATAACAAAGAAGCCCAAGGGCCCAAGGAAGCTCATAAAAAGCCACCACAAATCCTGACAATGCATGAAAATTTCAAAGAAGACATGAAGGATGCCTTCTCAATGATGGCATTTTTTTGTGGCCTGGACATCGATAGGTATCCTCAGGAATTTCAACTGAGCTTGGGGTTCCATTTGCGCAAGAAACATTCCCTTTTTTGGTATGACTTTGTAGAGTTCCTCATCAAAGAGATGTTGAGCCAGATAGCAAAATACTAGACAAAATAGAGGTTCAAGTTTTCATCCTTCCTTGCCCACATGTTTTTGCACCAAAACCTTGACTTCTTCAAAAGATATATGGGGTTGGCCATTTTTGATGAAAATCAACATAGAAGGCCAGTTTCTATATGGACTCCTCTCATTTTCACAACCTATGATTATTTTGCATTTTTGGATTATTTATTAACTCCTTTATTGACTTCACCTTTTTTAATGGAAAATCTAAGAAGAGAGGATTTTTTGGATGTCCGCTGAGCTTTAAGATGGTGATCATGGCCAAGAAGCAGACCCATGACTTGCTAGAAGTGAAATTGGCTCATCTAGGGCTGGTATGGATTTGTGACAAGTGGAATTACAACCCCAATGATGACTTATCGAATGAGTATGTCAAGGTAACACATAGCCCCCAACCTTACTGGGAGAAGCATCAAAATCTAATGGAGGATGTGGATGACCTAATGGTGGACCCAACTCACATTCCAACTAAAGGTGGTCAACCTCCATGGCTCAAGTTCTATTTTCGGACAAGGAAATGTGATAAAACAAATTCGATCGAGGCTACTCTTCACAATAACTTAATAAGGAATTATAACTAGAGTGAAGAGAAGATTAAGGATTTCTGGATTTACCAATAGGATACCCAATGCACTGAGGCCCCTTATGACAACATAGAAATGGATGGCAGGTTCGATAAATTATGGAATGATGAGAATCCTGATTCTGACGATAGTAGTGATGAAGACGTCGACCTGGAGGAGGCCGAAGCATGTATTGGGGAAGGAGTAGAACTGAAAGTGGAGCTTCAAATGGTGGCATAGTAGAAAGGGAAGGAAATGAAGCAACCTAGAAAGGTTTATTCAAATGTGTGGGTAAATATATCATGTGCAAGGGCCTCACTGACTCACACCTAGACCGCAAAGAGGACCATAACAACCCAATAGTAACAGTTGAAGGCTATAGTGGTGGAAGACTCACCACCTGCCAAATGGCTGTGCACCGAAGCATCTTCTAGAGAGTGTTCACAGGGTCCCAAGGTGAGCCAAGAGCCTGCAACGATCCAAGCATCACAATCATCTACATTGCAAGTATCATTCACTCCCTCTTCTCTTGCTTTGCAGTCTTTAGTAACACCTATTGTGTCTGCAGTGCCACTCACTTCAGGTGCTAGCCACTCCTTTTTTGCCTCTACCTCAATGGTTGTGGGAGGTTTCACACAGTTCTCTCATATGGCATCATTTTCCTTTACTCCTTCATAGACCTTTACACCTTTCACCTCAGACCACTCCACGTCTGTCAACACCTCACATTTTTCCTCCGCGGATACCATTGATACCTCCCTTGCTACTACTATGTCGGCCCTAATCCAACCTACTCAGTAGATGGAATCTTCCATGACACTGCTTCCCTCCAGTCCTCATATTGATTCACAAGTTGGGTATTGGCATATCCCTCCTTTCTCTCCTCAAACAGTCACTCTTTTGAAAAAGAAATCACCCAAAACCACTACCCTCTCATTCCCTTTCGCCCTTCCTCCCGATACACCCTTCGCAAGTGGGCTCATCAGATTGCCGATAGAGTTCTTGTCGGATGGCGATAAAACTAAGAAGGCACGAGAAATTAGAGTACAAAAGCAAAGAGCCAAAGATGCTAAAAATCTAGTTGAGCCAAAGGTACAAACTATTTACAACGAGGTTCAACAATCACTACATTTTGCAACTATGTACCCATCCATCATCAAACCACAAGGAGAGATGTAGTTGGATGATTACAACATGTATGCATGGGGCTCAACTTGAGTATAGCTTGGCTGCAGGACAAAGTTGAGCTCATGGAGGAGACTCAACGGGTGTGACCACTGACTTTCTCAAGTCCAGTCGCTAGCTAAAGAAGAAGGAAGAAGAACATAAAGTTGTCAAGGAGAGGGTCGAGGTCCTGCTAGAAAAAGAAAAAGAAAGGGATGTTGAATTTAAGTGCTTATCACAACAAGTGAAAATGGAGTAGGATAAACTTCGAGAGGAACTTGCAAAGTTCCAATCCTTTGACCCAAACCTGGTCGCCGAGTTGCAGCAGAAAAACCAAGGATATCAAGACCAGTTAGCCAGGGTAGAGCAAGAAGTGCAACAAAAAAATGAGCTTGACCACCAATGTGCTCAATTGGAGCAACAGATGTAGTAAAAGGATGCAAAATTCAATGACCACCGAAGTCAACTAGAAAATGAGGTCCTGGAAATGAAATCTTCCCTTGAGAGGGAAGCAGCAAACAAGGAATGAGTCAAAGCAACCTGGCTCGCAGAATCAAAATCTCTACAAGGAAAAATTTCAGCCGCAAACAAAAGGGTTGCAGATCTCACATAGGAGGTTGGTTCAAGAGATGCAAAGATCGGTGCTATGAAAAATCTTCCCCAACCCCTTTCTATTCAATCAAACCTCCTTCAAATAGCTCAATGGCTATATGTTTTATACTAGGAAAAGGTTAAGTCCTTTTGTATGACTCTCCAGCTGACACTCCAATTCATGGTAGAGGCAACAAGTTTAGGTAGGGAGATTCATGGAATGATCAAGAATTTCCCACAATCCATCACAGATAGAGTCCCTGAGGCTAGGAGGTTGTTGGATAGGCTATCTATGGTCTTGGATGAAGTCTTAGAAAATGCAGGGATTGAAGACCGAAAGGCCGCTGCCAAAACAACTAACATATTTATCCACTACCACTTAGCCATCTTCAATGCCAACGAGTGCACCAATACATAGGACCGAACCATGAACATCATGCGGGCAAGGTTCCCCCACCTAACTTAGATAGGTTTACCATCCCCATTTCTTGAAGATGAATCGATGGCCATGATGGAGTAGATTACGGAAAAGATTAAAGAGAAGTAGCAAGACGTGTCCACTTTTTCAAACTTCAGTCATCCCCTTACTATAGAGGATATCAAGGGCATCGCCCATCTGATAGTGTGGCTACTTTTCCAAATTGAGTCCTGGGCCGGTATATCGATGATGCTGCCTTACAAATAAATGATCAATTTGCATGGAGCATAAGATAATCCGCGTGACATATCAAATCCATCTGAAGATAACTGGTTACCTTTACAGATTGCTCTCTCCAAGCTTTGATCACATCGCCCCATGAATAGGACTCTAGTCTGTGAACCAGAAATTTTTGGGTTCCTCGTTCTGCAAGAAAAACACCCCTCGTAGTTGCTAGAAGATGTGAATATAAATTCCCCCAAGCTCCCTTCGAGTGATTTTTATTTTTTCTAAGTACCGGCCTGCACCCCATTTACTAAAAATCATCGGGCTCCTTTTGAAAAAGATTCATCTGACCGTTGCCACATGTCCGCCAAGCACTCTTTGCAAGAGTTGTTCCTTCACTCTTCCAACAGCTCCCGCCATGCTTCCATGTGTTAGCATTATGCACACTACAAGGCTTCTTCCCTTTGCTTCCCTATCAGGCCCCGATCGCGTGCCACATAACATCAGTTTGCATACATTTCTCAATGGCCCCACCAACAACGCCATTTGAAAGGAAGACCTCCACGTGTCTTCACTGTGCAATATTTCATCACAAAGAGGGAAGAATGAACCACAGGTCGTAACCTATTTCCACATGGATCTTCTGAGGACTTCATTGTGAGTAGTGAACAAGAAATAACCTCACCATGAATGCCACATGTTCTAATTATCGTCGTGAGTGAGTGACACATGTCAACACTCTGTTCTACTAGGACCACTACCATCATTCGCAGGGGGTGCATCTAGCTCAAGAGCGACTATGTTCATGGCTCGAATATTTTTTGTTGCAACAACCTAAGGGAAATCATTGTTGTGGGCATCATTTCTTATGATTGGGGATATTTTCTATTACTAGCCTACCAGGTGGTGGGATTTCTACCTATAAATACTGCTTCTTCTTTTGAAGAAATGTTTAGAATTTACAAAAAAAAATGTGGAAAGACACCAGGCCTTTGTATTGTTTTAGATGATTGCATAAGATTGACAGACTGTGCCATTGTTTGACCTCTCTATTTCTTGAGTTCTATTTGATAAAACTTTATATTGTGTCATCTTTGTATTGAGTAATTTGTTCACAAACTTCTATAATTTCAATATAAGCTTACTAATTCATACCATGTCTTAGACTCTTCTTTCCAGTAAATGTATCAAAGTTATTTTATGTCATTGATTGAGTTATTCAATTTTCCATTTTGATTTATGTGATTCTAGGACATAGCAGATTTTTGAACAACCCTTAAATCATATATAATAGATAGGTTTATCGTGCCCATATATACTTCTTAGTGCATCACCTTAGATTAGATTTAATTTTACATGTATTTCCTTCTACCCTTTTCAACCCCACAATTACAAAAGAATTTGGCTTCTTTAAAAACTCCGAGGTCACTCAATTTAGTGCAATAAGTCCCCCCCTTTAACTGAGTTTCCCATAAAGGGTTGTTACCTTGTCAATTTTTGGCATCAACAACTACCTTGCGTGAAATTGGGAACACTTGTGGTACTTGTGGGGGTGGATGAAGAGGGGTACCCTCAATAGTTGTTGTGGATTCATGAAGTGTAAGTGGTTTATGTTGATGTAGAGGACTCTCGAGAATGAGGGGAGCACCAAATGTTGGCACCCAAGTGGTGTTTTGAGATGGATTGGTGTTTAGGGTACCCACAAGTTTGTTTCTTTCCAATGGAAGAGTATGGCCCGTTGGAATAAAGGAACACTGAGAGGAGGGAGTGAATCAGTGTTCTACAAAATTTAACTTTATTAATTTGATCTTTAAACCACTTACAACATTGAACTTAAAAGAAGGAAGTAAGAACACAAATAAATCAACCATAACACCATCACACAAGGATTTTTATGTGGAAACCCTATTAGGGGGAAAACCACGGTGGAAGGCCAATCCATAATTGAGTATACTCAATTATAAGAGTTTACAAATGGGAATACACATGCATTTAGGTGCACTTCCTAGATCTCGTTGCTTAGATACAAAATGAAGACTCGCTATCTTACAAAACTTTTAGATTAAATCCATCTAAAGATTTGAACTGAGAGAATAACATCTACTAATGTCTGATTACAATTCCGGTTAAGCACATCAATCACATTCTTGACCTTATGTCTAATTCTTCTCTTATTCTATGTCTCCTTTAATTTGCATCACCAATCCTCTTATGCACAATTGAAACTGTGCATAATCGCTCTATAATCCTTCTAACTTTCACAACACACTTCGTACATATATCCAAATGATATAAATGGTATTAATGATCACTTATATATCTGCATCTAAATATTTAATCAGCCACATGTCGGCTTCAATAACACATAGAATATTTACAAACTATCAGCTCAATCCATAGATAATTTTCAATGTGCGCTAGCCAAAGTCATCCACAACATAGTGAGGACCCAAAAAAAAATGTCTAAGCACAAAACACTTCAAAAAAATTTCCCACGAATATCCACAACACACTATATTCACTTAGTCATCCTTCTTGCACTATTAAACATAAAATTAATCAGGTAGATCTTTTAACTTGCACATGAATCAATACAAGGCTCTATGATTCATAGATAGCATAGATCATACATCAAAAAACATTCCCTGAGATCCACAACTCAAAATGATAACAGAGAGTTGCATATGAATCAAAAAACACAACTCTGTCGGATGCTCTGTTCTAGCTTGACATTTAATCACAAAACTTCAATTTGACTTCTGATACAAGCAACTACTGAAGTGTGAATCAAATCATTGACTAGCATTTCCATCAATGAAAACACCAAATGAAATTTTCAGTGTCTCTTGCCAACAATCTCCCCCTTTGGCATTGATGGCAACACTTAGTGAAAAATGACTGAGTGTCAGATCAGTACCAATATGAATACACTACCAACCTTCAAAACTTCAAAACACAAAACAACTCCCCCTGAGATGAATATGATATTTTTCACTGTCCCACTCTCCCCCTTTGACATCAATGGAAAAGACGAGAATCCACATACCAAAAATCAAATAAAATTGCTATGAACAAAATACATATGTACAACCATACTTTTACAACTTACATAAACTTGAATATGTCTACAAAATTACTCTTCAACAAGCTCAAACTTCTGTCCCAACTCTTTTTGAGACTTTCCAAAATAGTTATGCGACCACTGAATAAGTAAGTTTGCATCTCTGTTGACTCAAGGTTTGTCAGATCACTAACAGCCATAGCATCCTGCACTTCCTTCAATGCACTAAGCATTGTCTCCATCTTAGGACCAATTAGTCCTCTAAGCTCGCATACTCTTTCAAAAAAAATTCCTTCTTCATGCTTCAACCTTTTGATTTTTTCAAGCAGGGATATGACTTGACCTTCATGCTTGCTCACAAAAACTATTAGAGGATCAAATGCTTCAGAAATATATGCTAACTATTTCTCATATTCCTTCATTTTCTTTTCGGTGTCCTCAGTGAACTTAGACAATGATAAGCATGACTTTTAAATGTTTCCACCTTTAGACAAAGCACCTTGAATATTCTTTGCACAGGTAGCTAACAAATATTTATCATTAGCAATTATTCCCTTCAATATACCCTACCTTTTTGCATCAAATTCCTTCTGAACCTTATCCATAGCTGACTTTTCAAGAGACTCAAAATGAGTACTTACAGAATTGACAAGTTTCTTCAGCTGACTGGATGGAGAATCAGATGAACCCTTGGCATATGTAGGCATGATATTTTCTAGAATACCAGATGCAATATTTAACAACTCATTGTCTTCAATGTGAGATTTTAGAATCTCCTCCCTTGCCTTGGCCTGAGCAAACGATGCTACCTTCAATTTCCCAATAGGAGATAGAGTGGCCAAGTTGATAGGACCTTTAACTAGTTCAAAATCAAACTCCTCTTGTTGTTCTTCCAAAAACTCCTTTACTACCTTAGTAGTGTCTCTTGCTTCCACATGAATCTCCTTCGCTTCAGCCTTCTTTTCTTCAATCACTGATTCTTCCTTAACTTTAGGAATCTCAATTTCATCAACTAACACAACTTTAGGAACTTCAGTCTCCATAGGAATTTCAACATCTTGCATGTCAAGAGGATTCAGACTATCATAAAATGTATCTTCTTTTCCTTCTTCATTTACCAGACCAGATGGACTATCTTCACTATGAGCTTCTTCAAAAACAACATTATATATGTTTTTCAACAACACTGCCTTCAGGATTTTCTCAATGTCTTTTGCAACTTCTTCAATTTATCGAATCATCAACTTATTCACCCTTGTTTTTCTCTTAAAATCCCTTTTTGCATAACTTAGGATATTCTTCATTTCATCCATTGACATCACCAAACACAAATCAACAAGTATTCGTTCTCTCATTTTCTCTTCTTCATTTCTTGCATTCACTCTCCTCATTTATAGGACTTCATTTAATCCTTTAGATAACCCCAAACATTATTTCAATGAGTCATATTGAAATTATTCAAATACTTTATTGTGGCTTTCTCAATAATTATTTGATTGACACTATCAAAGGTGTCAAACCATTCACACAGATGCCTAAGATTACCATCCTTAATCATGGCTATTTCCACTTCTTCTACAGACATACCTGATTTGTCTATTTTCATCTTTTTCTTTGCTTTCTCTTCACTGTAGGGATTTTCCTTAGAGACTTTTGATGTTTTAGAACCCTTTTGCTTAATTTCTCTGATTTCTTCATAAGATTCAGTTTCTTCATCCTCTAAAACAACAACATAGACTCTTTTTCTTTTATCTTTCTTCCTCTTTCCTTCTCTCCTAGATGTCTTGACTTGAGCTTTCATAGGGCTTGACTTCTTTGTAGGACATGATAAGAAAGAAAACCTCCTTATAGATCTAGATCAGGTAGAGGATGATGTCAGACTAGCTGACTTAGTTTAAACTAGCTCTCCTTTTTCAAATTCTTCTATTTTCTTCCTTGCTTCCCTGACAACTTCAACAGATATACCAAGGGTTTATGCAAAAGCTTCAACTTCCCTTCTCACTCTCTTGACTATCACAATCTTTCTCAGTTGGTTATGCACTTGTATATCCTTCTCTGAAAAGGTACCAACCCTTTATTTTGTTGGATCCCGAGGTTTACTCAACAGGTTTTCAACATACAGTTCCAAAATGTGTTCTTCGACCTCATAACCCATAGGCATTATCCACATTGTTATAGGTTCTACAGCTTCCATTAAGCACTAATCAATGTCAACCATGAAGAAAATTGTGTCCTTGTACTTTTTTACAATAAACTTAGGAATTATTTCCCTAGCTTGCATTACACTTTGAAAGTTCTTGAAATAACCCCAAATAGTTATTTTTCTAGCTTTGATATCACCAATTTTGTATAACATATCCCTGATTTGAACAGCTATGTACAGGTCTATTACAATGCCAATGCACTTTTCCAACTCCCGAAACTTCAGTCATGAAGTAGAAGAATAGACACAAAATCAAATTGCCATACTTGAAAATGTTCTTCTTATCCTTCTTGATTTTGCCAAGATTTTCAAATAGCTGGCTTCTAATTAATTCAAATAGATCATACTCTACATTTTCTTTGACCATCTTATATGTTGCATAAATTACAGTACCGGATACAGAATTATCCCGGCTGGAGTGATAGATTTTGTAACCAATAACCATAGAGGAAAATTTGACATCCACTTTGATGATATCATTTACTGTCATGGCTCTTCTATCGAAATTAGAACCGGTTGCATCTATGACTATTTGGTTCTTCATGGATTTTAGTGTCGGCAACCCACCGGATGAATTCAAACCAATAACAGTCCTTATAGCTTCATTTGTAATCTTGAAATGTTGACTTAACCACATAAACTCATCATGCACTCGACTCAATATATACCGAACCCATTCATTTTCTTCAAACATGAGAAACTTCACAATTTGAGTGAACCTCTTCTCCTCCAGAGTCTTGAATTCGGGTTTTACACAGAAATATTATCCCACAATGTGATTGTTGTACAAATTCAACAACTGGGAGCTTCCTAATTCTTCAACATTTGCATGAATGTATGCCCTAATATCTTTGATATGCAAAACACCATACGAAATGGAGGAAAATGCACCTAATGGTTATGTATCGATGGATTTGAATGGGTTCCATTTGAATTTTGGACATGGCCTATCCTTAATGTCGACAACTAATGGAGCAGCCATTTCCAGAATTTTCAAGTTCATAAGTTCACAGATAAATACCTTTTCACCTGATCACTGAATCGCCTTCAAACTTAAATCTTCGCCAAAGTTCACTTCAGAGCTCTCCAAACTTCTTCTTCTCAAATTGCAAGGTGAAAAATGAGAGATAGAAATGACTTTTTGTCATTCACGCACCTAACCTTTTATTTACAATAAATTCTTTTTCCCTAGGTCATCTGGATACCCTATTTTCACAGAGTGAAAGAAAATTCTTCATCGGACCTTCAATTTTGAACAAATCTCCTCCACAAGAGATCCCAAAACATCTACACATCACTAATTTAATCAATGCTATCTACCACATTCCAGAATCAACTACCAACAAGGGGGTTAAAATATTTTCTTGAGAACTCCCCCTAGGCCAGAGGCATTAAACTAATTCCTAGATGAATTACCAAAACCACATTCTAGTGTTAGCTCATTTCCTATGACAGGACTCTTCTTCACCCATGTCTTCTTCATTTGATTCATGTCTCATCTACAGTAACCTTCCCTTTTCCCTTTTCATCCTTTTGCATGTTTTCCTTTTGATTTTACGAACCCTTTTTGCTTCTACAAAATCTAGCAATGTGATCATATTTGTTACAATTATAGCACATCACATTTCTTTGTCCAGACCAGTTATTTCATTGATTTTCTCTTGATCTGCACTAGTTAGCAATATGGCCAAATCTATTGCATGCATAACATCTGACATCTCTATTGAGAAAGTTGTTTGACATATTTCTGCATTCAACTGACTTATGACCATACTTATTGCAATTAAAACACTGAACAAAGAATGATGGACCACTTGGATTGATTCTACTTTTGCATTGAGTAGCCATATGACCAAATTTATTGCAACCAAAATAGTAAGCATTGAACCTTTGAGCATTAGGTTGTCTAACCAGATACCTTCCAACTTTTTTCATTTGATTTCCTTGCCTAAATCTCCTTTGTCCAGATCCGGCACTTTCTCCTTCCTCATATCCAATACCTCGCTTGTCACTTCTAGTCCTCTAACTTTTAATCAGTTCATCAAGCTTAGCTAAGCTACTCTTGAACTTCTCCTTGTATTCACTTGCAATAGCAAGTGCATCCCTGCGAATAACAATCTATCTTTCAAGCTCTTCTTCATTGTCTCTAGATTGTTGCAATTCAAGCACCAACTGAATGAATCCATCATTGATTCGACTGCATTCTTCAAATTTCTCTTTCAAGGAATGAGAAAGATTCTCTTCATTCTTATTTTCCTCTTCAATCTCCTTGTTCATCCTTATCATAATAGATTCCATCTCATGCTTCTGGACAATGTTTTCTCTAGTGAGCTTTTCACATTCTTTTGTCCTTTCCTTCAAGGTTCAACTCAGGTGTTCATCTTCCATGCTTTTACTATCTTTCTCCTTGATCTGATCACAGAGTTCCTTTCTCTTTTCTCTTGACTCATTGATTTTATCTTTCAATGATTGAATTAATTTCTTAGCATTCAAAATTCTTTCTTGCAATTCCTTGACTTCGGATTTGGACTAATCAAGATCATCTAGTGCCACCAAAAGTTATTGTTGAAGATTGCTTGAATCCATTGGATCATTTTCTTGGATTTTCCCCAAGATTTTAAACTTCTTCTGAGGAACTAGGCTCTGATACCAATTGTTTGAATCAAGGAACACTAAGAGGGGGGTGAATCAATGTTCTACAAAATTTAACTTCATTAATCTAGTCTTTAAACCACTTACAACATTGAACTTAAAAGAAGGATGCAAGAACACAAATCAATCAACCATAACACCATAACACAATGATTTTTACGTGGAAACCCTGTTAGGGGAAAAACCACGGTGGAAGGCCAATCCATAGTTGAGTATACTTAAATATAAGTGTTTAAAAATGGGAATGCACATGCATTCAGGTGCACTATCTAGAGATCACTGCTTAGATACAAAATGAAGACTCACTGTCTTACCAAACATACAGATTAAATCCATCTGAAGATTTGAACTAAGAGAATAACATCTACTAATTCCTGATTACAGTTCTGGTTAAGCACATCAATCACATTCTTGACCTTCTATCTAATTATGTTCTGTTTGCTTTAATTCACATCACCAATCCTCTTATGCACAAGTGAAACTGTGCATAATCACTCTATAATCCTTCTAAATTTAACAACACACATCAACACACTATGTACATATATCCAAATGATATAAATGATCGCTTATGTATATCTGCATCTAAAGATTTAATCAGCCACATGTCGGCTTCAATAAGACATAGAATATTTATAAACCGTCGGCTGAATCCATAGATAATTTTCAATGCACACTAGCCAAAGTCATCCATAACATAGTGAGGGCCCAAAACAACATGTCCGAGCACAAAAAAATTCAAACAATTTTCCCATAAAGATCCACAACACACTATATTCACTTAGTCGGCCTTCTTGCATTGTTAAACAAAAAATTAATCAATTGGATCGTCTAACTTGCACACGAATCAATACGAGCCTCTATGATTCACAGATAGCATAGATCATACATCGAAAAAAATTCCTTGAGATCCACAACTTTGTCAGATGCTTTGTTCTAGCTTGACAATTAATCATAAAACTTCAATTTGACTTCCGGTACAAGCGATTACTGAAGTGTGAATTGGATCACTGACTAGGGTTGCCATCAATGATGACACCAGATGAAATTTGCAATGTCTCTTTCCAACATGGCCAAAGTCCTCAGTAAGACTACCTACAATACTAAGATTTTTTGTTTGACTTATCCCTAATTATGGAGTTGTTTGAATGGTGGATGAGCTCAGGCCTTGCATTAAGGGTCGCACAACAAAAGATGGGGAAATTGGAGCTACGTTTTCTAAGGCTTGATGTTCTTGTTTGTACTCCATGATTTCTTCTTTAGTAAGTCTAAACGGGTTGTTCATGATGTCTTCTATCTTATATGGCCCTAATAGAGATGAGGGTTGTTTTGATGGGGTAAAATGACTTCTTGGATCAAATTCTTGAGGATTGATATCACTTGAAGTGAATGTGACTTTGGTTTTTTCCATGGTTCTCTTGTGTTGTGATCTTGTATTTACCATAAATTGTGGGTCACCTATGGGAGAGTTATGTTGAGATTTGAAATGTTTAAACTCTCTAGTTGACTCAAATCTTGGTAAAAGGGATACTCTGTCTTTTTGGAGCAATGGTGATAATGGGAGATGAAAAGGATGAATGATATGGAGAGTGATCCTTGCAAACTTTTTGGTACAACATGTTTTACTTTAAAGGTTTGATGTTTTTATGTTGGGATAAAGGATGTTAATGAACTTGTGAATCTTTAAGGTAGACATGTGACCTTCAAGATAAACTAGTCCACAAATGATAACTAAATTAACTAAATGTGTGGAAAAGGATTCATTTCACATACAAAGTAGCTAAGTTAGGGTGTGGGTTGATAGATGTCTAAGTCAAAAAGTGTTTGTGTGTTCAAAATTTTGCAAAGATTGGTGAAGTGAAGTGTGAAATTTGATAAGGGGTGGATGAAATTTTTGACCCAACGTTGACCTAGAGTGAACCTTTATTTTCCAAGACCAAGATAGTGAGAAAAAATCTATACCTCTAAAGGGATCAAACCATAAGGACTCAATGATTAAGGAGAAGTTCTTGTGAAATGTGTAGATCAGGTTCATCCATGAAATAGCATAGAAAATTTCTCCTTATTGATCTATCTCGGTTGTGGTGATTCCTTAAGATACGTCTCCAGATATACTTTACACTATGATGTCTAAGTTTGAAATAATGAAATGTAGACCTTCTCTTGGTGATTTTGATTTTGCAAGAGATCATTTAGAGAAGCAAAAGATTATGAAAAAGAGGATATTTATTGCCACATAAGAGGTGGTAATATGGGACTTCCAACCATAATATCAGCTTGTTCATCTAAGATTTATGCTATGTTTCTCCACTAGATTGGTCTTTCCTTTATTTCAAAAGTGAAGCTCCTGAAACTACTAATTATATATGTTTGTTCTCCTTCAATTAGTTCAAATTTTGGTTGAATGATAGTAGGCATAAAGTTTGGTTGTTCAATTGGAGTGATCAGACACCAAATGGTCATGTAGGGTTCAATTTGTCAATTTATCTTGCTTAAATGAGTTTCTTTTTACCACAAACACTTGTCTTGCTTAAGTTTCAAACTAAATGTCTATGTCAAAAACATCATTCATTTCACAAAGTCCATTTTGTGAAAAGGATGAAGTTAGGGGCATAGTTACCTATGTTGACTTTGGAAAGTATGGATTGAGATGTAAACAAAAATATTTAGAAGTCTCTAAGAATAAAATCCTTAGGACAAGCATAAATATCAAGGCTTTTTCAAAGGGTATCTATGCTTAGACCAAAGGGTTCAAATTTTTGAAAAGACTTGTTGATGTTTGTTTGTAATGTTTTTGGAACCAAGAAAAGTATTTAACTGAATCAAAAGCATGAACAATCCTAGTTTAGGTGTGTATTTCTTATTAGGCTTACCATCATCCCCTAATACATGATTAATCCATGAAGATGGAATGGACAAATAGGCAATGTCAAGGAAATGTATCATCTTGACATGTCAAGCAAAGGAATCCCTTCCCCATTTGCTTTATTGCCTCAACCAAAAACCAAACATGGTAAGTAACTTTTGGGAGTGGTGTGCCTCCCATGCACTACTTCAAAATACACTTTAGAGGAAATGGTGAGCCACTAATAACAAGGCTCATAATGCAGAATTTCAAGGTAAACTAGTGCTATACATGCGGCGATTCACTCAATTAAGAGGCCTCCCAACCCTTAGAAATATCTAAGTATTTTAACTCATCAAAAGGATATTGAGGGAGACATTCATCGGTATAGGAAAAAAACACTAGCTAGTTAATGAATTTCATCACAACCAATTATTTATATAGTAGACCAAATGAGAGTACTGCTTGGATCATTCACTCTCACAAGTTGGGAGGCAGACCCTCTAAAGGTAACACATGTTTGAAGATCAAAATGCTTTTCATCACCCAAGATTTCCAAAAGGAGCAAGGGGAGAGGATAATCACTTCCAAGAATAAAAGGAATACTTGTGTGTTTCTCTTCACCCAAGATCACATGAAGCACAAGGGGAGAGGATACACACAACAAGCATACTCAAGAAAATCAAACACATGTTCATTTTAACCTTCAAAAGCATAATGAATTCGTTTTAAGCACAAAATGAAATATGTAGATTGTTTTGTTAAATTTTAAACCAACATTACAAAATGAGGATGTGAGGGTTTATTTTTAACCAATTTGAATGGTCATTTTAAACCCAAAGGAAATCTAGTTTGATCCTAAAACATGAAATAAAGCATCATAAATGGGTTATAATTGCCCCATAAGTATCGAAACACTTGATACAATCATGTAATCAAATGATGATATGCCCCTTCACTTCGAATTTTATTTCCCAAACCTACAAAACTAGTTAGCCTCACAAAAAAAAATGTCAATGACATGTTAGCAACCAGATGAAACCAAAAAATTAAAACACGTCAAAATTCAAGTTCAATTTTTTTACTAATAAATCGCAACATTGAAATCAATTGCATCATTGAATTTCATAAGATGCGTCGCCATATCGCAAGTGCATCGTTGTATTGAAAAATTGATTGTGTCGCTTTGTAATAAAGAATGGTGTCAATAGCATCGCCCAATCAAATGTGTCGCCATATTAAAATTCATGTTGTGCTTAAAGATAAGTTTAACGTCACTATTTAATTATGTGATGAAGAAATTTAATAAGGCGTTGCTAAATCAATTATGTGTCGCAAAATTTGAACCGAAGTGTGTCATTGTATAGCGACACATCCCAGATGCATCGATGAATCTTCAATAGCGTCGTTGAACTTGCCAACACATGAAAAACAAGAAATTTGTGAGATTGGTTAGCTCAAGCCCTCCTAGTGCGAAAATGTGACCAATGACATAGTATGGGTTAACTACACTTGATCCATAAGGATTTGAAGTGTACTTAAGCCACTAAGCATCAATCTAATAAGATTATTCAATGTAAACAAAGACAAAGAAACCATTAAACTAACATATTAAAACATGAAATCTTTAAAAAAATCTACTATAAGACATTGAAACTTGTCCTATTAGGGGAGTGGTGTCGCATTGATGTGGAATGGAAACCTTTTCCCAATCCCTTGGATAATGAGCTTGTTTCAATCAATTTTATTGAGGAAAACTGATGAAATCAATGAAAGATGTGTTGTAAAACATGATGAAATCTATTTTAACATGATAAATTCTATGATGATTGATGTGTTTGTATGCAAATCTATTCTAAAATGTATGCAAGATTTGAAAGATTAAAACCCTAATTTCAAAATATGCTAAATGGATGCACCTATGTTACCATGGAAGCCATTAATGGAAGCTAAGCTAAAAATGCATGTAAAATAACCTAAAATACTTTTAAAACAAAAAATGTGAGTGCAAATGGATGTGATTTGCAACAACATAAGTTTTCTCTGAAAAGGTGGATCCATATTCAATAGATGCAAGATCTATTTATAGTATAGGAAAAATGAAACTAATGGTGAAGATTGAAAGAATCAATCAATGATTAGAATGGAAGGAAGATGGAGGCATGGATCATGGATTCACATCAAGGGTTGAGGAAGTAAGATGATATTTAATCAAGGTCTTACATTCATCCAAACAAACACACTTTCAAAACTTGCACAAAGAATTTTGTTGAAAGTTTGTTACAAGGAAGAATTTTTTTTTTTCAAATGAGTGAAGAGAGAAGGAATATGCAATGGGAATATTCCACTTTTGGAGAAAAATTAGCATTTAGTTAAATAAAACCAAATTTTAGTGTGCTAAGGAGAAAGAATGTTCTATGAGAATATTCGCTTTTTGGAGGAATGTGCAAAGGAGGAATATTCTCAAAGAATATTCCCTTGCAAGTGGGAGGATTAGATTTAATTAGTAATTTTATCATTAAAACCAAGTTTCAATTATGCAAACTTAGGAGAATTTATTTAATGAAAAGGGGTCAAAATGACATTTAATTAAATAATTAAAATTATTTAATTAAATGATAGGACTTAGGGATTAAATTAGATAATATGATTTATCCATTTTAACAGAACGAAAGGTTAGTGCAAGAGGGGGTGAATTATGAATTAACCTAATTAGATTAATTAGGTTAATAGATGAATATGACATAATTAATTAAAAGCTATTCTAATTTAATCAATTAAGTGAAAAAATGATGTGTTTTAGGATGAAACAGTGTTAGTATATCAGATTTGAGTATGTGATATCATTCAGGACATTTTTAAGTGTCTACAATATCCTAAAGTGGGACACACTATTGTGGGTCTACTTAAGTAAGTTATGAATGTTTTATATCTTATTAAGTTGCAACCCTTTTTGCATGCATTTATTATTGGATCAATTGAATAATATAGTGAGATACTATTCTAAATCTAATTTTATAGTATTATTTAGTTTCTAATTTAGTTTATATTGTGAATTAAATGGAGTAGGATTGATATAAACTATTATAATTGAAATATTATTTTAGTATCAATTATAGTGAAAATTCTCAACTATTATTTATGATATTTACTTTTCTATTTGAATAGTGTGATTTTATTATGTCACTTCATCTACATAGTGTGATTTTATTATGTCACTTCATCTACATACCATAAAGGTATTGATATTTTTAATGAGTGTGTAGGTGTAATTGTCAATGAGAGAATCAACAAGACTATAGTGCCTCTCATGTTGTCATCATTAGACTAATACTCATTATGTTAGGATATACATTTTGATACCTTGTCGATGCTAGTTTTACGGTTTTGGATTGGTTTTGGGATGATAGTTTATTAGACTTTGATGATCATGATACTATTGAATTATGCTTATGTTATGATGGATATATGGATTTAATGTGTGTTAGGATTAATTTAATAATGTGAATCATGTGGTTATATTATTATTCTTACTATGCATTGAATTAATGATTGTTCTACGTTGTTTGCAGTGTAAATATTGTTGTTCGTGATGTGGTTATTGTTTGAGGTCTTGGTGGGAGGGGTGGTGTAGCATTACTCATTCATGAGTACCTTGCTACACTGTGATTTCCTCTCATGGTGTGTTTTTTGTTTGATATATATGTACATTGCTCGATAATGTGTTTGATGCAAGTTGTAGGTACCAGGCATCGACTCCACCTGGATTGTCAAGTTTGAGCATGCCTCAAAAACCCAATGGAAATGTTGTTGAAAACCAGAGATGACAAAAGGCCCCCTACCCTTTCCATCATCCTCAATGAGGATGAGTACTTGTTTTGTCACCCCGTCAGTCTGGTTTGCACTCTTGGTCAGTTGTTTTGTTTTGTGTTTATCATTGTTTGGATGAATTGTGATGTTATCTAATTGTTCATTACTTATGTTGGTTAATTTGTTATTGGATTTAGATATTTTATTAATTAAAAATTATGTGGTGAAATTAATATCATGAATAGCTTGGTTTAATCTATTTAATTAAATTAATTTGATTGTAAAAGGTTGTTTAAATTAAGTTGGAATTAAAATAAATAATTAAATCAATATTGAGAATTAGAAAGTATATGGTTTATTGAGGATTAATTAAATTAAATTATTTTGTATAAAGTATTATTACAATTAAATTTAATGATAATTGTTAATTTTATTATCATTGTAATATAATTATTCAAATGTGAAAATAATATAATTTTAAATAAATAAATTATATGTGGAAAGATAATATAATTCAAAATGGAATAATTGATTGGAGGAGATTTTTGAACAAGTTGTTAAAGCAAATAAAAAGATGGAAAAAGTGAGTTCAAGACCATGCATGGCTCTGAACTGGTTGCTAAATAGAAACTTGTCTTATTAAGTGATTATTGCTTGATTTTTGCTTTCGAAAATCAAATCACTTTCCTAGTTTTAATAATGATCAATTTTGGGGAGAATGTTTACGGATTGGTTTTTTTTGTTTCGAATGAAATGTTTTTTGTTTGCAACAATAATTGTCAAAAATACATAGCTTCTATCGATTGTTTTGAGGGAAGAGGATCAAAAGTGGAGAAATCAATTGAAGGTTGATCAAAGGTTGGGAGAAGCAAAACTATTGTTGGATAGATTTGTTCTCAACACTACTTCTCCATCTTTGATGTGAAGGAAACTAGGTTGGCCTTCTTTTTTCTTTGTTGTTTGTACACCGTGTATTGCAAATGATATTATTCAATACTCATAATTATTCTAGTTGCTGCCAAACTGTTGGGTTCACATGAAATTGATTTGGTTTCCTTTGCATAGTCCTCAAATCTTTAGTATTTTCTTCAATGAAATTTATGCTTGGAAATATACAGGAGTTGCGCCCAACATTTATGATTATATAAATATATATGCCTTGCTTAATTTTCCTGTGTCTTGTGTCAATGATTTTATTACCAGGTTTTAATTTACCTGATTATTGCTTGATGTCGAATACGTGTTCAATATAAATGTGTCTTGGGTATTATTCAATTCTACGGGAATAGATTTCTTCATTTACTATGCTTCATTTTGAATTTGTTTTGCTTCTTTTGGCCGCTGCTATATTGGTGCGAACTTGGGCTTACTTCCTATTGTTGTTGCTTCTGTAGCATCCGTACTCCTACTCACTTTCTAAACTAAGGGTTTGATGCTATGTTAGGCTCTTTTGGTGATATAATACAAAGAATAAAATGATCAATTATATGCCCTTAGGCATTCAAACTTTCATACACTACTAATGTTTATAATAAGAGAATTGGTGCTGCCTCTTTCACTCGATATATATATATATAGCAGTGCTGGGAAATATGTAACCTCCATTCGATTTATTATGTATTTGGATATATATATATATATGGGTATTATATGTTAGAGGTTATTGAATGTTAAATTTTCTATTATCTAAATCAAATTTGATGACTATAGCAGCAGCTAGTAGTTTATTAAATCAAAAATTATATATATATTTATATATGTGGATTGTGTTTAGTTAGAGATTTTAAATGATAATTGTTGTAATTTAAATTATTTTGTTGGTTAATAACAACAATAGCCAATTAGCTTGTTAATCAGAAATTTACATTTATCATTATATATATAGATACATATATATGTATATATATGTTTATATATATAGTGTGATATAATTGTGTAATAGTATTTGGTTGCAAATGTGTAGTGTTTTTGTATCAAGTAGCTTTTAATTATTTTAATGAATGAGGTTGATGATCTCCTTGATGATGTTTCCACTCTTGTTTCCATACTGTCAATGGTGAGTGTTATTTGTAAATAGTCTTTTTGAGATCATGATATTGTCATTTCTTCATGGGGAGTTATTTTCTATAGTGGTTAGATGGACTTCTAGAGGTTGAGGAAAGAGTTTACTCATTGTTGGTTTTCATGTTGAGTTCTTTTTGAACCATTGTTCTTATTCTTGTTTATGTTTATGTGGGTGTTAGCCTTACACTGTGGAAATTGTTTTATTATGGAGATCTTGTGTGAGATGGGCCATGCCTCACTTTATGTGCTTATTTCTATGGCTTTGCTAGTTTGTGAAAATTGGCTTACCCAGTTAGTGACTGTGTGCCTCTTGTGGCTAGTAGGGCGGGTGGCTTCCCATGGAGGCCAGAGCCCTAAGTGGTGTCCAAGGTAACCCGTGTGGGAGTTGTGTTAATTCAATGATAACCAAATAAATAGTTAGGGCGTTTGGGTAGTACTCACCTTAATATAAGATAAGAGATGTCTCTCTCATGTCTCAAGTGCTCGTTTAGGCTTGAGATGAGATGAGAAGGTCTGGAATGGCATGATCAACTGCCTTGTCTTCATCAAAGGTATGTTGATTCCACATGAGTGAGATCAGTTGAGGTTGCCAAGGTAACCTAGGATGGGGGCCAAGACTTAGGAAGATCTGCATTGGGTAACCCATATCGAGCTATGCGATGGCACTCTTCCCTATAGCAACCTTGTATGCCTTGTTTATTTCCCCTTGTTGTTTGTGTACCTCTGGAAGCGGTTGTTTCTTTATGTTTTGTTTGTTTCACTTGTTTGTGGAGTCTTGTCAGCCCTTGTATGCTTGACTGGTTGTGTAGTGGGTTCTTATTGTCATCTCCTAGCACGGGGGGTGGACCTTAGGGTTCCACATGGTTGAGTGGAATGTGTTATGCACTCCATTGGGTTTCTAGTTGATGTTTGTGAGCATGGATGTTGTACCTTTTGTAGAGATTTCAGATCTTGTACCAGATTCTTGTGACAACATTGATGTTATGTAATGTAATCATTTCAATTGTACCTTATCATGTACTTGTAGTATCCTTTCCGTTGTTATAAGGTAAGCTTGATGTAAACTTGTAAATAGCGTAATGATCTACCCCATGTATGGAATGTGGTATATGTATTCATCGCTTTGCATATTATGCTCTTAAATGGTGTTGTATCTATGGAAATATTTGTAATTATGTAATCTTTGAACGATGTATATCTATGCAATAATAAAGAGGGATGTACTCTTTGGTATTATCATTTGATCATGGATTGATGTATATTTAATGTTATGGTTGCATGTATGATGTTCATTTGCTTTATGCTATTGTTTTAAAATGAACACTTGTGATCAGTAACCTTCGTTATGGGATTAGTCCATGTTGGGAACGTTTATTCGTAATGCAATCATGCTACCCCAAAGGACATAGTTAGGTTAGATATAGGTTTAGTTTATATTCTTTGATGTTGTTGTTCGTATGATTCATATTTCATGTTTAGTTTTACCTTTTTTTTTAAACAAATTGTGTCATAATTGTTAGTTAGTTGGGTTGTCCTTTGGGGTTTGCGTGGTGGGGCTTGAAATTCTAGTTCAATGTGATAATGCTTAGATATATTCCATGTGTCAAAATATGTGTAAGAGTACAAACCCATATAGATAATTTAAGATAATTTTTTGTTATAAAAAGTGAAATTTACTATTGTAATATATTTTTGGGACCTCAACTAAAGTAACTATGGATAGGGTAATTGGGGAAGGGTGCAAGAAGTGTTTGAGTGTCTCAAAAAGTTATTATTGAGATATTAAAATATCTCCTCTTTATGGAGGCATGGGTGCTTGTCTCAAGGTATACCAAGTCAACCCATAATCTTCCTAAGGTGTTGAATATAGAAGAGAACTACATACTTTTATAAGAATAATAATGGAAACTCACACAAATAGTCTTATCCACTTGAGGCCCATGTGAAATAACATGAGTGGTTGCATTCATTTAAGGCCTAAGTGAATTTACATTAGAAATAATTTTAACTAGGATGTGATGTAAATAAGGTAGATGTAGGCATTGAAGATGTGTCTTGTGTATCCAACCTATTGGATGAGGATGAGTGGTGTGCCATTCTCATATAAATCCATCACTATGTGTCTTTTTTGTATCATTCTTGTATTATGGGTGAACCCACACAAGTGGTTTACAATTCGAGTAAGGAAGGAAAACTTCCAAAAACCTCACCCATGCAAAAAAAAATTGTTTTGAGGGGTTTGATCGAACTCAATGTTCAAACGAACACTAAAGGGGTTCGGTCGAACCATGGTTTGAGCGAACCACTTTGCATGTGGGAACCTGTGTTTCCCATTGCGGAAATGGGGTTCGATCGAACCATGGTTCGACCAAACAAGGGTTCGAGAGAACCCCCTTTATCCCACCTTCCCACCCTCTGACACAAAAAGACTCCAGATTTTCGCCCTTCGAACCTCGAGTTGAGGATGAAAATGGAGGAGACTTCATAGACCCGATTGGAAGATGGTAGTTCTCAGAACGAGCTATCCAACGAATATAATTTTAATATGTTTTGGTTTTATTATGTATGTGTTTTTTTAGTTTTATTAAACATAGGTTTTTCATCGAAAATCAAGCTCTCTATTTTGCACATGTGGAAAAATAGCAAATTATCAAAATAAAATTTTAAAAAATATTTTTGTGCTGGGTATTGATTTCCTTGATACATTAAAAAAATAAAATTGAATTTTGATATATACAAAAAAAGTTATGTTGTATACAGTTCGTCTATGTTTGAATTGCAATTGGTTTGACTTCAAAACTTGATTAAGGAAAAAATATTCAATAAAAAACTATGAGACCAAATGAAAGTGCTAGATATCATAGTTACAAATCTAAATTCAAAAAAAATAGAATTTTATCCTTCATACAAAAAAAGTTAGTTGTATACGATGAGCGTCACTTTTTAAAAATGTTGTTTTATGAAAAAAAACTAGTTTTCATGGAAGATGGAAAAAAAGTGCAATCTGATTCCAAAAATTTTGAAAAAAATATTTTTAGAATCTACAGACAAAATGTGATGAGACTCTAGTTTGCATCATCTTCAAATTCCTCACGGTTTAGCCACTATAGGTACCCGAATATGAAGATTTAGTTTAAAATAATAATTGCAGTGTCCAGTTTGGCCAAAAATTGTAAACCACTATTGTGGGATCACCCTTATGGAAAGATTTTTTCAAGAGAAACATGGGTCTTGGGGTATTGGAATTCCATCCAAGTAAAACTTGAAGGAAGAGAATGGTCTCCCATTTAAGAATTCTTAATGGAAAAGATGAGTCTTCCTCCTAGTTTTAATTTATTTACATTTATTATTATTTATTTGGAATAGAACATGGATTTAAGATTTTTTATTTTATTCATGGTTCATATGAGTGTGTGTTGAAGGGAAAGAGTGTCGTCATCTTGATTATAGGATGTGTTGAGGTCAATATTTTTATGTTATCTTTTGTGTGAGCTTACATCCATATCACTCATGTTCATATTTTTGGTGTGCTTATATCTTTTTACTTTCAACTAGGTTCTTGATTGTTTTAGTTTCTTGAAGAATGTCTAGAGCCTCATATGACGTAATGATGCCATATTGTTTGGATGAAGATTCAATGGAGATCACTAGAAAATTTAAAAATAAATTTGTACGAAATGATTTTGAATATGTATCAATTATCATTTGTGCTTGTGTTTAGAGAATGCAAAGATGTAATACTAAATTTGTTGTATAATTTTTGAAAGAACAATAAATAAATACTTAAATCTTAATGTATTTGAATGTATAAAG
Source organism: Sequoiadendron giganteum (assembly GCA_007115665.2). NCBI lineage: Eukaryota > Viridiplantae > Streptophyta > Pinopsida > Cupressales > Cupressaceae > Sequoiadendron > Sequoiadendron giganteum. The sequence goes on along the minus strand of CM021105.1, from coordinate 332,591,491 downwards.
TTATATAAATTATCTTAAATACTTAAGTTATATTTTTTGGATGTTTGAGTATCGTTGAAATAAAATTTCAATAGAAAAATTAAACTTGCACCCATGAAAAAATAACTTAATAATTGTGAGATTAATATTTCTTTAGTAAAAATAAATGTGTATAGATGTATCAAAATAAATACTCTTTTATTTAATATTATATTTATGAAAGTTTAAATATATTATACTTATTTATGTTATTATAAATTTACATGTAATAAAAATAAATGTACATTGTTTACTAAAAATAGTTATATTTTTTTAATAAAATATTTATATTTTAAAAATGTTTAATATCTATATGATTACGTGAAAAATAAAAAATATAAGATTGTATATATATATATATATATATATTATAAGTAAATATTGAATTTTATTAGAATTATATTATAACATATATCAGGTTTTGTATTATTTTATTAGAGTTATATTATGATATAATATAATGGCTATGCCATTTTTGCTTTTAAATATATATAATATAAAATAGTTTAAAATAAATAAATAACATTTAAAGAAGACGAGAAGAAGAACAAACTAAAAGTTTATGGGACACATAAGTCTACTCTTCCATGTGGGGAGACCCTCTTTGGAATTTTAAAATAATGAGTTATGATTATGTGTGTGTTTTGTTTATATATTGTAATATATATAGTATTGTATAATTTTAGATTTATAATAATTTTATGTTTTGTGTATAAAATATTTATATGTATGAGATTTTTTTGTATGCATATGTATAATTAAGAAACTAAAAAATTATTTGTATTTCACGTAAACAAATGAAATAAAATAGAAGGAAAGAAAGTTTATATAAATATATTATGATTTTATTTTTGGAAAAAAAATTATCTCTGAAAAGATTACAAATAAGATGAAAACTCTTTAATGTTTGTCCTCAAGACTTAGGGAAAACTTTAGAGTTACTCTAGATTTAAAGATGAAAATAGTTTCATTGAGATCTAATGCTTAACACATTGAAAATTCTAATCACTTAAATTACATTTTGTAATGCCCTGCTACGCACACCCTAAGGGACAACTAAACAACTAACAATTGCAAAATTTAAAAAAATAAAAAAATAGCAACTATGCATTAACCACAGATTAAATAAACCTAATACATTATGGTAATTACATAACAACACCTAACTAGTCCCATGGGGTTACATGGTTGCATTACACACATTCGTTCCCATCCACTAACATCGTTATAACTAAATGATAAGAATAAAGAGATAGAAACATACACTATACAAGATAATTTTATGATAAACATACAATCCATGATCAGAAGAGATGATAATAGTACATACATCATTTATTACATATCAAATCCCTAGTTCAATATTACATATGTGGAGCATATTTCCATAGATACAACACATCATAAAAATAATGATACAATTACATCATGCTTCCCTTATAACAACGGAAAGAGTACATCAACACAAAAATGATACAACAATAATGGATATAATACATAATGAGATCCACCAGAAGGAATTATAGGTCATAACACCAGAACTGTTGCCAACACTAGAAAGCTCAGGAACCACTGCAACTGGTACATCTCCGCAACATCACGATCGTCGGTGGGGAACCCAATGGGTGTGTAGCACGTTCCACTCGACCATGTGAACCTAAAGGCCCACCCCTTGTGCTAGGAGATGACAAGAGATCCCACAACATACAAACATGCAAATGTACAAAGCTGACATGACTCCACAATCTAGAAGGCAACAAGACAAAAACAAAAGAACAATCACTTCTAGAGGTAAAGAACAACAAGGGGGAAAATTACAAACATACTAGTGTGTTATCACATGGCTTGACATGGGTTACCCAATACATAACTTCATAGGTTACCGGCCCCCATCCTGGGTTACCCTGGAAACCTCAACCCATCCCCGGCCCACACTCTTGCACATGCGGAATCAACGTACCATTCTTGTGGACAAGGTAGGTTATTTGCCATTCCAGACCTTCTCATCTCATCCCAAGCCTATACAAGTGCTTGATCCATGAGAGAGGCATCCATTATCTTTTGTTAGTGTGTATACCACCCACCCCCTAACTATTTATTAGGTTATCACTTGATTAACTCAACCTCCGCACGAGTTACCCAAGAGACCACTTAGGGTTTCAGCCCCCATGGGAAGCCACACTCCCTACTAGCAACAAAACCTCAAAACCACAAACTCAAAAAACAAGGGTGTACCCTTACACTCATAAAACCAAGACATGAAAAGTACAACCACATGCGAGGCATGAACCTTCTTGCACACATTCCATAACACAACATTATAAAGGAACAAGGTAACACCCGCAAAATCTCAACCAAACAAGAACAACTATAAATCAAGCCAACATAAAATCATCAAATACAAATACTCCCCTTTCCCCTAGAAGATAATTAAAACAATCTACCCATGAACTCAAATATAAGGATGAGAAGACGAACAACGTTAGAGGGGGTTCCCGGTAGATTTCAACATGAATTCAATCAATAAAATCTCCTCCAATCAAACCAACATACAAGAAAGACATATCCAAATGAAATAATCAAGATTTAGGTTTTAAATAAAAGTACGATAACCCTCAACGTATTAACCATAAAATATAGTATATAATCAGTCACATTTTATTAAATTGATCATTATAATATTATTTAAATAACCAAAGAAACACTTTCAACAAACGTTCTAATAATCAATTTGCATCTCAATCATACATCATTATAAAATCATTAAACATGCTTTACAATAAACACAATTTATCTTCATTTTATCTTCACCATTCGTTACGCAATTATAATTAAAACAACTATACAAAACTATATAAACTCATTTAAATCCAAAATGGACAAAGTTATTTCCCTCTCATATGTCTACCTATAAAGAAACACTTAAAGAAAGCGATAAAGGAAGAGTTTATATTAAAACTCTGTTGCCCCTTACAAATTTAAAGATGACTTAATTATCTAGAGGAAATCAATCGATATAACTATTTCCAAATTATTTACATATATTAAAAATTAATTCAACTAAAATATATTCACAATTATTCATATGCATATATAAATGTGTAAACATATAAATAGAGAATTTCGTTTTTATCTTTTCTTTCTAGAGGAGAGATCATTTAAATTAATTAAAGAAATTATATAAACATAATTTACACCCAACTCAATACACACTTACATAATAAGTCACTTTCACTAATAGATACAAATGATAGATTATAAGAAACATTTAAATCATTCTTAACAATTCCATAAAAAAACCTAGTCAAGACACATTGTCTATGATCTCAATAATTCTAGTTTTATCATTTTACCTTTTTAGATTACAACAAAAACATCATTTCAATATTCTAACATGTAAATATTTATGCATTCCTATCATACTTAAGAGTACAACATATTATCCTTTAAATTCCAATACTCATTCAAGTAATCTTTTTTTATTTAAAATAAACATATTAGATAAAATACAACCTGATTGCTTTTAATAATAATAATATATATCTATACAAATTCAAACACATTTATATATAAACATATTTAATTTTAAACATTCTGCTGTTGTAAAGAATATAATATTGTAGATATTATTCTACAGAAATCTACTAACATTAACAGTAAGTTGAATCCAAGATAACATAACACATATAACCAGCATATATATATATATATATATATATATATATATATATATATATATATATATATATATATATTCATTCCTACTACAAATCAAATTCTCAAACCGAAAACCAAACGCCATACAAAGCTCTCCTATCAACTGAAACTCTAAACAATGCCTCACACTATAGCCAATGGGCCACTTTTGCACAATGCATACCATTCTAATCAACTAAAAACCGATTCTCCTCTGCCTAATACGGGCTTATGTATAGCAGATGGGATGTATAACTACCAACATGAGGTCTAGATATCGAATATATAAATATATCTGTTATACCAATACTACAGATTACGCCCCACAGCCCACCTAATCGGCTTCTTCAAGCCAAAGGAACATATATAAAAGCATCGATCATTTCCCCAGCAAAACCAAACGACGTAGGGAAGAGAATACATTTAGAATGCAAAATGTGAAGGCATAGACATGGTGTTGGGTCTCTGTGGGGATCATTGACAACGCTAAAAGAAAACTATCTACAAAATAATATGATCGATTGGAGAGTACAGGGAAAGCTAAAGGAGCCAACAACATCTAAGATGCAAAACATATTTTAGATATCAAATAATATCTTAATGATTCAAACAAAATTATCAAATACTAACAAAATATATATTTATATAAATACAAAACAAGGGCATTCAACCCTATACATGAGTGGGGAACGATGGTTAAGGGAGGGGAAATGGAGATCTCCCCTACGAACTCAGAGAGCTAAAAAGCTACAGGCCAAAACTTATATATGCACGGCAAGGGTGGAAAGGAAGGCTTTGGAAATTTTAAGAAAGGCAGCTCGCTAGGCTGCAAGCGATGACCACACATATAACGATACTGGGGAGTTGGTGAAATCAACCTCCCCAACGTAGCCATGAATAGACTCACAAAATCCCAATCAAACAAGAACAACTACAGCTCAAGCCATCTATTCCTCACATATTTGTTTTAGATCGGGAAAATGTACGTATGCAAATACAATTCGAAACCCCCACCAAGTAATATGCATATGACGATTGTAACGGAGGGACTGCCATTAGCAATCCGCAGGATCCAAAGATAAATATAGATAGTGATATCGAGCATACAGATAGTTTACAGAGGTAGATATGCACGGCTGGGCTTAACCAGCACACTCTAAGCGTTGACCGCTTAGGTGGCTGGTGTGGGCCCCCTTAATCCATCCCGTTTGCCGTTTCTGATCCCCGTCCCTGTTCGCTATTAATCCCGCGCAAAGTTTAATTTTTTTAAACGCTTTTCTCCCGCGCATAGTATACCCATCAACAACAAACAAATTTCTGACCCGAACAGATTTAATTTGCACGCGTGCTGGCGGCCTGTGCCAAAATGGGAGCTCTGGAACAGGGTATGGTCATCCATCATTACTGCTGGAAATGCTCCGCTAGACATGTAAGCAAAATGTGGAAGCAGAGACAAGGGATGTGAACTGTTTGACAGGATACCTCAAAGAAACGTGGTCTGTTGAATGCTACGATTGCAGGATATGCACAAAATGCATTTGTTGGAAATGATTTTGAAACTTTCAACTGGATGTATTCGGCAAGTGTAAAGCCAGACTCCACAATCTTTGCCATCATCCACCCTGCCTCTGCCAAAATGGGAGCTTCGGAACGGGTTATGGTCATCCACCACAAGATAAAGGAATGGAATTTTGTCAGATGTAGCTGCAACTCCCCTAGTAGACATTATGCAAAATGTGGAAGCATAGATAAGGCGTGAACTGCTTGACAGAATACCCCAAAGAAATGTGGTCTCATGGAATGCCATGATTGCAGGATATACGCAAAAGGGATTTGTTGAAAAGGCAAATGCAATTAGTAGGTGTAAATAAAAATTCCGCAGCCTTTGTGAGCATCCTCCTTGCCTGTGCCAAAATGGGAGCTTCGAAACAATGTATGCAATCAATCAAAGGATAAGGACAGAAGGATTTTGTCTAATGTATAAAGATTAATGGAAGGAGGATTTTGGTCTGATATTATCGATGGAACTGCTCTACTAGACATATATGGAAAATGTGGAAGCATAAACAAAAGTAAACTGTTTTGACAAAAATGCCTTAAATAAACGTAGACATCATGTTTGAAACCCCACTCGATTATATATAAATTTCTAATACCTCATTTGGTTCAAAATACTTATAATTCTTATTCTATTTTTAAACATAATGTATTATCTTTATAATGTTATGCATTTTAAGTATGTTTTATCATTATTTCTTGAACTGTATCATATTTGTATCTTGATTTAACAAATTTTATGTTTTGTCATTATAAGAAGTGCTTAATATTTCATTATAGAATTTTTAAGAAAAATTTAGATAATTCAATAGACATGAATACTCTTACTCTTGGACTAATCTACCCTTTAAGATGCCTTTTTTTTCTTAAATGAACAAGACCTTGCATTAGGGAGCTTTAAATTTCCACTAGTAAACTCTTCTAAGTGATTGCAACCCATTTCAGCTATTGCAATATGTCTTTGTGAACTAAATTTCAAATAGTTAATGTTTCTATGCTTATGTGTACATAATCATAGTCCAATTACCATAGTTGTCTAATTCAAATCATTAATACCGAGTTCTCTAACTCAAATTTGAAAATGGTTACAAGGTTGACCTCATAATTGTGATCTTCATTTACTAAAATGTAAAATAAAAATCAAACATTTTTGTCATCTACCCCACTTTACACTTTGGTCCTAAGCAAACTATGTACAATCTTTGAATTTGATGCATTGTTCATGTATAAAATAACATCAACTTGCACTCATTCAATCACATAAAGAATCATTAGTTATTAAAAGAACTATAATTTAAAATTGCACTAAAATTCTAAAATCAAGAAAGAAATATTGCACATCTAATCACACCCATCCTAGTCCATGTGAATCACCTAGTTATCATCCTAAAATTTATGTGTATGTTTGAAGTTTATTATGTATTTTGATGTATTTTTAAATACTACCTTAATAGAAAAACCCTAAGACTATGAAAGATGATATTATTGTTTAGTGGTCCATTTATCTAAGAAACTACTAAGTAGAATCCAAAGATCATTGAAGCTTCAATTTTTGGGTGTAGAGTGAGATTATTGTTGTGATCTAGATCTAGAACTATGAACTCAATCTAACATATAGCAAATAATGATATTTTAATTATGATCTATATACATGGCATAGATCTAACACAAATCGCCAGTATCTTCATCAATTAACATTTATTGTTTGATCACAAAACTAAATAATACCAATCTTGATTTATTATTTATAGTGCAATTGTACTTTTTATATAATTAATATTACCTAATTTAATAAAATCCACTCTATCTGCTCATTCAATCTAAAATTATTTATGCTTGATTGATCCATTTACTTAATTAACCTAAATTACCCATAAAGGAATCTCTTATTTCATTGTAAATAGAACTTTGTTTGGAAGTTGACCACCTGTGGCTTGAGATGTGGTTGTAGGTTAAAGAGTACAATATTTCATATTGTCTGGGCCAACAAATGTTTTGCTATGGTCGACCTTTACCAATACACTCTAAGCGTTGACCTCTTAGCTGGTTGATGTGGGGCCCACTTAACCTGTCTTGCTTATTGTTCATCACTCACATTCAAATTTTTTCCACGTAGTCACATTGTTTCACCACATGCATAAAAGATAGGTTTCCAACCCAATCAATTTTCGTTTATCAGTGCACTCCTCACTTGTGCAAAAATGAGATCTTTGAAATAGGGTATGGACATCCATCAAAGCATAACAGAATGGGGATTATTTAGATATTACGTTTGGAAATGCTTTGGTAGACATGTATGCAAAATGTGGATGCATAGACATGCACATGAACTATTTGATAGGGCACCTCAAAGAAATGTGGTATAATGGAATGCCATGATTGCAGGATATATACAAAATGGATTTGTTGAAAAGGCTTCAAAAAATTTCAAGAAGATGGAATTGGTATGTGTAAATTATCCAGAATTTTGTAACCTTTGCTAGCATCCTCCCTGCCTGTTCCAAAATGGGAGCTTTGGAACATGGTACACAATCAATCAAAGGATAAAAGACAAATGGATTTCATCATATGTATTGACATCTATCAAAGCTTAATGGAAGGAGATTTTTGTCAAATATTATAATTGGAAATGCTCTAGTAGGCATATATGGAAAATGTGGAAGCATAAACAAGGAATGTAAATTATTTGACAAAATACCTCAAAGAAATGTGGTCCCATGGAATGCCATGATTGTAGAATTTGGAACCATAAACAAAGTATGTGAGTTGTTTAACATAATGTCTTGAAGAAAAGTGTTATCAAGGTTCCCCTGATTGTAAATTATTCACAAAACCAATTCTTTAAAGGCTTTAGGAATTTTTAAGAAAATGCAATTGGCAAGTGTAAAGCCAAACTCTGTAACCTTTTTTGGCATCCTCCTAGCTTGTGCCAAAGTGGGATCTTTGGAACATGGTATGGACATCCATCATAGCATAAAGGATAGAGAAAATTTGTTAGATGAATTATAGTTACAATTGCTATAGTAAACATGTATGCAAAATGTGGAAGCATTTGACAAGGGGCATGAAGTGTTTTAAGACCACATTTCATACTAATTTACAAGAAATTTTACATCCCTATTCTATTCTTTATTTCTCAAAAAAAATAGCATTGTTTTGTTTGTTATTTATTCTACCGTTTTCTAAAAAATTGCATGTAATAAAGGCACGGTTGTAGTTTACAAGTGTTCCAAAATCCTTATATCAGAAATGTACTTTGTTGGACTCTTATTAGCAACCTATGTTTTCAATAGGCCCTTCCTATTATTTTCCATCAACTAGCTTATATAGTTTCCATCTTTCATTCTCATTACCTTTTAAATGTCTTTAACAATCTTGATATTCATAAATTTAATTTCTAGTAAATCAACCAATTTATTATTTTTTTATCATTTTCCAACTGAGGGGCATTTAGATTAATAATTTAGTATAAGTAATACATGCTAAATAATCCAACTAGAAAGAAAAATATTTTTTTATTTAGTTGAACTAGATATTTTTTTGTGTTTGTATTAAATTAAGCAAAACCATTTACAATAGGTTGCTAGCTGAATCCTAAGATAGATAATTGAAAAGGAATTCCTACATTTAAATTATATAGGTTATCTATTGTCTATCTATATTGGAGATGAACTTGATGTGAATTCTAACCTTCACTATTTATTCCTTTCTTCATCCTCAAAAGAATTCTCTCTAAATAACAAACTCTCATTCTAATGTCTAGAAATTAGTTAATCCTAATTTGATTTTTTAATTTTGTAATCATTCAAGAAAAAATTCTTTTTGAGTAAACATAAAAATATTCACAACATATAGACCTTATCAAAATTAGGTTAGTGTCCATTTACTGCACTATTTCGTATTTTTCTATTATTTTCATTAAAAAATAAAAAACTCTAAATTTTTCTACTCAAATTTCCTATAGTATATAAGGATGAATTATTTTGTTTGTTATTTGATAGAAATTATTATCCTTCCTTCTTTGACCATCCCTTCCTCATAAAAGTGCATCTCTTCTAGGAACCCTCATCTAAACATATCCATGTATTTTCCTTCCTCTTCCTTCTTTCACTACCCTTCCTCAATTTTCATCCACCAGGCCACATGATGTCCCATTCTACACGTCTCACAAAGATGACCACTTTGATAATGAACCCCTACTAGATGATTCTATGTTTTTCATTCACCAAAATTGGCCACCTCTTGTCTCTCCCCTAAAGTAGCCTACTTGATGATGCCACCTAATCCTAAATCTCTTCACTTGCATACTCCTTAACAAATATCATCATTACCATGTATTAAGGGGTTAGAGATATTACAAGGTATATGATATATTATCCACACTCATGTCCCTTTATAGTCTAGTTCTTGTACCTCCATCCCTCTCTTCTAGCCAACCTCTTTTCTTTTTCCAACCAGTCAATATTCCTTCACCTAAATTTTCTTGTCCACACCTCATTCAACCCACTTTCCTACTATTTCTCTCTCTCTCTCTCTCTCTCTCTCTCTCTCTCTCTCTCTCTCTCTCTCTCTCTCTCTCTCTCTCTCTCTCTCTTCATTCCTTTTAACTATGATCGTGTCCCTTTAAGCAAGTGCTTTACATCCTACCCTTATGTGCTACCCTTTCAACCCTTACCCTTCACTAATCTTGCTTGATTCTCTCTTACCACTACTTTCACTCCCTCTCCCATCCTACTCTTAACCTCATAACCCTTGCCACTTATATCATAACATGCAACAATTAACATCTCTTACCCTCAATGTCCCAACCTATGACCCTAACTCTATCATTTACCATCTAGTTCAAGAAATACCAATAATGTAATGCTAACTATCTATTCTCCCATCACCTTCTACCCTGGGGGATGGAACCTTAAACCTCCTCCACAACATAATATATTTGACTATAATAAATCATCCACAAGAACCATAGTTCATCATGCTAAACATCGACATACATGTATAATTGGATAAGTGATCCTAAGATACACATTCAATCCCTTATAGATCAAAGTGTGTTGATTATAACTTTGATGATAAATTCATAGCTAAGCTTTTTCTCTATTCATCAAGCAAAAAAACTTAAAATGGTTCTACTCTTTATCTACCTATTCTATGGGTTCCTTCCTCTTTCTCACTTATCTTTTCATGGAACACATTCAAGTCAATATAGGATTGTAGATTAGTTTCATCAATGTTATACATTGTAATCAAGGTACAAATGAGAAGGTGATGGATTTTATCTTCTATTAAATTAATGCCTTCTTTCATAGATCTCATATCTTCTTCTCGCCTCTTATATCAAGAGAGTATTTATTACGAATATTTTCCCAAAGCTTCACAATCAAAATCTCTTACACAAATATCCAACTTTTATAACACTTTGTACCACCTTGTACTATTATACATAGGTAATGGATCACCTTAAGGTCATCTCTTTGATCTTGATGCCTCTATTTTTTAACCCCATTCTCCTCTCAAGAAACTAATAATTATACAAAGAAGAACACCAATAACTTATAATTTTATCCTTAATCCAACCCTAACAATTAAATAAACTAATAAATTTTTCCTTACTCCTCTTCATCATCTAAACTTACTATCTCCATTCACAAGCTAACTCTAATTGGATGAAGCTAGAAAAAAACCTAGTTCCATCTTTCATGAGTTTCTTCGAAAAACCTTATCCAACTTCATCCTATCCAACCCTTGAACCCCAACCTCTTCTTGTTTTACCAAATTTATAAATTATTTTTAGTATATAGACCTATTTTTCTATTAAACATGTCTTATTATTATCCTCTCCTTTTTGTTTATCTTAATTAGCTCTTTGGAATTCCTTACCACCAAATCATGTTCCGTTTTATCTAAACATTATTTTTTCATCTTCACTTTCATAAAATTATCCTAGGATATGCTTCTATTAATCCAATCCTAGTAATTATTGAAGTTTTTTTTTTCTTTTTCTCATTTTCTTAAGTTTCTACATTGTGTTTTTCTTGACTTTTTTCTTTTTTGTCCTTTGTATTATTTTCCAATTTCTCTTTTGTCAACAATGATTCTCCAAGATTCTACATTCATTTTCTATATTTGATTTTTTCGCTCCTCTACTTTAGTTACTCATTACCACTTTAGCAACATAGGTTACATTTGGACTGGACAATTATTCACTTTTTAATCAGTGGTGCCAACACATTCTTATAGAACTATTAAAATTGGGACAACTATAAATATCATTTGATTTATCACCACAAAAATAACATGTGAATTTTCCTCCTTTTTTTCTTCTACACTCATTAGCATAATGTCCTAGTTTACCATAGTTATAATATTTTGGCCTTTTGGTCCTTTCTTTGATATCTCTATTAATATTGTGGTAGCCTCCCCTACCACCTACTTCTCAATAGTTATCATGGTATCTCACGAAGGATCATATATCTTTAATTTGTGGTACCATATATAGTGTATATTGTTAGGCGGTCTTATACTTTCTATAAATTGAAGTTCCCACTAGCCATGTGCCAAATAAACATTGAATTCTCTTATATCTAAACCCTATGTTCTACCCATACCCATATCCGAAAAATCATATTCATCTTCTTCATGAAATAACATTGGACACCTATTTGTGTCATGTATATCCCGCTTTATACTTTACAATATATACTTACTTTCTAGGGAATTTCCCAAGTTCCCCTTAGTATGGTAGGCCTCTTCATGCCTTTGATTGTCAAACATTCATTCCTTAGATTTCTTCCCTACTATAATTATTAAACCAAAATTTACTTCTTCTAGGTGGTGGAGAAGTCTCCTCTTTCTTACCTTTCCTTATAATTTCTTACTTCAACATTATGTTGTCCAACTCTAATTAAAATTATCAATTTCATCCTTTCCTACTAACTCATTCTCCCTGATCGTTGACTAGGACTATATTCTAGCAATCAATTTTACTACATCCTTATACAAAGAGGAAATATTCTCTTCTGCTTCTATTATAATGTGAGAGATTAACCCTACAATAGAATACTCAATTCAATTATTTTATGTCAAAGGTTTCTTCTAGCTTTCTAACCACACTTTTAAATCATTGTTCATAATATTTCATTGATTCCTCCTTACTTTTTGTTATCTTCCATATTTTATTTATGGCTTTTGTTCATACATTAGGTGAATGGAAATGGGTTAGGGATCATTAATGTGGGGTGTCTAATGCTAGAAGAAAAAGTAGCAAGGGAAATAAGGTGGAAGACTTTCAAGGTTTAGAGATTGGTTTTACCACATACCTCATACATTTTAGATATGATGGTATGAGTAATCCTACAAGTATGGGTTCCACAAGGAGGAAGGGAGATGGGAAGTGGGTTGAAGGAAATGAGTAGGGAAAATACTAAAAGCCCAAGATTTTGAGACTTAAAGGAAAAGTGGATCCTCAAATTAGGAATTAAGGACGGTGAATACACAATGCTAAAGGAGAGAAAGCATGGAAAAGTGCAAGTGAAGAATAATTAAGCTTCATGGATTAGTCTTATAGCTTAAGAAGTGCATGATAAAGTACCTAGAGTGGAAGCAAGGGTAAATCCATGATAAAGTACCTAGGTAATGAGAAGTCTAAAAGACTAAAATAATCAAAGGTCTCAAACAAAAATGTAAATGTTGGGTTTCAAGGAATGAAGGGAAAGAATACTGGCACAAAGAAACCTATAAACCCAATAAAAGCTATAGACACAATCACCCCTAACACTTAGAAATTTCTATAGTTTAAGATATTTAGGCATGTGACAAGTACAATGAAAGACAAAACACTACAATAAGAACAATTTTTAAATAAGGGGGTCTATTTAAGGAATTCTTAAATTGGTTATAGATAGTGGCTAAGACATGGTTCTATTAATAAAGGAAACACTCGACAAGTAGATAAATTTGCACTTACTAATATAGGCCCCAACATCACCTAGAAAGGGGAAAGACAAATATACCACATAACAACTATAGGGACAAAATTATATGTTTTTAATCAAATATCAATGAGGGACTCTATAAACAACAAAATCGAACTCAAAAGAATTAGCACACTAGAGTCCTTTTAGTAAGAATGATATGCAAGATAAAGGCTCAAAAGGATAAACATCAACAAAGGGTTCCCTAATTTTATCTAAAATTAGAGATGGTGTTGCAAGGCATAAATAAGTGGAAACTTTATTAGAGAATGTTCATAAACATTCTAGAATAAGAAAACTAACATAAGAACCCATATATTAAGGTTTATCGTAATTAAATCTTTTTAAAATAACTTCATACAAGAAATTAATCTTCATGAATTAACAAGGCCTTGGACTAATCCACTGAAAAATGGGTATGCAAGTGAGTTTATTTCCTCCTCATGAAATCAACTAAACTAATAATTAGAAGTAAGAATTGCAACAATCTTAGAAACAAATTTCATTGCAATGTCACAATTAACACATACTCAAAGGTTCTTAACAAGTCTAATAGTTGTTCTAAGGGGCATGTCTAGAAAACCAAAAGCAATTGACAACATTTTCGCTATGGTGGCAAAGAAATATTTATTTTCCCTCCTTTCCACACCACTAAGTGTTTGGCATCTCAAAAATACCTTGCTACCTTCATCTCCCAAGCAAATTTCTCCAACTTTGCATAGATTTACTATGACCTCCTACACAAGAAGCACATACCATTTTATGGCCTCCAATCCAACTGCATGCGAGGAGCTTTTTAATTCCTTATCGTTCATCAATATCCTTACCATTTGCTCACATAACATGCCCACTTCTAAATAGATGTTTGAGCGAACATTAGTCACATCTTTTTTATGATCAAAATTAAAAAAATAACATTGTTGTAAATACTCAAATGAGATCTGCAAGCAGGAAAAAAACAGATCCACACATCCGCCCCAATTTTAACTTGCATCTTGATGATAAAGTTAGGGTGTCCTTAAAATAGCCAATACAAGCAAATAGATCAAACACGCACATAATGATCAATAGTAGATGCAATGCAATAAAAACACACACATAATGATCAATAGTAGATGCAATGCAATAAAAGTTACCCATGTGATTGAAGCATGTACAACTCACATTCACTAAACCTGGCTGCATGCACATATAACAACCAAAGTTTATAGTGGCAGGTTATGTTCCAAAGTGCTTCATTAGTTCAAATATTTTGAGAGAATCCTTGCAAAACCCATTTTGTGCATATCCCAAAAACATTGCATCCCTGAGACTACATTTCGTTAAGGAATTTTTGTCAAATAGTTTACGTGCCTTGTTTATGCTTCCACATTTTCCATAAATGTCTAGTAGAGCATTTCCAACGATAATATCAAACCAAAACCCCTCTCCCATTAATCTTTATACATTAATCAAAATCCTTTTGTCCTTATCCTTTAATTAATTGCATACCTTGTTTCAAAACTCCCATTTTGGCACAGCCAGGGAGGATGCTGGCAAAGGCTGCACAGTTTGTATTTACACCCACTTCAAAGTTTATGAAGCCTTTTCAACAAATCCCGTTTGCGTATATCTTGCAATCATGGCAGCCCATGAGACCACATTTCTTTTGGGGTATTCTGTCAAACAGTTCATGTGCCTTGTCTATGCTTCCACATTTTGCATACATGTCTACTAGGGCAGTTGCACTGCATCTGACAAAATTCTATTCCTTTATCCTGTGGTGGATGACCATACCCTATTCTGAAGCTCCCATTTTGGCATAGGCAGGGTAGAAGATGGCAAAAATTGTGGACTCTGGCTTTACACCTGCCGAATACACTTGATTGAAAGTTTCGAAACCATTTTCAAAAAATGCATTTTGTGCATATCCTGCAATCATAGCATCCAATAGACCACGTTTCTTTGAGGTATCCTGTCAAATAGTTCACGTCCCTTGTCCCTACTTCCACAGTTTGCTTACATGTCTACCGGAGCATTTCCAGCAGTAATGATGGATGGCCATACCCTGTTCCAGATCTCCCATTTTGGCACAGGCCGCCAGCACACGTGCAAATTAAATCTGTTTGGGTTAGAAACTTGTTTGTTGTTGATGGGTATACTATGCGCGGGAGAAAAGAGTTTAAAAAAATTAAACTTTGCGTGGGATTAATAGCGAACGGGAACGGCGATCAGAAACGGCAAACGGGATGGATTAATGGGACCCACACCAACCACCTAAGCGGTCAACGCTTAGAGTGTGCTGGTTAAGCCAGCCCAATATGCACCACAAAATAAATATGTCATCCAAAGATATAAGTAGGTACTGACATCAAAATATTTCCTCTTTTGAATTGCAATTGACTTCATAAATAGAAAAAAAAAACAAATTGCCAAGAGTAAAGAATTTAACATTTGAACCAAGTAAAGAACATCCAGAATAAAATCAAGTTTCCTACCTGGAATCCGACGCACAAGCACGGAAAGAATGAACTGTAGACCCTCGATTTCACGATCACCACTACTCCTTCGATCTTGCTTGACAACCCAGATAAAATTTACTTGCAGATCATTTCAAAGCCCCCCCCAAAAACAATGTAATAACATTTCCAGAATTATTTTCTTTTAGAGCATAAATTTTCTTTTCCAAAATGAATGTCTCACTTCTGAAATTTCACCAGAAAACATAATTAAACTAGAGAAACATTTTTGACAACCAATTCATAAAAATGACAATTTTTCCATATTTTCCTTTGAAAAGACTAAAATCAAAGCATTGAAATTAGCAACTTCAAACAACTTCTTTAGTTGGAACATATGCATGCATTTGCATGGGAAAACTTTCCTCGATTGCATTATCACTTAAATTTTTATTTCGAATAAAATCAAAATGATAATTAAATAAGCAAAATTACTATCTAATTATCAATTTAAAATTTGATAATATTATAATTGAAATATAGTTCTATCTTACAATTAAAATACTATATTCAATTAAATAGACAAACATTTAAATTTACCAATTAAATTTAATACTTTAATTAAATACTTAATCATTTTCTCAGAGTTTACTTTAATAATTAAATCTAATACTTTAATTGTTTTTTCCTCAACAATAATAAACGTCTTCAAATTGAATTAACTAATTAAACAACATTCAAAAATGACAACTATATTAAATGATTAGGCAACATTAATAATACCATTTCAAATTAATCAACAAACCCACACAAATATACTCTTACCCAATCGACCCAAGGACCCAAACGGAAAGGCACTACACATTCATTTTATAATTGATTAATTTAATCTAAATTTAATTCATGGTGGGGCCATGCTACCTAGGACCCTATAATGTAAGTTGCTTTTGAATAAGGAATAATCAAAAAGGAATATAATTTATAATTTCTTTTGGTAAAAGTAATCCTTTAAGCTGCTTTTGAAACAAAATTGTAAAGTGAATGTTAATTTAATTTTATTGTAAAATTTAAATTTTATTTTATTGATAATATTAATTTTCTTAAACATGTATTCTTATTTATAAGGTGGTTGTCCTCATTTTTGGTCTTGGAAAAAATTGAACATTTTATAATCGTTAAAAAGACATGTGTTCATCAAGTTGATCTCTTGAAAGTGATATTGGTATTCTTAGTCACATCTCAAGTTCTTTGTTGCTTTAGTTTGATCAAGTCAAAATATTAATGCTTGTATAATTAATCTTAGCTTGAAATATGCATAATTATTTTGAATTTTCAACTTGTCTATCAAAGTCGAATTGGACATTTGTGGTTGTATTTGTAAGTAGTTTGTAGACAAGTTTGATCTCTTGAAAGCATCACAAAATGATTTGAATGGATTCACAATTTTCCTATTAATTTGGTTTATGTGAATGTAACAAAATGATTATATTATCTCAATGTCAAAGTAACAAGTTTTCAATTTACTATGATATGTATATCACCTCAAGATATCTATCAATATTTGCGTTCTTCTCATAACTTGCAACTTCATAAAGTTACAAAATATTTTTTTTAAATTGATAGTAGGTTTTCTAAGGGATTTTAAGGGACTCTCAAGGTTCAGACACATTGGTACATAAATATATTAAATTAGAGTGCAAATTCATAATTATTTTAAAGTCTAAAAGTAGTTGCAAGACAATTTTATAGTTCGAAATTATTAAATTTATCAATTTTGATTGTGCAATTAAACAAAACACCCAATTGATAAAATTATGATGTTTATTTATATTCACAAATAATTTTTAAAATATTACTAGAAATCATCAATAAAATTATTCAAATTCATTAATATAATGGATGAGTTGAAAAATGTAAAATGATTCAAAACAAATAAAATTTAAAATTTTAACAAACTTATAAATATTTTCATAATTTTAAAACTATTAAAATTTATAATTTTAATCAAAAATTTATTTGATTCTAAATTATAATGTTTCATACAAAATTTTACAATTAACTAGTTTAAATTATACTAATTAAAAAGATAAAAACCATTTAGAAAAAAGATCGTGAAAAAGTGGAGTCCCAAGGTAAGGAAAAGTGATATTGGACCATTCGTTCCCCACACCTAGCTAGCTTTTGAAAGTGTTTTGAGTGGGATGGAATATGATTATTTCTATACTTATTAAAGTGTAGAAATTGGGATTTGTATAGTTCTACAAACCTTTCCATGGCCTACAAAAAAGATTTTACCACCATCCTCTCACAGCTATGCCATGGCAAGTCTTCAACCCAATTAGTTTACATTTGGTAGCTTTTAACAGGGCATATGAAATGTTGAAATATAGATAGAGCATATGAAATGTTTGCTAATCTACTTTAAGGAGATGTCATTTCATAGAGTGCAAGTGTTGTAGATTTATTTAAATTGCATTTGTTGATAAGCTTTTAGAAAATTTACAAGTAAACATAATTTGTAGGTGTAAGACTAAATTTTGTTAGTTTTGAAATGTATGAAGAATGTGGAAACAAACATAAAGCAGATAAATTGTTGGACAAAATGTTAAAAAAAAATATCTGGTTTCGAGAATATTATGATGAAATAAATGAATAATATGAATTTGTTGAAAAGGTTTTAGAAAATCTAAAGTAAATGTAATTGAGTAACTTTACATTTTTTTTCAACCTCTTTTAATGTCAAGATGGGCAATTGGAACAATGTATGACATTCATAGAAGAGTTAAAAAGAAAGACTATTATCATATTGTATTTGTAATTGCAACATTTCATGGAATGTGAAATAGAAATTTTAAAAATGAATTTGTCGAATAGGTAGTATAAAAATTTGAGAAAATATAGTTTTCAAGCATAAATCTATATTCCACAATCTTTTCTAGTGTCTATGTATGATCTAAAAAAAATTAATGTTTCAATTGTTCTTCTTAGCATTCTTAAAATAAAATTTGAATTATTATCATCTTAGCTAGTGTTGATAAACCATGAGCCCTTATAATCATATAAAATTGTGACACGAATTAGATGCAATCAAATAGAGATAAAATAGAATAAAATATAATCAAGCACATAAAAAACACAAGGATTTACATGGTAAAACCCTAGCAGTATGATAGAAAAAAAATCCATGGGGTAAAATATCGATAATCTTATTACTCAAAGAAAATAAATTATAGTACTATCTTCATGCGGTTGCCATACAAAAAATACATTATAATTTTTACATGATTACCATTATTAGATCTAGGGATTTTTGTTGAACAACTTAGATTTATTTTTAAAAAGAGTAGGGTTTTAATCATTAAATTTTCCTTTGGGGGCTATTTCCTCCAAACCCCCATTTTGTGAGGATCCCAATGAAAGTACCTTCACACCCCTTAGAAACCCTCTAGGTAGTTTTCTTGTAGCACCCCTCTGATTTGCTTATGTTTTCAAACAGTGCTTTTATTTTGATAGACTATGATACTATGTTGTTATTTAATCGCTAACATTAGAGCAATGATGTTTTTTATGTTGAGATGTGATGGCACACTATATTGATGATTATTTTTTATGACATGTTTTCTAATTATCATAGTTTATTATTTGAGTTGATATTGATATATGATCATTTGTAGTTATTTGATGTTTTAGTATCACCAGTTTTGATGTGACACTGTATTGGTGAAGGGAACGAGATTGCATCACTCACTTGTGAGCGTCCTGTGATTCCATGATTTTCTCTTCACGGTGTGATTGTTCATGATCTATATATATGTATGACATATGTTTTGATTGCAGGATTACAAGTACAAGACATCGACTCCACTTGGATTCACAGGTTTGAGCATGTTCATTACCCAAAAAAATAGTTGATTGGGAGATAGTAATAGGGTTTCCTTGTCAAACCACAACCCTAGTCATAGTGTGTCATCAGTTCTTGTTTTGGTCATTCTTTTTGTCATGTTGTCCCTGTTTTCCTTGTCGTTTAATTATTTTGCAAGGTATACTTTGTGAGAAATTAATGCTTATAATGTGTTTTAATTGATTATTTAATTAATCATGATTAATGTTTTTCAAAAGTTAAATAGCATTTACGGGGCGATGTACCCCACACAATGAGCCACTAGGGCCAAAAAAGGACTAAACATAAATAGAAAACATTAATAGAAAAAAAAAACCAGAGACAGCCCAACAACAACACACCAACAGTCGAAAAATAACCGATAGACTAGCAACAGGAGTAGCTAACTGGCCTCATCCCAGTTCTTGATTAGGAGGTCGACCACCTCATCACCCACCCACTCCTTATTTTCCTAGCTAATATTCCCCTCCAATTCCTCTTTTATGACATTTGACAGTGCACTAGTAACAAAGTGGCTTAGTTTTTGTGAAGTGGGTCAAGCCCCTAAATATTTTGTCTAGGGTGTTCAATCTCTTCGCCAGCATGTCAGCATCTTCCCCAATATCCCTAGTCTCCTAAATCCCACCAAGCTCATTCACCAGCAAAGTGTGCGAGTCAGAACCATGTCCAGGAATCTTGCTGTCCATCGGAGTAGGCAGGGGCCTCTCTCCCATGTCATCAATCTCATCATCAGACTCTTCCTCCTTATAGCCCTTGTTGTCAAACTACTCCACCTCCGAGTCCTCAATAATTAATCTCTTTTTGATGTTCTTGGCTAGCCTCCCCGATCTCCTCCTAACACTTTCCCCACCAGTCAGCTTTGTGATCCCCGCAACCGTATCTCCTCTGGAATCTTTCCCAACCGCATTCTTGCCCCTGCCATCCTTAACAGTCATGGCCTGCATGCATTTCTCCTTACCTTTCTTCGACTTAGTGACATTATTAGTCGTGCCAACCTGGGTGGCCTTTAGCTCACAGAGCCCTTCCAACGCACTAGCATGAGCCATGCCTAACCCACCCTTAAGATTTTTGGTGGCCAAATTGGTTTTGACACTCCCCACATTGTCAGTCCGATGAGGGCTCTTGGACTCAGCCGGGGAGATATGAATCGAAGAGATGGGTTCAATGTTCTCAACACGGACAGTGATGGCTTTAGGCAGGCAGAGAGCAAGATGGAAGTGGTACAGGTGAAGGATAAGCCCCTGATGGAGCGGGAGAGGCGGGAGATCACAGGGGTTATGACAAGCCACCGCATTACATTTGTCCACCAAGCTTTCCAGGTCCATAAGAAGGAAAAATGCAAAGCTAAGCAGCATTTTATGTCTGAGATGGTTAAGCAGAGGGAAATAATAGAAGAAACAAGTTTTGTACCTACCTTCCAGCGTCACATATTTCATCAGAGCCATGCAGACCATGTCCCATGGCTTAGGGAGCTCAGCTCTTTCAAACCCCGCCTGATTCTTGACCGGAGTCTCCTCACCTCTGAAGAACGCCTTAAGGCTTTCGTGGTTTGGATTTTTGGTGTGTTTAGGATATTTTTTCCCCTCGTACCTCAAGCCCATAGCCTGCACAATGACATCCTCGCTAACTTCAAACGAAATCCCCCCAACATAAACCCTTCTATCCTTCCAAGAACTAGCAAATTGACTTGAAAGAATAGGATCATGGCCGACTAGTCATTCCATAAGCGGGGAAATTCCTCCCTCCACACAAATGTGCCAAACCAGAGGGTTGTTTCAAAATTCATCACAACTATCCGGCTCCATCTGCACACGATCTCCACCCATTCTGTCGGCCTGCTCAGGAAAACCACAAAAATGCAAAAAACACTAGAGACAAACTTTGTGAACAAATATCACAAAAGGATGTTTAATGCAGGGCTTACGGCTAATAAGCCTCTCAAACCAATAACACGCGCAGAGGGGAAATATGTAGTAGTGAGAAAAGACATAACAATTAATGATTTTCTGATAGCAATGGAGGAGGCAAAAGTTGGCGGATAAGTAGGAAAGGCACGACATCCCATGCAAGTAAACCAACAAGTTAAATTTAGAAACCCGCCATAAAAAGCTGAAGTAACCACTAGCTAAGTTAGCCGGCGTGAAGCCACTAGAACACAACCAGTACTCATCATAGATGGTCCCATCATTATTAACACACTCACTTCTCCAAATGTAATTAGGAGATAAATCGAGTAACCCCATTCCCCAAAACATGATACTCACAGTACCGTCATACACCCAAGAAGAAATCACAGCCTTCGAAATAACCCGCATCATGTCACCAAATCTAAGCTTGATCACATCAATTAAGTTTCCTCCCTGCCATCTCATCATTATTTTATAAGCTATACCCATTCTCCAATCCCAAAGAATCAACACGTGGGTACTCGTTCCCCTACTCCACACTCGCTCATCTTTACCCGTAGCACTCCACCTGTCCTCCATACCAATATTGACATTTATCCACCAACACACCCAAATAAACTAGTGGGCTCCCCAGTCAGTCCTCATCATCCAAAAGTTACAAGACATTGTTAACCACGGAAGCCCTTTCCCGCTCTATCAAAGCTTGAATGTTTGACGGTAGTCTTTCTTTTTTCCTCCAACATCTAGCCGAGACCCACCCCAAACCAAGATTCACCAACGCATCTGCCACACTATTGCCTTCTCTGTAATATGAGTCACTTTTTTATCTCCTAATTTGGACATAAGGAAGCTAACATCTATCAAAATGTCCTTAGTGTTCCAACCAATGAATCTGTCTTTTTTCACAGCATCTGTCACCACCTTGGAATCTCCCTCAATATGGAGATTAACAATCCCTAGAGAAACAACAATTTTGAGTCCCATGAACAGCGCACAAGCCTCAGCAACAAGAGTCGATTGAACCCCGATGCCACTAGCAAACCCTGCCACCATGTTTCCCAAAGAATCTCTTATAATCCCACCTATACTTGCCCTTCCTGGATTCCCTTTAGCAATTCCATCAAAGTTAATTTTAAACCATCCTAAATCCGAAGCCTCCCATTTGGTATTTCTCCTAGCTAAAAGTTTCCCATTGTCAAAAGCATTAGCATTTAAATCCTAGTGCCATTCCTTAGCCATTTTTATTTCAAAGTCCCTCGGCCCAAACTCTGGAAGTTTTCCATCAAAGAGGAAGATATTCTCCACTCTGAGCCGAACATCAATCCCAAACACCTCCTTGGGGTTCTGCTCAACATTCCTGAAGACCCGGTTATTCCTATCCTTCCATAAACACCAACCTATGATAGGGGGGGTCTGTCTCCAAATTTCACTAACCAAAGGATGCAAAAAAGCCCCATTCCAACCCAAAATAAATGAAATGAGGTCCTTGCTCATAACCCACTGAATCTCAAGTTTCTCAATAGCCATCCCCCACACTTCAGTAGCATACGGGCAGTGCAGCAAGAGGTGATTGACAGTTTCTTCCCCCTTTTTACAGAGAAAACATCTATTGGGAAAGCACAATCCCCGGATTCTCAAATTGTCCTGGGTCAGAATCCTATTGTGGCAGGCCGTCCACCAGAATAAATTTATTTTAGGGATCATGCGCCTATTCCAAACCCTCCTCCAGTGTTCCTCCATAGAACTATCATTAGTCAGTAGTATGTAAGCGGATCTAACTGAGAGGTCCCCCTGTTTATCTAAAGCCCAAAAGAATTCATCCTCTCTGTCATAGGAAGGAAATATAAAACTGGAGAGTAACACCTAGATAGATTTAGCAAGACAACTAAGATCCAGTGAGTGGGGGTAGCATAGGGATAGCTCTCTCCAAATCCTAGCACCAGAAGGGCCAAACACATAGTCCTTAATATAAATCCCAAAGAATCTCTGAGTAGCAATCATCACCCCCCAAAAATCAGAACAAGCCAAAGGGAAATCTAAGAGCCAAGCATCTTCCCAGAATTTAATTTTGATCCCATTCCCCATTTTCCATTTTATCCCTTTTTTTAGCAGGCTTTGAATGCTGCAAATACTCCTCCGGATAATGGAACCAAGAGGGTGGGGTTTCGAAAGACAATCAATCAAAGGCTTTTTTTGAGGGTACTTAGCATTCAGTATTTTGCACTAGTCCTTGGAGTTCCTTAATTGATCCCACCTAACCTTGGCTATTAGCGCCCTGTTAGAAGGAGCAATCTTCATTATTCCAAGCCCCCCATAAATTTTAGCCCAACTAACCTTTTCCCATTTAACTAGGGCAATTTTCATTTTCTCCTCAACACCAACCCAAAGAAAATTCCTTTGAATTCTTTCTAACTTTTCCACTATATACATGGGCATCCTAAAGATAGCCAGAAAGTAAGTGGGTATACCTTGTATGGCCGTAGTAAGGAGTTGTAATTTTCCAGCATGACTAAGTAAAGATCCCTTCCACCCAGCCAATTTCCTTTGAATCCTCTCCAAAATAGAGTTCCAAAACTTCGGTTGAACCTCCTTGACCATTAGTGGAAGCCCTAGATACATCGACGGGAGAGAATCATTGACACATCCAAGAATCACAGTCACCATTTTTTCCAAAGTAGGAGAGCAATTAAAGAAGTAAATCTTACTCTTGTTGTAGTTGATGCACTGTCCGGAGCAGGAGGCATAGTTGTTAAGACAAGATTTCCATTTCCTAGCTTCCACAACTGAGGCCTTCCCAAAAAGAAAAGTATCATCCACAAATTGCTATACAACAATCGGGCAAAGTGAGGTAGCCACTCTAACACCAGATATGGAGCCCTCTGATAGAAGAATAGTAAAATTCCTACTAAGCACATCGGCAACCATAATAAAGAGGTAGGGGGAAAGAGGGTCTCCCTGCCTGAGCCCTCTACCAGCAGAGGAGAAACCGCAGGGGGATCCATTAACCAGTACCAAGAACTTAACAATTCTAACACACTCCATAATGAGCTCAATGACTAGCCTGTTAAAGCCAAACTTAGCTAGGACTTTTGGAATGAATTCAGATAGAACCTTGTCATAGGCTTTGGATATATCAAGTTTAAGTGCCATTCCCGCATTATTACCTCTATCCATTGAGTGGAATAGTTCATGGGTAGTCAAAGCAGCATCAAGAATATGCCGACCTAGGACAAACCCCTTTTGAGTGTGGCTAATAATTTTATCAAGTAGAGGTTTGAGAAGGTTAACAAGAATCTTAGAAATGATCTTATAGATGGTGTTACATAGACTAATAGGCTAGAAGTCAGCCATTGAAAGTGGCTCACTAATCTTAGGTATAAGGGAAATGAAGTTGTGATTCATTTGTTTAAGAATCTTACCAGATTGAAAGAAGTCCCTAGCTGCGAGCACAAGGTCCCAGCCCATAATATCCCAAAAAATTTGAAAGAACGCAGGAGGGAACCCATCAGGACTAGGAGCTTTGAATGCCCCCATTCTAAAAGTAGCCAACCGAACCTCTTCCATGGAAACACTCCTAAGAATTCCCAAGTTATCCTCCAGAGAGATGGACGTAGGGAGGACCCGGAGAACCAAACAATCCAGTGTCGAGTTGGGCACCCCTGTAGGGGCCGAGAGAGCCTCCTTGAAATAATTAACCGCATAGGACTTAATAAGAGCTTGATCAGAAATCACCTCCCCAAAGTTACTTATCAGTTTAGAAATTTGGTTCCTTTTTTGATGTTTGACAACAGATATGTGAAAAAAAGACGTGTTCCTATCTCCTTCCTTCAGCCATTGGATCCTCAATTTTTGCTTCCAAAATACCTCTTCATTTTTTGGAACTTTTTCCCATTCCATTCTAACATCCTTTTCCTGATTATTAATTTGTTGACTGACATCTCCCTCATCCATATTCTTCTGCAGAATCCTTAACCTCCCCTCAAGCTATTTTTTCCTTTGAAAAACATCTCCAAACACATTCCTGTTCCAACCTTTAACCATCAGTTTAATATGTTTGAGTTTATAACATAGCTTGAACATAGGAGACCCTTGGACAGGAATATTCCACCATTCAACAATTTTCTTCTTGAAATCGGGGTGAGTTCCACATTATTTCAAAACGAAAGGGATAGGGCCCACTAGAAGGATGAATATTAGTGGTTAGCAAGAGAGGGTTATGGTCAGAAACCGTCATAGGAAGAGTGACTAGGTTGGCTCCTAAGGTATTGGTCCAATGGGGAGAACAGAGGAAATGGTCAAGCCTAACCTGAATCAAATCAGCACCAGCCCTTCTATTAGACCAGGTAAAACGCTGTCCCCGAAGATCAATATCAATTAACCCTGAAGAACACATAAAGTTTGCCAGATCAGTCATGCTGTCAGTGTAATCCAGGAGGCCCCCACTTTTCTCAAATGGTAGCAAGGGAGAGTTGAAATCTCCAGCAACAAGCCACTGACCTCCTTTATTCATATTAATTTGAGACACCATGTTTCTCCAAAGGAAATTCCTCGAGTTCCTCTTGTTGGGAGCATAAATATTAATTATAGACCAAACTTCTCCATTTACAAAGAGCATAACCCCAATGCTATTTTTACAATGAAATAATTCTTGACCCTGTAAACCGGAAGGATTCCAAAGCACAGCCAAACCCCCCAAAGCTCCCTCAGCATCACTGTGAATAAAAGAAGCATTAGGCCAAATAATGCTAATAGCCTTTTCAAAATTAATCTTCATCATCTTAGTTTCTTGCAGGAGACAAACATCAATCTTATGCTCCACTATATAGTTCTTTAGGGCATGCTGTTTGTGCAAACTATTAAGTCCCCGAATATTCCAAGACATAATCCTCATCTCTAACCTTTTTTTGAGGACACCTCTAATGTCCTCTACTTCCCCAAGGCAATCTCGTTTGTCATTTCACGCGTTCTGGTGGATCTCTGTGAGGGTCTCCCAGGCTTGGAATCTCCTCCCACATCTGCCTTCTTCTTCTTACCCTTCTTCTTAGGCATGGTCCAAATCCCTTCCTCTTCAACTTTCTCCAACTTTAAACATTCCAAGTTTTCAGTAGATTCTTCAACCAAATCGAAACATTCTTCCTCCCAAATTTCACCCTCTTCAACCGAATCCCCACAGGTCCCTAGAGTAAAAGATAGTGGATCAATAGCCAAAGAACCAGGGCCAAAGCCCTCCTCAGAAGCCCCCATAGACAAAGCAACAACAGTCGAGGAACCAGGATCTTGAGGCAACAAGACCTCCCAAGTGAAGCTTCCCAACACCGAAGAGCCACTAGGGTTCGAGACAGGGTGAGGAACACCAAGTGAAAGTGAACACAGAGAAAGCATAGGAGACCGAACCAAATCTGGGGGGACAATCTCCGAACCACCCAAAGGCCTCGAGGCATCCTCTGCTGGAATCTTGGGATTAGACGAAATCTTGGGGTTAGACACATCCATAACCACCCTACTGACTGACGATTTACAATCAGTGATAAGGTGCCCAGCTTTGGCACACCTTTGACAATAAACCACTGCATTTTCATAACAAACAGGTTGGGCCCAGTTTCCCAACTTGGAGCAAAACTTGATAGAGTTAGGAAGAACTTTATCTACGCAAATATTGATGCAGAAACGAGCAAATACTAACCTTGATTTAGATTTAGTGACAGCATCTGAAGTAACAAACTAACCCAATGAATCACCAACAGCCTTGAATATGGCTTCATCCCAAAACTCAAGAGGTAAGCCCGACAGCCTCACCCAAATAGGAGCCAACATGTTAAGGTCTATAGCAGGATCAAACCTAGGCTTCAACCTACACAAAGCGAGGCTATGCTTCCCATAAACCCACTGGCTCGACGATAGGGTATGCACCAAGTCCTCAACAGTAGCAAATCGAAAAAGGAAGAGACCGCCGACCATCGTGCAAACACACTACCCTTAAGCCTCCATTTCACAGCCACCCACTTTCTAACCATATCCACCGTAGGACAATAGGAGAGGAATCTCCCCACCACCGCATTCTCCATGGAGGAAAGGATTCTATCACTAACCGTGTCAGGAATTTCAAACACAGCATCAGAAAACGTGACCGGCTCAGGGGGGGCCGAAAATGAGGAGGCTAGATTCCCACTATTCAAAACATTCTTCCAACTGGCAGCCGGAGGAAGCTCAACCGCGGGCACAAAAGAGACGCTCGGAGCTGCCACATCCCGCAAAATGCCCGCAGGAGAAAGCACAGATCCCATAGAGGGGGTACCCACTAGACACATCCTTAAAGGAGGAGAGCACGGGTCGGGGGGACAAGGGACCCTTGGGTACCCCCATGACAGAGTCCACCATGCGAGCAGAAATTCAAAACTTCAAACGAGCGGGAGCGGGAGCGGGATGATTAATGTTGTTAGAAGCTTGTAATTTTATTTAGTTAATTGATTTGATTTATTTTGTAAAGTAATTTAATCTTTGAGATTAAATTAATTAGATTAAATTTGATATTAAATTTTTAGATTATAAAGCTTTGTTTAATTAATTAATTGAAGTTGTGAAATTAAATGAGTGGTTAATTAAATTAATATTTGATTTTAAATTGTGAATAAACAAATATCTTGTAAATATCTTGGAGGAAATATTTTTGATTTGGTTGGAAAGATATTTTAATTTTGACATGAGTTAGAAATTAATATCTGGTGATTGGAAATATTTCTTGGAGAGAATAATTGCATTAACTGAAAGAGGAAAGAGGTTATTTTTCACGGAAACAAAAATTAGAAGAGGGGTTTGAAAATTGTGGTTGTTGAAAATTGGGGAAGAAGATCTCGGGAAAATTGGCTTTGGTATTTTTTTTCAACTTTCTGGAAAGAGGGAATATTGGGAAGAATCTTTGATTATTTTGGAATCTGAAGGCAAGGCTCTACTTCAATCTTTGTTTCTTCAAACATCTAGAAACATGTTCTTTAATTGTTTTTGTTCATTTGCAAATTGGAAAAAGCTATTAGAATTAGTTATTGTTTTGGAAAAGATTGTCAGTACAATGTGAAGATATTATTTGTTTTTTTAAAGCTTCATATGTTTTGGAATTGGAAGAATTGTCGTGAAAGCTTTAGAACCTCTGTAGGAAATGATTTAAAACAATAGAATTTCTAGAAAGATTACATAGAAAATTTTGAAAACCTTTGTAGGAATTTTTTTTAAACAAAAGAAATCCCAGAAGGAAAACAATAGAAGATTTGGAAAATCTCTGTAGGAATGAATTTAAAATCTTCCTGTCAAAATTTGTGAAAAATATTGTTTGTATGAGAAAAAATATTCATGTAGAAGAATATTGTTTCTCTTCCAATTTATTTATTTGGCTGGGAAAATTATAATCCTCTGGTAAATTTTGAAATTATCTTCTGTAGAAAATTTTGTGAAAATTTGCCCGATGGAGCAATCATATATATATATATATATATATATATATATATATATATATATATATATATATATATATATATATATATATATATATATATATATATATATGTATATATGTATATATGTATATATGTATATGTATATGTATATGTATATGTATATGTATATATATATACATATACAAATATATATATTTTTATATGTTATTAAAATCCTTGTAGAAATTCATTTTGAAAAAAAATTATATTGAAAATCCTATAGAAAGTTCATACGGCGAATTAAATTCGTAGGTTTCTAATGATTTTTTTTTAAGTTTAAATGTGACTAGGAGGGGGCATTGGGGTTACCCCCACCACTGTCGCCCATAGGGAGGCGGATGGTGGAGGCAGTGTCCAGTGCTACTTCCATAGCCCACGCCCCTATGAAGGGGAGTCGGCGGTGTACAGTCTAGCACTGCCAAACATTAATGGCAGCCAATGAACCTTTGTCTGCCATTCATTATAAATTCGATTTTTATTTTTAATATGGATTTAAATTTACATATATAATATATATTTATATATATATGTAAGTATATATTAAAATATATATTTATATATGTATATATATATATATTTATAAATGTATATATATATATATATATATAATTATATATTTTATATTGTTTTTGGTTATTGTAATTAATTTTTAAGAATATTTAAATAATATATTTATATATGTATAATTATATATATATATATGTATAATTATATATATATATATATAAATGATATTTTTATATAAATGCATGTAAATGCACAAACTAAATGTTTTCAAAGTGAAATGATTTAAAAAGAAGAAATTGATTTAAACAATTAGATTTAATTTATTTACTGTCTGTAAATGAAATTGCATTAAGTTAGATAAATTTGAGCAATATATTATTTTTTTTCCTAGAATGGATATTTGATTAAGGAAATCATAATGATAGCTTTAATACTTACCTGAATTGCTTATTTATTTATGATTTCTTTTGTTCACATAAATTTGGGAAATTTGTTAGTTGTGATTGTGTAAGCCTTCCATAAGTTGTAATTTTATGTGGGGGTTGTAGTGATTTATGGTTCAGCCCTTTGTTTTTCCTTGGGTAGTGCACTTAGTTGTGATTCAGTTTAAACACTCGGTTACTACAAATGAGATGTGTTGCCTCTTGTATTATGGTTGGGATTTAATATCTCTTTTGTGCACTGTGTTTACCCTTGGTTTAAGGGTTAGATCCTTGCGTTTTCAGTAGGGGAGTGGCTCTCAATGGGGGTCGGTGCACAAAGTGGTTTCAAGGAAACTCATGTGAGAGTTAGTTAATTCAGTGGAAATTAAATAAATTTATTAGGGGAAAGGGTAGCTTAAAAAACATAACTTGTTAATTGTGCCTCACTCATGGGCTCAAGGGCTTGTTTAGACTTGGGATGAGACGAGAAGGCTTGGAATGGAAAGATCATTATCTTGTCCCTTTGAAAGATATTTGATTCCGCATTGGTTTGCATGTGTGGTCGGGGGTCGTGAGAGGCTACCAGGGTAACCCAAGATGGGGGTCAAGGCCTAGGAATATTTGCCAAGGTAGCCCATGCTACTTTGTGATGACACTCCTCCTATGATAACAATTTGTCTTGTTCAATTGATGTACTTGATTCTTTTACTCTAGAAGCAATGTAACCTTCATGTATTGGATTGTACTTGTATAGTTTAGTCTTGTGGTTTCCTATGTCTTGAGGTTGTTGGTTATGCCTAGGAAGCCCTTTTACTATCTCCTAGCATGGGGGGTGGGCCTTCGGGTACCACTTGGTTGGGTGGAATGTGCACCTTACACCGTTGGGTTTCCACTTCATGTTCATGATGGCAGGATCTTCCAGATTGGAGAGATCACATATTCCTATTGCTTTGTTCCATCTCTCTTGTTCTATTGGATCAGTTGGATATCTATGTATATGTACTACTCCTTATTTTTGTTCGAGGAGGATTCTTGTATCAATGTAATTGTAACATTATTGTATGATCTACCTCATTTTGGAAATGAGCCTTGTAACTGTTATATTGAATGAATGCAATCTATGAATGATTTTAATATGTACTTTGTATCTTATGAGATGAGTTTAATGTTATTGGATGTATGTTCTTAATTTCATGAGTATTATTTTATATGCTATGGATCATAATGCTTTTTTATGTTATGGGTTTAGAATGTAAGCATTGTCATGTACGTTAGAGGATGTATGTGTTAAGTGTAGTTCACTTTACTTTTTGATAACTGCACTTTTTTTAAAAAAAATTGTTACACTTTTGTTGTGTTTGTGTAGTCCTCTAGGTTTATGTGGCGGGGCATTACACATGGTATCAGAGCCCAAGTTTAAACAATGGGTGCTCTAGGATAATTTTTAACCCATTAAGTTTTTAGTTGCATAGGATTTAAGTTTGTGTTACCTTGTCATATACCTTGGTATTTTTGTGTAGGATCATGCCACCTAGGCGAGGTCGTCGTAGAGGTCGTGGACGAGGCTGAGGATGTGTCCATAGTGGTAGTCAGTAGAAGTCACCTCCCCATGTTCCACATGACTCAGATTGTGAGGAACAACAATCTTCCTAGAATGCTCCAGGATGCAGTGATCAAAATCAGGATCCACCAGGGATCGAGGGTGCTCAGTTGCATTGATTGTTAGAGGAGACTCTTGCTTGCCTTAGATTGAGGCAGGATAGAGATCAGATGAATATTCGTGAGAGAGAGGTTTCAACACAGTCGGAGGTGGTCACTGCCACTCATATGAGAGACCTACTTAGAGCTCATCTGCCCACTTTTGATGGTTTTGGCAATGAACTTGAGGCTGAGACATGGTTGATAGACCTGAACTGGTGTTTTACTATGCACCCTTATGGTAGGAACACCAGGGCCAGATGTGCAATCATGCACTTGTGATACTTTTCATCTACCTAGTGGAGATTAGAGGAGAAAAAGCTTTGTATTGACATTAATTCAATTTCTTGGGATATATTCATCGAGAGGTTTAGAGCTAGATTCCTTTCTGACAATTGGCAACATTGTGTAAATGAGTTTCATGCTCTACAACAGATGGCCATGTTGGTGGAATTGTACGAGCATCAATTGTATGAGCTCAAACAGTTCGTTGATATTGGATATGAGGCTTAAATGCACGAGCATCAATTGTACCTCTCTCAATAGAGGATCAGTGGTGGTGTTCGGGTTTTCGAACCAAAGACCATGGAGACAGCAGTGGAGAAGGCCAGACTGGTGGAGGATAATTTGGCGATGGCGTTGGGTGGACATACTGGAGTACAGATAGGAAGTGTTGCAGCTACAAGACCTAGTTCATGTAGTGGCCAGGCTCAGGGAGCTGGACCACCTAAAACACAGTAGGTGCTTGCACAGAGTGGTCAGCATCAAAATTCACAGGGGAAACAAAATAATTTCCAGCCTAGATAGGGAGACAGGTATCAGTTAGGGGGTGATAGGAACTCAAGGTGAAACAAATGCCCCAATTATGAGCATCCAACATAGAGTACATAGTCTACCTATAATAGGGGTAGCGTTCAGAAGTCAAGTGTGCCTCCTAGAGGTAGAGGATTCAACAACGGTACAAGATGTTTTTCTTGTGGCCAACAAGGTCACATAGCTTGGCAGTGTCCCAATAAGGGCACATCAGGTTATACTCAGAGGCCAACGACGTTAGAGCCAACTATTGGGGATGCGGGTAGAGGTCATCGAGTATTTGTTGTGGTTGACAACTGCCAGGCTGATCATCAGAGCACAGTGGTAGAGACTTCGGGTATGTTACAAGGTAACAAGGTTACCATTTTATTTGATTCAAGAGAATCAGATTCTTGAATTGCTTTGTCTTTCGTGGTGTGTTATAAACTGAGGGAAGTAAAGTAGGACGTTAAGTGGTAGGTTGAATTGTCCTTTGATGCCAAAGTTGTAGCCCATTCCCTAGTACATGATTGTAGATTGGAGATTGGATCCTTTCACACTACAGTAGACCTCCACATCATATCTTTGGGGTTGTATGACATCATCTTAGGGATGGATTGGCTAGAGGCTCACAGAGTCGTTATTGACTGTCGACACAAGTTGATTCGATGCATTGATGTATCTAGTAGAGAGTTCAAGATAGTGGGAGTTCAGACACCCATATCATTGAGCATGATCTTGGCTATGTAGCTGAGGAGATGTGTACATCAGGGATGTTAGTTATTTGCAGTGATAGTAGATGACTTGGAGTTGGGAGATAGTGAGGAGAAGGTTTCACTTGATAGCCACCCCATACTTCAGCAATATGCAAATGTGTTTTCCGGTGAGATTCTAGGGATGCCACCTTAGCATGACATTGATTTCAAGATTGATCTTATACTTGGATCTAAGCCTATTTCACGAGCTTTGTATCATATGACTACATAGGAGCTTAAGGATCTCTACTTGTAGTTGGAGGATTTTCTAGTGAAGGGTTTCATCCGCCCTAGTGTTTCACCTTGGGAAACACTAGTAATTTTTGTGAAGAAGAAGGATGGATCACTTCATTTGTGCATAGAATATTGTTAGCTGAATAAAGTGACAATCAAGAACCTATATCCCTTACCTAGGATTGATGATTTTTTTCTCATATCAAGGGTGCTACGATATTTTCAAAAATCGATCTTAAGTCAAGGTACCATCAACTACGTATATTTGATTCTGATGCTTTTCGCACTCATTACGGTCACTACGAGTTTATAGTGGTACCGTTCGAGTTGACGAATGCACCATCTCTATTCATGAGCTTGATGAATGGAGTCTTTTGCACATATCTTGATAGATTCGTACTAGTATTCCTTGATGGTGTATTGATCTATTCCGGGACAGTAGAGGAGCATGAGGAGAATCTGAGGCAAGTTTTGCAGTGTTTGAGAGATAATCAGTTGTACACTAATTGTCCAAATGTGAGCTCTTTAAGACTGAGGTTAAGTACCTTGGACATGTGATATTAGGAGAGGGTATTGCAGTGGATCTTGCGAAGATCCAAGCGATCATTGATTGGCATGTGCACACTTATGTGGTAGAGATACACAGTTTCATGGGATTGGTAGGTTATTACAGACACTTTGTTTAGGGTTTCTTGAGGATAGGACATCCTATCACTTCTCTTAAGAGGAAAGGGAAGAGATTCATCTGGTCAGAGCAGTGTGAGGTAGCATTTTAGACTCTGAAGGAGAGGTTGACCAATGCACCAATTCTTGCAATACCTTATCGTACTAGAGATTTTGTTGTCTGTACGGATGCATCTTTGAAGGGAATAGGAGAAAACTTGATGCAGGATGGTCAAGTTATTGCGTATGAGTCTCACAAAATCAAGGACCATGAGTTGAATTACCCCACGCACGATCTTGAGTTGGCAATGATAGTGCATGATTTGACAAGGTGGAGACATTTCCTTTTAGGGCACATATTTGAGTTGCATAATGACCATCAGATCCTACAATACATCTTCACATAACCTAATCTTAATGTTAGGTAGAGGTGATGGGTGGAGTTCCTTTGTGAGTATGACTTCGAGGTGAAGTTCATCTAGGGGAAGGAGAACATAGTTGCTAACGTTCTCAGTAGATGGAGACACGAGTTGTCAAAGGTGAATCTTGGTGTGGACTTGAGGAGTCGGATTCTTTCTACACTTCCTACAAATAGCTGGTATCAGGAGGTGAGATCAGAGATAGAGACAGGAAGAACTCTTGAGGGCAGATTCTCAGATTATTCTCTAGAGATAGATGGTTTGTTGAGACACATGGGACACATTTATGTTCCATCTTCTGGAGATCTTCGTACCTTGGTTATGAAAGAGGCACATTGGATACCCTATTCAGTTCATCCTAGAGTGAAGAAGATTCATGCCGATTTGCGACAGCTATACTTCTAGGCAAGTATGAAGTGAGATATCGCTAACTTTGTGTCAAGGTGTTTGGAGTGTCAGTGAGTTAAGGCTGAACACCAGCATCCAGTAGGACTTTTGCAGCCACATTTGGTGCCAGAGTGGAAATGGGATATAATCTCATTGGATTTCATTATTGGGTTACCCAATTCTTTGCGACGACATGATGCCATTATGGTGACGTTGGATAGGTTGACGAAGGTAGCACACTTCTCGCCAGTTTGTTCATCCTATAATGCTATGTCCATTACTAGAGTGCTCATGGGAGATATTGTTAGGTTACACGATATTCCTCGTCGGATCATTTCTAACAGGGATCTTGTGTTTACCTCAGCTCTTTGGATGTCATTGCAGCATGCGATGGCAACGCAGTTGAACTTTATTTCAACATATCACCCTGAGATAGATGGATAGATTGAAAGGTTCAACCAGATCCTCAAGGATATGTTACACATGTATGTGATGGATTAGCAGACACGATGGGAGGACTATCTCTATTTAGTGGAGTTTTCTTATAATAATAGCTATCAAAGTTTGATTAGTATGCCTCCTTTTCAGGCATTGTATGGATGATCGTGTCAAACTCCTTTGAGTTGGGATCAGTTAGAGGATAGAGTTCTATTGGGTCCTGAGATGCTTTAGGACATGGAACAGTAGGTGATCCGGATTAGGGAACATTTGGTTGTTGCATAGGATAGGCTCAGGTGGATTGTTAGTTTGTAGTAGGTGACCGAGTCTTTTTGTGAATGCATCTATGAAAGAGTCTAGTCCGATATGGAAAGGGCTCTAAGCTCACACCTTTCTTTTTCAGGCCATTCAAGATTCTTGAGAAGATTGGACCAATAGCTTACTGTCTTGCTTTGCCACCCAGTCTCTCATGCATACATGATGTATTCCATGTTTCAATACTCAGGCCTTACCACCCTACTATATCTCACATCCTTGATTGGAATTCCTTACAGGTAGAGGACAAACAACTAGCTTTGGATCCCGTGGCCATCACGCAGCACAGGAGACTCACCCTTAGGGGTTGAGATATTAAGCAGGTGAGGGTCTAGTGGGATCTGAGAGATGATACATCCACTATCTAGGAGGATGCAACTAGGATGAGGGAGCTCTATCCCTATTTGTTCGTAGGCTTCCAGGAGTAAGCCTGATCCTAGGGGGGAGGATGTAGCACCCCTCCGATTTGCTTATATTTTTAGACAGTACTTTTATTTTGATAGACTATGATACTATGTTGTTGTTATTTACTCGTTGACATTGGAGCAATGATGGGTTTTATATTGAGATGTGATGGAACACTATATTGATGATTATTTTTTATGACATGTAACGCCCCGCTAAGGGACCTAGTGCATTAACACAAAAGACCTCAAACATCAAGCCAATAAAAAAAAATTAAGAAACTAAAGTGACACAACTAATACAACTCAACAATTTAACATGGATAACAACATTACATTAACATCATATATTATAATCACATTATGACCTAAAAATAACATTAATCATAGCTCACTTACACACCTATCCACCATGGTCCCGTAACATCACTAATATGACACATGAACAATAACTAAACCTATAGAAAGACATATGATACACTAAGAACACATCTAGTCAATTCTTTGAATGTAAATTAAATCTCATACAACAAATTATATATGATAACATAATTATAATTAAACCTCATCTAACACTATGTGAATATGAACCTAATCCTAGTCAATTCCATGAAATAGATACATAAAGATAAATCTCATCTATTGCTAAATTAAGCTCATATGCATCATAAATACAACATTCATATGTTAACCTTTTCATTACATAATAAACAACAATAAATATATATATATTCAAGATTACATCAATTCATTTATTTTTCTTTTAAAAGAATGCTACAATGTACAAGATTCATTCATTTAAGAGGTACATATTTAAGATACATATTGGACACCATTTTCTTGTAAATATCATCAGCACCATAAAACCAACTCAAGAATGAAGTGGAAGGAAAGACTCCATGCTGCACATGAACTACACCACTTAAACCCTAATGGATGGTTGGAAAATACCACCCTACCACATGGAACCCTGAGGCCCACTCCCTCTGTGCTAGGAGACAACACTAGGCCCCACACACAAGAAAGCAACAAAAACAACAATTGGTTGACATTAAAAATCCAAAGATTACTACCTAAAAACAAGAATCAACCAAAAATCAGAAGGACTTTCAAATACTTTCAGAGGCCCAAAACATAACACAAATGGATAGGAAACTCAAAAGCTGATCATTAAGCCACAACACATACAATGAAGCACATTAAATCATTTGCACAATCTTATAACATGATAACCAACTTTTAATTTCTCTTTCTCAACAGATCATAATCAAGACCAACAATGAATATCATTGGTACAATTGATCCTTACATAGAACACAATACCTAACACAATATTTCACAAATAGGGAATGATTATCAACATACATACAGTAACACATTCAGGCATAAATGATACAACACAATATAGATCAAAGTATAGACCTATATCCTCCTTTACAACATTTAGAACTGAACTAATTCCCTATTGACAATAGTAAATCTACCAGTCATAAAATAGTCATATCAACTCTAAATCCAAATTTGTCAAAAACCTGTTTCAGATTTGGCCCTCGACTACTCAGTTACATGAGCGGAATTGACCAAAAATGACTCAGGAATTCACAAAATGCAAAACAATAGACGGATCCCATAAAACCCCTCTTGATAGCAGTCAAATCTGCCACTCGTAAAACAACCATAAAATAGTCATATCAACTCGAAATCCAAATCCATCAAAATCTATTTCAGATTTGGCCCTTGACTACTCATCAATGATGGGGTGGAATTGACCAAAAATGACTCAAAAATTCACAAAATGCAAAACAACAGACAACTCCCATAAAATCCATCAAAAACCCATTTCAGATTTGGTCCTCGACTACTCAATAGTGTGGGTGAATTGACCAAAGACAACTCAAAAATTTACAAAATGTGAAACAACAAACGGATCCCTTAAAAACCCTCTTTTTCAGCATACCTGATTACACTCAAACATCAAAATGAGAAAACCCAACATATAAAAGCATTTCATAACTTAAAAGAAACACTTCAAAATATTTAAATAACATATTCTATAACATCCATATAGATCTCTATGAATTTAAAACAAAAATTATAAATTAAGTACAAAACCTACCTCAAAACATGAAAAATTTGAATGCAAGATGCTGAAAATTGAAGAAGCTTTCCAAACCCGAATTCTTTTATTCAAAGCACGATCAAAAATCAGATTCCACACAAACTAGTAACAAATCCATTCTCCTCAAATCATAACTGAATTCCAAATCACTCTCCTCCAAATTTCGATTCAAAACCATTCCAAATTTCCCAAAAAAAAAACATTTGAAAAATTACTTCAAAACCATGTAGAATATCTCTATTTTCTCTCCATTATCAAACCCCCCAAAAATCTCCTCAAAATCTTCTAAATTTCATGCACGAAACAAAGTGAAGAAACCAAATTTCCCAATTTTTCCCATGAATAAAACAAAAAAAAGAAATAAAAACAAAAAAAGAAACTTTCTTTCTTTTTCCCCAAAAGACTCTTCTTTTCCAAAATAAAACAAGGAAATAAAATCTCTCATAAAATAAATATTCAATTAAAGCACCTATCCTCATCCCACTAATTAAATAATTAAAATAAAATAAGTAATCAAATTAACTCATTTGTGTAGAGTTTCCCACCAAATAAATTCAAAACATTATAAAAGATAAAAGAACCTCCTTAAAATAGCCACTCTGCCAAAATAGTAAATCAAAACACAAATATAACATATGCTTACATATTAATATTAATAAATAACATTAGAATATGTTAATATTTATAACCTTATTTTCATAAAACATAATTCACGTATAATCATAATAATATTAATAACTAATATTCACTCACACCAAAGAATAACCATAGCAATATATATACATATATATAATAACATTAAATCACACTTTAACACCCACATGACAACTATAGTTACCAACAACATAACCAACCTACAAGCTAACTTCACTTAAATAGGTCATAATCAGAGACTAAGCATAAACTATAAAATAACTTCTTACATGAAAGAGACATTCACATCAAAACATAAATAATAAGAATGATCACAATAGTGACTAACTTGACTTACCAAAGGACTTAGCACCATTTGAACTGAATCCATACTCAAAGCTAGACATTGGAGTCACACAATCACATAACCCAATATAAACATTCACACAAGTGCAACACTCCAACCATAGGGTATAGGAGATCGAACATTATCCCACGACAACCCGGAAAGGTGGTCACACACTAAATCAACTATCCCTAATTGGGGACAATGGCTAGGGTTAGGGTATAATTTGGGCCTAGATGTTATCCCCTCAACCACCATTGGGATTAGAGGCACGCGCAGACCTGCTAATTTAGGTGGAGACGTAGCCTAGTACCTATTCACTCAAACATACAAATTAGAGCACATGTGCATAATAGCCGAAGCACTAGGAAAGGAACTCTAGCAATTGTATCTCATTCTCGTATGTCCCACATACATCCAATGGTACGATTCCACCCTTTCCACTTATCTTAACAAACATGCTACGGCGTCATTTAACTATCCAAGTAAATCTCTGCATAATAATAATAACATAATATGCGTCATACTCACAAAAGTACTAACAGAAGCTCATGTTCCATCTGCAACCGCAACACTTGAACATAATTAATTACCTCTTCATGATCAAAATCATAATATCATATCATCATGATAATGATATGTCAAAATCATGTGAAAATCCTAAAGATAACCAAAGCACTTCCATAGCACAAATGTGCCCATAGCTTGCATCCTAGTAACAATCATGTCTGAACACACACACATCATGATTAACCTATCATTAAACATATATAATAATTCATTTACTAAACTTCTCACATAGTCCATAAATTCATAATATACAACATCAATTGTTTAACATCATTAGCACATACCTTTAAACATCCCTATTATTTTACCTTCCTCTCCAAGTTCCAAAGCCAAACTATCTGCACATCCACGGTGAGAATGGAGGGGCACTACATGACATGCTTTCTGGTTAGCATAGTTGATTATTTGAGTTGATATTGATATATGATCATCTGTAGTTATTTGATGTTTTAGTATCATTAGCTTTGATGTGACATTGTATTGGTGAAGAGAACAGGATTACATCACTCACTTGCGAGCGCCCTACAATTCCGCGATTTTCTCTTCACGGTGTGATTGTTCATGATCTATATACATGTACGACATATGTTTTGATTGTAGGATTATAGGTACAAGACATTGACTCCACCTAGATTCACAGGTTTGAGTGCGTTCATTTCCCAATGGAATAGTTGATTGGGAGATAGTAAAAGGGTTTCTTTGTCAAACCACAACCCTAGTCACAATGTGTCATTAGTTCATGTTTTGGTCATGCTTTGTTGTCATGTTGTCCATGTTTGCCTTGTCGTTTAATTATTTTGCAAGGCATGCTTTGTGGGCAATTAATGCTTATAATATTTTTTAATTGATTATTTAATTAATTGTGATTAATGTTGTTAGAAGCTTTTAATTTGATTTAGTTAATTGATTTGATTTAATTTTGTAAAGTAATTTAATTTAATCTTTGAGATTAAATTTATTTTATAAAGTGATTAAATTAATTATATTAAATTTGATATTAAATTGTTAGATTATAAAGATTTGTTTAATTAATTATTTTAATTAATTAATTGAAGTTGTGAAATTAAATGAGTGGTTAGTTAAATTAATATTTGGTTTTAAATTGTGAATAAACAAATATCTTGTAAATATCTTGGAGGAAATATCTATGATTTGGTTGGAAAGATATTTTAGTTGTGACATGAGTTAGAAATTAATATCTGGTGATGCGAAATATTTCTCGGAGAGAATAATTGCATTAATTGAAAGAGGAAAGAGGTTATTTTTCACGAAAAATAAAAATTGGAAGAGGGGGTTGAAAATTGTGGTTGT
Organism: Sequoiadendron giganteum; assembly: GCA_007115665.2. NCBI lineage: Eukaryota > Viridiplantae > Streptophyta > Pinopsida > Cupressales > Cupressaceae > Sequoiadendron > Sequoiadendron giganteum. The sequence goes on along the minus strand of CM021105.1, from coordinate 332,550,498 downwards.
TGAAAATTGGGGAAGAAGATCTCGAGAAAATTGGATCTGATATTTTTTTTCAACTTTCTGGAAAGAGGAATATTGGGAAGAAGCTTTGATTATTTTGGAATCTAAAGGCAAGACTCTACTTCAATCTTTGTTTCTTCAAACATCTGGAAACAGGTTCTTTAATTGTTTTTGTTCATTTGCAAATTGGAAAAGATTATTAGAATTAGTTATTGTTTTAGAAAAGATTGCATGTACAATGAGAAGATATTATTTGTTTTTTTAAAGCTTCATATGTTTTGAAATTGGAAGAATTGTCATGAAAGTTTTAGAACCTCTATAGGAAATTATTTAAAACAATAGAATTTCCAGAAAGATTACATAGAAAAATTCAAAAACCTTTGTAGGAATTTTTTTTAAACAAAAGAAATCCCAGAAGGAAAACAATAAAAGATTTGGAAAATCTCTTTAGGAATGAATTTAAAATCTTCCTGTCAAAATTTGTGGAAAATCTTGTTTGTATGGGAAAAGATATTCCTGTAGAAGAATATATTGTTTTTCTTCCAATTTATTTATTTGGTTGGGGAAATTATAATCCTCTAGTAAATTTTGAAATTATCCTTTGTAGAAAACTATGTGAAAATTTTCCCGATTGGAGCAATCATGTTGATGAATTTATATATATATATATATAAAATCCCTGTAGAAATTCATTTTGAAAAAAAAAAATATTGAAAATCTTGTAGAAAGTTCGTACGGCGAATTAAATTCGCAAGTTTCTAATGAATTTTTTTTTAAGTTTAAATGTGACTGGGAGGGGGCGTTGGGGTGTGGACGGTGGAGGCAACGCGCACCCCTATGAAGGGGAGTCAATGATGTACAATCTGGCACTACCAAACATTAATGGCAGCCAATGAACTTTCGTCTGCCATTCATTATAAATTTGATTTTGATTTTTAATATGGATTTAAATTTATATATATATGTAAGTATATATTAAAATATATATTTTTATATATATATGTATATGTATATTTAATTATATATTTAATATTGTTTTTGGTTATTGTAATTAATTTTTAAGAATATTTAAATAATATATTTATATATGTATAATTATATATATAATGATATTTTTATATAAATGCATGTAAATGCACAAACTAAATGTTTTCAAAGTGAAATGATTTAAAAAGAAGAAATTGATTTTTATGTTGGTGTAATTGGGAAATTGATTTAAACAATTAGATTTAATTTCTTTACTGTCTGTAAATGAAATTGCATTAAGTTAGATAAATTTGAGCAATATATTATTGTTTTTCCTAGAATGGATATTTGATTAAGGAAATTATAATAATAGCTTTAATACTTGCCTGAATTGCTTATTTATTTATGATTTCTTCTATTCACATAAATTTGGGAAATCTGTTAGTTGTGATTGTGTAAGCCTTCCAAAAGTTGTAATTTTACGTGGGGGTTGTAGTGTTTATGGTTCAGCCCTTTGTTTCTCCTTGGGTAGTGCACTTGGTTGTGATTCAGTTTAAACACCCGGTTACTACGAACGGGATGTGTTGCCTCTTGTATTATGGTTGGGATTTAATATATGTTTTGTACACTGTGTTTACCCTTGGTTTAAGGATTATATCCTTGTGTTATTAGTAGGGGAGTGGCTCTTAATGGGGGTCGACGCACAAAGTGGTGCTAGGGTAACTCATGTAAGAGTTAGTTAATTCAATGGAAAATTAATAAATGTATTAGGGGAAAGGGTAGCTTAAAAGACATAACTTGTTAATTGTGCCTCACTCATGGGCTCAAGGGCTTGTTTATACTTGGGATGAGACGAGAAGGCTTGGAATGGAAAGATCATTATCTTGTCCCTTTGAAAGATATTTGACTCTGCATCAGTCTGCATGTGGGGTCAGGGGTCGTGAGGGGCTACCAGGGTAACCCAAGATGGGGGTTGAAGCCTAGGAAGATTTGCTAGGGTAACCCATGCTACTTTGTGATGACACTCCTCCTATGATAACAGTTTGCTTGTTCAGTTGATGTACTTGATTCTTTTACTCTGGAAGCAATGTAACCTTCATGTATTGGATTATAGTTGTATATTTTAGTCTTGTGGTTGCATGTGTCTTGAGGTTGTTGGTTATGCCTAGGAAGCCATTTTACTATCTCCTAGTATGGGGGGTGGGCCTTCGGGTACCACTTGGTTGGGTGGAACGTGCACCTTACACCATTGGGTTTCCACTTCATGTTCATGATGGTAGGATCTTCCAGATTGGAGAGCTCGCATATTCCTATTCCTTTGTTCCATCTCTCTTGTTCTATTGGATCATTTGGATATCTATGTATATGTACTACTCCTCATTTGTGTTCGAGGAGGATTCTTGTATCAATGTAATTGTAACATTATTGTATGATCTACCTCATTTTGGAAATGAGCCTTGTAACCATTATATTGAATGAATGCAATCTATGAATTATTTTAATATGTACTTTGTATCTTATGAGATGAGTTTAATGTTATTGGAAGTATGTTCTTAATTTCATGAGTATTATTTTATATGCTATGGATTAGAATACTTTTGTATGTTATGGGTTTAGAATGTAAGTGTTGTCGCGTACCTTAGATGGTGTATGTGTTAAGTGTAGCTCACTTTACTTATTGTTAATTGCACTTTTTAAAAAATATTTTTTTACGCTTCTGTTGTGTTTGCCTCATCCTCTAGGGTTACATGGTGGGGCATTACATTTCTCTCCAAATAGTGCCTCAAATAGTCCAAAATTTTTACGCTTATTTTATCTTTTGCTACAATTCCAACAACTAGCACTTTAAGGCTTATTTGAACTGGCATATACACATTTTTTGGATGTATTAACGAAATTAGTGGAAATAATCTTTTCACATTGACATATTTTTATTATTTAATTAACAAATTCTATAAAGATGTTGAGAAAAATTATCATAAATTACCATCTTTTGGAAAGGAAAACATAGATTTTGATAGGCTCACAAGAGAATGATATATATTATTGTTGAGGGTAATATTTGATGAGAATATTTTATTATTTAATACTATTAAAAATGAAGAGATATCCTATTCCAACCTAGATTCTTGTTACCAAATGGAACATCTTTTTTACTTGAATTTTGTTAGGAGAATTATTATAAAAGATTTATTTGATGAATAACTTATAAAATGTTCATTTTATATGTTCTTTCACAAACACATTTCTAGAGATAAGGTTACTTATAATGATATTGAGATTATGGATTTATAAATGGATACTTGAGAATGATGTAAGGGACATACTTCATCTCATATTTAGCATGAATACAATCAAAAGGTTCTTGGAAGATGGGTCAAATTTTCAAGATAGTTTCATTGGGTCTCTATATAATACATTTTAGAAGGATCTATGAAGCAAGGAGTGTAGGACTAACAACAAGAGGTTATATTATGTTAACATCAACTCTATTGAAAGCATATTTCTATAATTGACTCATTGGTATGAAATATGTAGAATACTAACAACGCATATCAACCATTTAATAATTTACTTCATATATCAATATTTATAATTTTTTGTATGAAATGTTTATAATAATGCTTCAAGAGAAATCACCTATACAACTAGAAACATCAATTATTTGAAAAAATATTGTGATTATCATTTGAATGTCAAATTTCAACAATGACTTAATGATGCAAGCGCATTATTCATTTTAGATTATTATTAATATTTTCTTGTTTTAGATGAAATAATGTGGGGTTGTGAGCCTCTCACAAACCTCCGAATAAATTAGTTTCAACTATATGATAGGAAGTTGAGAGATTATAGGGATTTATTCAGATTACTTCCAAGCTTAGTTTAGCCTTTTTTTCAATATAAAAATAAGCCTATGATGTAGCCTAGAGTACATGCAAGATATGAGGACGATGATCATTTTTCAATAAAGTTTGATATAATTTTTTTGATTTTGATTTTCTTGTTTTCCTGTGAGTTTTATTTTGCAATAATATTAGCCGCGCACCAGTTGGTATCAGAGCCTGTGTTTCTTTTCGAGCTGATTTCTTTCAACTTCGCTAAAATCCTTTCCTGATGCATTTTTTAAAAAATGTTTGATGCCAATATTTCCATTAGTTAGAGGTTGATGTGTGAGTGCCAATCAATTTAGAAGCCATGTTAAACGATCTCAATATGATTATGTGAGATCGCAGATTTTGTGAGCCATGAATTTCAAGGACGTCGCTAAATAGCAAAGAAGCCACTAGTATTAGACCATTGTAGTTCATCATTGAGGAATTAGCAGATTGCAAGAAGCCACAAAAATCCATACCACATTCTGGTTTAAAAAGTTTGAAGGAAGAATCGCCCTATGCAAAGATCATTGTCATGGAAATAAAGGAGATCGTTGGAAGAATGAAGTCATTGTTTTGAGCCACTAAGGATTGCAGTTGTGAGATTTAGTGTAGAAAAAAATAGAAGTTGCAGATCATGATTTTATGAAGTTTCTTAAAACAAAGAAGGAGCAGTTGACTTTAAGATCTAAGGAATGAGTCACCAGATAGGGTGAAAGAAGTAGCTACTATCACCAAAATTATCAGTCACAAGAGGTGAAGTCATTGTCGTTCTAAAGTCAATGAGGCTACAATTTTGGAAGATCCAGTCGCTGCTGCTAGGAGGAGAAGGAAGTCGACGCCCAAACTAGGGTGAGAGAAAAGCATTGAAGACTCGAGAATTGGCAGATTGATGAGGAGCCAGAGAAGATTGCAGTTTGTTCAAAGAAATCTTTGTTCTATTTTCTGTGTTCTAGTGTTTATGTTTTAGTTTATTGGTTGTGCATATAAACTACATTTGTTATTAGAGAAGTTGCATAGATTGTTTAAATAAAATTTCAAGAATTTTAGTATAAAAGAGAGAGAGAGAAACTAAAAGAATATCACAAATTGTAAATACATTATTGTCCTCAAATAAGATTTAAACCTTGTGTATGAGAAGAAGGTTGTTTTTTAGTCCTATAACATTACTGGTATCTGAAAATGAAGCAGTTCTTGTCAGTACCAAAGAAGATCTTTTGTGCCAAGAAATGGCATTCAGAGCTCGAGGAAGAGGACAAGGATGAGAAAGACAAGCTGCAAATGCAGAAATTCTAGAAGAAATGAGACAAATGCAAGCACGATTGCAGGCTATGGAACTTGTACAAAGAGGAGGCATTGACATGGATGATCTCAGTGACAAAGAGGAGGAATCTCAAGAAGAAGCAACAAAAGAAGGATTTAAAACAAGACTCGTCAAGGAAATTTTGGGAGCGATTCCCAAACCCAAGTTGGAGGTGCCTATGTATGAAGGTATCCTGGATGCTAAGAAACTGATCGACTAGATCAGTGAAATGGAAAAATATTTTGAGTATGAAAATTTTGCTGATGACAAGAAAGTGAAATTTGTTGTAACCCGGTTGAAGGGTCATGTATCTCTCTGGTGGGATGGAGTCCAAGATGAAAGGAGACAAAAAGACAAGACAAAGATCAAGAGATGGGAAAGGATGATAGCTAAACTAAAACGTAAATTCTTGCCTAAATATTACCAACTTAATCTTTTCAAGAAATTGCAAAATCTTAAGCAAAAAGAAATGTCAGCTAAAGATTATATAGAAGAATTTTATAGGTTGACCATTAGAGCTGGTCATATTGAAGATGATACAAAGAAGGTAGCTCAGTATCTCAATGGATTGAGATATAATATTCAAGATGAAATTAACCTTTTATGTCCAAGAACAGTGGAAGAAGCATATCAGTATGCTCTCATTAAAGCAGAGGAGAAACTTTCCAGAAAAAATCACAAAGCTCGAGAGGGAAAGGTAGAAGTTTTAGAGGAAGAGGATCACCAAGTGGTAGAGGTTAGTGGCAAGCTCACAAAGATGAAGCTAGTAGCTCACATTACCAAGAACAATCCTCTCGGGGTAATGATTCTCTTAGAGGAAGACCTTATTCAAGAGGTAGAGGTAGAGGATTTTTTGGAAAATGTTTTAAATGTAATCAATATGGTCATAGATCTTATGAGTGTCCAAAAAACCTTACCATAAGTCAAAGAAGTGCACACATTTCTCAAGCTGAAGAGGAGACTACATAATCACATGTTCATACAGATGCACCTGAGGTTGGAGAGGCACTACTCATGAAACGAGTCCTGCTTAAGCCAAGCAAAGAAATCCATGATCCCGCACAAAGGAAAGGATTATTCAGAACTACATGCAAGGCTAAAGGTAAATTTTGTAAAGTTATAATTGATAGCAAGAGTACTAAAAATCTTGTATCTACTGAAATGGTTGATAAACTAGGCTTGAAAAAGACAACATGTCCAACTCCATATAAGGTGTCTTGGCTGCAAAAAGGACATCACGTATTGGTAAATGAACAGTTTCAAGTAGAGTTTCAAATAGGGAGTTACAAAGATAAAGTAATATGTGATGTTATGCCAATGGATGTCTATCATATTCTCTTAGGTAGACCTTGGCAGTTTGACAGGAAGGCAATCCATGATGGAAGATGTAACACATATAATTTTGAAAAAGATAAACATAAACACACATTGATACCCCTTAAGGATGAGAATGCAGTTGAGGAGGTCAATACTAAAGTGTTGATGGTAATTTGGAAAGATTTTTTGCATCAAATCAAGAATGAAGAGGTAAATTTTGTTTTAATTGGAAAACCAAAAGTAATTCTTACAAGTTCAAAGTTAGCTCATTTACCTATAGAAATTCAAAGAATGTTAGATGAATTTATTGATATTGTTGTGGATGATTTTCCTAATGAGTTTCCACCAATAAGAAGTATCGTCATATAGATCTCATTCCTGGAGCTAACTTGCCAAACAAAGCAGCTTACAGAATGACTCCAAGGGAGAATGAAGAGATCAAAGTCCAAGTACAAGATCTGCTTAACAAAGGATTGGTCAGAGAAACTCTAAGTGCCTATGTTGTTCCTATAGTATTGAGCCAAAATAAAGATGGAGGACGGAGAATGTGTACAAATTCCAGAGCCATAAATAAATGACCATCAGGTATAGATTTCATTTTCCTTGTATGGATGATTTAATGGATTGTCTAAGTGGTGCTAAGTATTTCTCCAAAATAGATTTTAAAAGTGGGTACTCAAATTAGAATAAGGGAAGGTGATGAATGGAAAACAACATTTAAAACAAATGATGGGCTTTATGAATGGTTAGTAATGCCATTTGGTTTAACGAATGCTCTAAGTACTTTTATGAGATTAATGAACGAAGTGCTTAAGGAATTCATAGGAAAATTTGTAAGTCTATCTTGATGACATTCTAATATATAGTCAATCAAAGGAAGAATGCCTCAAACACTTAAGATTGGTTGTAAGTAAGTTGAAGCAAGAAACAAATTTAATCAATCTTAAGAAGTGTGCCTTTTTGAAAACAAAGTTAATCTATTTGGGTTTTGTAATATCTAAAGATGGTCTAAAAATGGATCCAGAAAAGGTTAAAGCTATAATAGAGTGGCCTACTCTAAGAAATATCTTTGAGGTAAGAATTTTTCATGGACTTGCTAGTTTTTATAGAAAGTTCATAAGAAATTTCATTGGAATTTGTGCTCCAATTGTTGAAACAATCAAGGGAAATAAATAGCTATTCCAATGGACTAAAGAAGCTGAAGCAAGTTTTCAGTTGCTTAAGAAAAAGATTACAAAACAACCAGTTTTAGCCTTACAAGATTTTAGTAAACTTTTCAAAGTTGAATGTGATGCTAGAGGAATGGTTGTAGGTGTTGTTCAAAGTCGGGAGGGTAAGCCAGATGCTTACTATAGTGAGAAACTAAATTATGCAAGAAAGAATTATTCTACATATGATAAAGAATTTTATGCTCTTGTTCAAGCTTTGAAAAAGTGGAGGCATTATTTAATGCCTAAAGAATTTGTATTGTATACTGATAACCATGCTTTAAATTTCATCAATAACCAAACCAAATTAAATCAAAGGCATGTAAAATGGGTTGAATTTTTGAAAAAAATTACCTTTTTTATCAAGCATAAAAGTGGCCAAACTAACAAAGTTGCAGATGATCTAAACAAAAAAATCTTGATCATGCAGGGATTTGAAGTGAGTATAATGGGTTTTGATGACCTAAAGGAGATGTACAAGGAAGATATAGACTTCACAAAGGCATATAAAGCATGTGTGAATCCTCTTAGTAGGGATAGAAGTCCTTAGATGTATTTCATGATATAGGAAGGTCTACTGTTCAAAGGCTTTGCATTCCAAGAAGTTCCATGAGAGAGAACTTATTGAAAGAGAAACATAGTGGCAGCTTAGCAGGGCACTTCAAGAAAAACAAGACACTAGCTTAGTTGAGTGCACACTATTATTGGCTAGGTATGAAATGATGTTAAGTATGTAGAAAGGTGTAAAGTGTGTCAACATGCCAAAGGAAGCAGTCAAAATGTAGGTTATATCAGCCATTGTCAATTCCCACTAGGCCATGGGATTCAGTAAGTATGGAATTTGTACTTGGTTTACCAAGAACTCAAAAGGGACATGATTCAATCTTTGTGGTAGTTGACCGATTTTTAAAAATGGTGCATTTTATTTCATGTACAAAAACAAGTGATGGTACTAATATTGCCAATTTGTTCTTCAAGTAGATAGTTAGGCTACATGGACTTCCTAGGAGCATTGTCTCTGATCAAGACACTAAATTTGTAGGACACTTTTGGAGGAATTTATGGAAAAATTTGGGCAGTAATTTAAGCTTTAGCTCAGGTTACCATCCTCAAACAGATGGTCAAATGGAAGTAGTCAATAGAAGCCTTGGAAATTTTTTGAGAATTTTGGTAAGTATGCATCCCAAACAATGGGACTTGGTACTTGCACAAGTAGAGTTCGCATATAATGACTCACCCAATAGAAGCATGGTATGAGTCCTTTTCAAATTATGTATGGTATGCATCCTAGAGGAGTATATGAGCTAAGAAATTTGGGTAAAATGGAAACCAGAAGTGTTGACTGTGAAGACTTTGCAAGTGCAATGCAAGATTTGCACAAACAGGTAAAAAGGAAACTTCAACAAAGCACCACCAAGTACAAAAAAAGAGCTGATCAGAAGAGGAAAGAAGTCAATTTTAATGTTGGTGATATTTTTTTATCTCATCTCTGAAAGGAAATATTTCCAAAGGGTGAGTATAATAAGTTGAAAGCTAAGAAAATTGGTCCTTGTAAGATCCTAAGGAATTTTTCTATCAATGCATATGAAATAGAACTTCCACTAGGCATTGGAATCTCTTCTATCTTTAATGTTGCAGATTTATATCCTTTCAAAGGTGAAGAACAAACAATTGAGGTACCTAAAAAAGGTGCAGAGTATGTTGTTGAGTGGGAGCAATAGTTACCCAAAGAAACACCAAAGCAACCTGAGGAAATTTTGGATAAGAAAGTGGTCAAGAAAACCAGGGGAAAGGAGTATTTTCAATACTTAGTTATATGGAAGGGACGCCTACTTGAAGATGCCACATGAATGACAGCTTCAGAACTATCCAAGCATGGTACAAGTATTGAGAACCTCATGGACAAGAGTCCATGAATAAGTCTTTTTTTCCTTGGGAGTCTAATAAAGGCACATTGTTCATTTTAGATTATTATTAATATTTGCTTGTTTTAGATGAAATAATGTGGGGTTGTGAGCCTCTCACAAACCTCCGAATAAATTAGTTTCAACTATATGATATGAAGTTGAGAGACTATAGGGATTTATTTAGATTAGTTCCAAGCTTAGTTTATCCTTTTTTTCAATATAAAAATAAGCCTATGATGTAGCCTAGAGTACGGGCAAGATATGAGGAGGATGATCATTTTTCAATAAAGTTTGATATAATTATTTTGATTTTTATATTCTTGTTTTCCTATGAGTTTTATTTTGTAATAATATTGGTTGTGCACCACTTAATATTTAATTATAAAGTCAACCCTATTAATGTTTGTAATCTATTCATTTTATGGGATATTAATTACACACTCTTTTTCAATTTTTGAGAAATTGTATTTAAATATTTTGTAATGTCCAAAGAAAAAAGAAAATGATTGTGTGGGAAAATGAATATATTTTCTATATTCTTCATAAAGTGGAAGGGGCATACATGGGTTACTAAAGCTAGCTATAGGTCACCACTTTTGCATGAAATATAGTATACTGTATGGAAAGGTAGAAGATTGGGTACTTTTGTTAATTTTTGAGGAATAACATTGTTGGATGTTGTGGTTGTGTTGCTGATATGTGGTTGTCATTGATGTCGACACTATTAGCATGGATGATTCTGAAGGCTATATATGTCGAGGATTGAGAAAATTAGAATAAATATGTTGCAGGCAGTCTATGAAGCTGTGTTGATCAAAATGGTGGAAAGTTTTGTAAGTTGGTAATCAGAAGTTGCACATCAAAGGGTTTGTTGCTGAGCCTATCTAGTATGTTGACCAAAAGTTTCAGTGGTATGCATCACTTGATTGAAGAGAGTTATGAGTTTCAAAGTTCCTACAATTATTATGTTATTATAGCAGGTGTTTTTGGAAGAAGAGAATGGTAAATTGAGTTGTTGTGTATGCTCTTGTGATGTTCAATGATGTTTCTAGATCGTACTCTATCATTGTGGTATGTCCACATTGATCGGTGTGCTCATGATCGAAGATTTTCCTTTGTGTGTTCAAGTTTTCATGTTCTTGGACAACATGATGGTGGTACCGTGTTGCGGATCCTTATGGATTAATTTCTTATTGTTTGGAATGTTCGAGGATGTTTAATTAGGTCTTCATTAGTTGTGACCAACTTAGGTTGGTGCGCATTCAGATTTGTTCATGAATTGGGCTGATAGTTTGTAATTCATTTATTCTTTATTTGTGGCTGATAAAGTTGTTGATGTAAATTCATGTAGCCGATATATAAGAGTGATTGTTTCTTCATTTTTGAAGTGTGCGAGGTATTCTTAGTGAATGTGTGAATAAAGATTAGATCATTCGATTTCATAGCAGAGTGTGAAGAAGTGTTTATGTGCCTAACCAGAACTATCATCAGGCTTTTGTAGAAGATAATTTATCAATTCAACCTCATCAGATGGATTTAATCTGATTGTCTTATGTAAGGCAGTGAGCCTTCCCTTTGAGTAGTGAGCTCTAGGAAATGTTCCTAAATGCATGTGCATTCCCTATTCATTTTTCCCTATACTTCTAACAGGGTATAATCTTGTGGCCTAACATCCATCATGGATTTTCCCCTAACAGAGTTTCCACATATAAAATGTTGGTGTTCATGTGTTTTTGATGTGTTATTGATTCATGCTTTTAGTGTTAATTATCAGATCTAAGATTAAAGGTTGATAAAGGTTAAATAAGTTTAAGTTCTACAACAACTGATTCCCCCCCCCCCCCTCTCAGTTTTTATCCTTTTTTTCTAACAATTGGTATCAAAGCAGGTTCCTTTGAGGAATTTTAATAGCTCGAGGTGATCTGAGATGGCATCATACAAGAAGGATAGTCCCAAATTCGATGGTACAAATTACGCTCTGTGGAAGGTTAGAATGGAGTGTCATTTGAAGTGCATTGGTGAACCCTTGTAGAAGATTATAAAGAACAGATATAATATTCCTCAGAATGGTCCCACTACTCCTTATGAGATCAAAGAGGTTGAAACTAATATCAGGGCTATAGAAGCATTATTGAGTGCTTTGACATATTTAGAGATGAAAAATGTGATAGGTCTGAAGACAACACATGAGATTTGGAAGAAATTAGAGACATTGTATGAAGGAGATGCACAAGTGAAGATTTCTAAGCTAACAAGTCTGAAAGGAAAGTGGGAGAGCTTGAAGATGAGTGAAGATGAAAACATTTATGCTTTCATGCAGAAGATAAATGAACTAGTGATGGGTATTAGATGTGCCCGTGGAGTCATAGATGAAGATGAGATTGTGGCTAAAGTGCTCAAATCAGTGCCTACTTCTTACAAAATAAAAGCTCATGCTATTGAAGAGCTCAATATGGTAAAAAATGTGACAAGAGACATGATGATTGGTAAACTAGTTGCCTTAGAGTTGAGTGAATTTGGTGAGCCTACTCCTAAGATAGAATCTCCATTCAAAGTTATTGTATCTGAAAAAAGACAACATAGATATGATCTAGGAGAAACTTCTAGAAAATCATTCAAATATGAAGATGAGATGAAATAGTTTGAAGATGAAGAAAGAGAGCTAGAAGAGCTGGAAGCATTGATTGTGAAAAGAGAATCCAAAGGACATGGTAAGTACAAAGGAAACTTTCCTATTAAATGTTTCTCTTGCAGTAAGATAGGTCATTTTGCATCAAGGTGTCTTGAAAGAGTTTCTAAGTATAAACCTGACAAGTCTAGATTTTTAAAAAAATGTTATTATTCTGAAGAAGGTGTCACTGATGATGAATATGATAAAGAAATAGGAAATGAAGATGGATGGGCATTCATTATTATCAAGGAAAATGGTATGGTGTCCACTGAATCTGCTAGTGATTAGAATATTGAGAAAGCTCTTGCAGCTAGAATTGATGAAAAGGATGAGTGGGTGATTCACAGTGGATGCTCACATCATATGAATGGTGACAAAAGCAATTTTCTAAGCTTGGAGAAGTATTATGGTGGTGTTGTAAGATTTAGACATAACAATGCTGGTGCGATTTGTGGCAGAGGCACTATTTCTCAAGGTGATAAATACAATAATGATGATGTCCTTTCTGTTGAAGGATTGAAGCATAATTTGTTGAGTGTTGGATAGATGGTAGACAAGGGATACAATCTTCAGTTCAAAGATGGTAAGTGTAGGATATTGGGAAGTTCTGGAAATATAATTGCTTCAGGTACAAAGACAAGAGGTAATATTTTTCACCTAAGTGTTGCTAGTGAAATTTATTTAATTTCTCAAGTTGATGTAAGTTGGTTATGGCATAGGAGGCTGTGTCATGTGAATTTTAATAACATTGTCAAAGTAAGCTCCACTCAAGTAGTCAGAGATCTACCTAAGTTAGTGAAGCCTACTAACACTATATGCCATGAATGTTAGATGGGAAAGCAGACTAGAATTTCTTTTCGGAGCAAACAACATCATTCAAATGGATTACTGGAATTGGTACATACTGATCTATGCAGTCCATCCAGAATTAGAAGTCTACAAGGAGAAAGGTACTTTATGTTGCTTATTGATGATTACTCTAGGATGATATGGTTTCTTTCTTGAGAGAAAAACATGAAGCACTAGAAATGTTCAAATGTTTCAAGACTGGGGCAGAAAATGAAATAGGTTTGAAGGTCAAATGCTTAAGATCAAATGGAGGTGGTGAATTCACTTCTCGAGAGTTCAATTCATTTGGTGAAGATAATGGAATCAAAAGATAGTTATGTGCTCCCTGAACCCCTCAATAGAATAGATTTTTTGAAAGGAAGAACAAAACAATTCTAGATGTTGCTAGAATGATGATGTTGGAAGGTAATGTTCTGCATATCTACTGGAGAGAAGTTGTAAGCACTATTGTATACACTATCAATCAGGTAAATGTTAATGATAATTCTAGTAAGACTCATTTTGAGCTATGGTTTGGTTATAAGCCTACTGTTAAATATTTCAAAATCTTTGGAAGTAGATGATATATCAAGAGAGATGAAGATATTGCCAAGTTTGATGCTAGAAGTGATGAAGGAATCTTTATGGGTTACTCTACTAAGAGAAAAGCTTACCGGTGCTACAATAGAAGATTGAAGAAAATGGTTGAAAGTGAAAATTTCAGAGTTGATGAAGACATTGCTAGATCATCCAGATACTATGGATATGACTCAGATGATCAACAAGATAGTACATATAATGGAAAGAATGTGCAGACATAGAATCAAGTTCAAATTGTTTCGATGAATCAAGAGAATCATGAAGGAGAAGCTAGTGGAAGTGCAGAAGAGAGAACAAAAGAACTAAAAGTCAGAGAGAATCCCAAAGTCCCAAGGTATGTAAAATTAAATCACTCTAAAAATTAGATTATAGGAGACAAGAACAAAGGTGTGCAGACTAGAAGAAAAATTGTAGAAGAGTATTGCCTGATTTCCAAGATTGAACCTAGAAATTTCAATGAAGCATGTAAAGATGAATATTGGATGGAAGCAATGAAGGAAGAACTGATGCAGATAGAGAAAAATGATACATGGATTCTTGTTTCCAGACCTTAGGATAAAAATGTGATTGGAACCAAATGGTTCTTTCGGAATAAGTTGAATGAACAAGGCGAAGCGGTCAAAAATAAAGAAAGACTGGTATGTAAAGGATACTCACATATGGAAGGTATTGATTTTGAAGAAACCTTTGCTCTTGTTGCTAGAATTGAAGTTGTAAGGTTATTTCTTGCTTATGCTAATTTCAAGAATTACAAAGTCTATCAAATAGATGTGAAGTCAACATTCCTGAATGGTGAATTAGAAGAAGAAGTTTATATTGAGCAACTAGATGGATTTCAATTGACTGATGAAAAATACATGGTTTGTCGATTGAAGAAAGCACTGTATGGACTCAAACAAGCCCCTAGAGCATGGTATGCTAGATTGGATAAATACTTGTTGAAGCTTGGATTCAATAAAGGTACTGCTGACAATAATCTGTATTTCAATATGGATCAAGATAAAGAGTTGATTATTGAAGTTTTTTTTTATGACATCATTTTTGAAAGTAATGATGATTTATGCATGACGTTTGTTGATGAAATGAAAAGTGAATTTGAGATGTCAATGATTGGAGAGATGAGATTATTTTTAGGATTCCAAATTACTCAGTTAGAGGATGGAATCTTCATATCTTAGTCCAAATATGTAAGAGAGTTACTGAAAAAGTTTGGCATGGAAGACTCAAAGCTTGTAGGTACACCCATGGTAACAAGATGCAAGTTAACACAAAATGATGATTCTCCTAAGGCTAATCAAACAAGGTACAAGTCAATGATTGGTGGATTACTCCATTTGACTTAGACCAGACTAGACATTATGAATGCTATATGTACGGTTGCTAGATATCAAGTTAATCCAAAGGAATCACATGTGACTACAATAAAGAAAAATTTTTAGATATTTGAAAGGAACCGTTGATTTTGGTCTTTGGTATCCTAAGGATAATGATCTTACTCTAAATGCCTTTACAGATGTATATTGGGAAGAAGATGCAAATGATAGGAAAAGTACAAGTGGTGGTGCATTCTTTTTGGGGAAGAATTTGGTGTCTTGGCTAAGTAAAAAGCATAATTCCATTTCCTTATCTATTGTTGAGGTAGAATATATTGCTACTGCAAACAATTGCACTCAAGTATTATGGATGAAACAGATGTTGAGAGATATCAAAATTGAGTATAAGGAGCCTATTACTATATTTTGTGATAATTCAAGTGCCATAAACATTTCCAAGAATCCGATGTTACATTCAAAAACAAAACATATATCTATCAAGTATCACTTTTTGAGAGACAAAGTGAGTGATAAAGAAGTCAGATTGGAATATGTGCCCACTAAGGAGAAAATTGCAGATATATTTACTAAATTGTTGCCTAAGGATACTTTTGAGTATCTCAGAGCCAAGTTAGAGGTGATTTCCCCTCCTAATTTGAACTAAGATGCAAGTCTTTGCATCAATCCGTGCACTCATAGTCAGATCTTGTTTCGGATTGATGGTGTGGTGGTTGCTACTCAGGGGGGCTAGTTAGATGATTTAGATATGTTGTTCAAATCTTGTGTAAATTTTCCATTGATGTCAAAGGGGGAGAAGTGTAATTTGAAAAACCTTGTAAAATCTAAGGGAGAGAAGTGCAGAACAAAGGGGGAGAAGAGTATTGTGTGAAGATTTAATTGTGTTGATGGTATTTTTCACATCATGTGTTGCCATTAATGCCAAAGGGGGAGATTTTTGGATGTTGTGGTTGTGTTGCTGATATGTGGTTGTCATTGATGTCAACACTATTAGCATTGATGATTTTGAAGGTTGTATATGTCAAGGATATTGAGAAAATTAGAATAAATATGTTGCAGGCAATCTATAAAGATGTGTTGATCAGAATGGTGGAAAGTTTTGTAAGTTGGTAATCAGAAGTCGTGCATCAAATGATTTTTTTTTGAGCCTATTAATATGTTGTCCAGAATTTTTAGTGGTACGCATCAATATTGGAGAGAGTTATGAGTTTTGGAGTTCCTACAGTTATTTTGTTAGTGTAGCATGTGTTTTTGGAAGAAGAGAATACAATTTTGGTAAATTGAGTTGCTGTGTATGCTCCTATGATGTTTAGTGATGTTTCTAGATCATGTTCTATCATTTTGGAACATCTACATTGATTAGTGTGCTCGTGATCAAAGATTTTTCCTTTGTGTGTTCAAGTTTTCATGTTCTTGGTCGACATGATGGTGGTAGCGTGTTGTGGATCCTTATGTATTAATTTCTTATTGTTTGGCATGTTTGAGGATGTTTATTTAGGTCTTCATTATGTTTTGACTAGCTTAAGTTGGTGTGCATTAAGATTTGTTCATGAATTGGGCCGACAATTTGTAATTCATCTATTCTTTATTTGTGGCCAACAAAGTTGTTGATGTAAATTCACGTAGCAGATATATAAGAGCGATTTTTTCTTCATTTTGAAGTGTGTGAGGTATGCTCGATGAATGTATGTGAAGTGTATGTGTGAATAAAGATCAGATCATTCGATTTCATAGTAGAGTGTGAAGAATATTGAGTGAAGTGTGAAGAAGTGTACTTATGTGCCTAACCAGAACTGTCATCGGGCTTTTGTAGAAGCTAATTTCTTAGTTCAACCTCATCAGATGGATTTAATCTGATTGTCTTATGTAAGGAAGTAAGCCTTCCCTTTGAGCAATGAGCTCTAGGTAGTGTGCTTGAATGCATGTGCATTCTCTATTCATTTTTCATTATACTTCTAATAGGGTATAATCTTGTGGACTAACATCCACCGTGGTTTTTCCCCTAACAGGGTTTCCACGTATAAAATCTTGGTGTTCATGTGTTTCTAATGTTTTCATGATTAATGCTTTCACTTTTAATTATCAGATCTGAGATTAAAGGTTGATAAAGGTTAAATAAGTTTAAATTTTGTAACAACTGATTCACCCATCCCCCCTCTCAGTTGTTTATCCTTGTTTTTTCAACAAACATAACTTTGATAAGACTTTGATTTCAATCTATCAGTTGAGTGTTATCTTTTCTTGTGTTAGATTATGTTGTTATTATTTTCTCAAGATTGTTCACTTGCAATTTGCAAATCCAATCCAATTCCAAGTAATCATTGTTGTGTGGATGTATTAAACTCTACTTTCTATTTATTAAATTTACACATCTCATTCCTTCTAAAATCATATCACTATTGTGTAGATTTTTCAAACTCTAAATCCTATTCAAGATAAATCTTTATATCTTTTCACTTTCTTTATTTTCTTATTTGTACTTAGCAATCTCAAATGGCTATCTTTGATCTACTTAGGGTTTCTTTCATCTTCCACTTCTCATTTTCTTTCCTTATTTTTTCTTTTGTACTTTAAACTAAAAGTACACAAAAACTTTAAAATATCCCTATTATGAGGGAGTTGCCCCTTTCAATTGTAGAGAAAAAATATTCTTCACATGGTGATTTATCCAATGTTGCAAATTTATGTTGTCATCTATTGGGCAAGCCTCTAAAATAATCAAAGAAAATATTGTGAACTAAAAAATTTCCAATAACTTTTGGTAACTCTATTGGGGAGTGAAATATTGGTGCATTTTTATTTTTCATACATTTGAAGGTACTTCCCCTCGTATAAAAGTTGGAAAGTATGCCATGTGTGGAATATGCCTAGAATAAGGGATAACATGAAGGAATTCACACTAAAATAAAAATATGGCTGCCTTGGAGGTGGTTCGCATCAAGTGAGGACTTGTCAACAAAACATACCAACAATAAATTAAATTGATTGAATGATGAAGTAATCTTGTCATTTTGTAATAAAATTTGAAGAAAAAAATGAAGCTAAGAAAATAGGGTTAAAATCTTCATAAGATTATAAAAATGAACTATTAATTTTTTCATAATATGTTTCATTTATGAAAAGAGCAAGGAAACAATGAAAAATTATGAAGTCTATGATTAATAAAATTCTTGTATAAAGTGGTGCAAATCCATGTACATATAAAACAAACTTAGGAAAATTATAGTTCATGTTAAAATTACGAGATTAAATAATTTAGAAGAATTTAATGCTAGTTTCTCATTGAGAGGACTTACAAAGAATTATACATATTGTGAAAGGAATCATTTAAGTACAAAAGAATAAATTTAGTGACCCTCTTGATGATGTATCTATTTTAGTTGTTTTGAGATATTGATAGTCGTTAGATATTTTTGAGACTATGTTACCTTGATGTATTATGTCTTAGATTAGATAAACAGTTGTGAAACTCAGTTGATGATATACTTTAACTTATGATGCGAAGTTTATTTTCATGAGATGACATTATTGTGATGACGTATGATGTTCTATAATGGTTATGATGGTACTATGATGTGATTTATTTTAGAGGCTAGGTCTTACGTCAGTTTGGTGAAGGAGACAGTTTAGCAGTACTCATCCATGAGTGCCCTGATACACCACGATTCTTCTTCACAATGTGTCTTCTATTATATATATGTTTGATTGACCATGTAGTGTGATGCATCTTTTAGGTATGAGCATCGACTCCACCTGCTTCACTAGGTCTGAGCATGCCATGGCCCAATGGAATCGTTGAAGGGAGATAGTTTTGTCCTCTATCATAAACCTTCGTTCTAAAAAGAATGAGTATCTTTTGTCACCCTTATGTCTATTGGTCATCTCATTTTGTCATGTTTTATAATGTTTTGTGATTTAAAGTAATGGTAATGTTATGATTAATGATTTATTTATTTTGAAAGGTTATTTTAGAATATTATGGAATCAATTGTGAAATATTAAAATATATTAATTGTGGAAGAATAAATTATGTGAAAATGACTTGGTTGTACAATTTCAATGTTTTCGAAAACTATAACAATTAGTTGTGATTTAAAGT
Organism: Sequoiadendron giganteum; assembly: GCA_007115665.2. NCBI lineage: Eukaryota > Viridiplantae > Streptophyta > Pinopsida > Cupressales > Cupressaceae > Sequoiadendron > Sequoiadendron giganteum. The sequence continues at coordinate 332,531,395 of CM021105.1, read as the reverse complement.
TACAAAATATCATGTTTTGAACAAGACGTTAGAAAAGTTAAACTAACTGATTATAATTGCATGCAATCTGAAAGTTGTATGTCAGAATTGTATTTAATTGGGGAATTGGATTTTCGATAAGGAGAATGGGTTTTCACGGGGAAAGACCATCTCTGTATTTTTTTGGGGGTTTTGTTTGGAAAGCTGAAAATAGATTTCTGGAAGCTATGTTTGTACTGTGAAAGATCTGTGGATTGAACTTTTGAGGATTTTGCTTTGCCATTGCTCAATTCCGGAAATCATTTCAGGTTTTCTTCTTCTTAATTACAAACTTGTTTCAACCGAATCTTACCAAAATTGTTGTTGAAAACTTTGTTTGGAATATTTGTGGAAACTTGTCTTGAAACCTGCATGCACAAAAGAAAACGAAAATTTTAAATGACAACTTCAATTGAATCATTGAAAAATAAAGAGAAGATAACATGTTTGTAAATTTATCTTTGAATCTACATATAAATATAAATATATATATATATATATATATATATATATATGTATATATATATGTATATATATATATATGTGTATATATATATATATATATATATGTATATATATATATATATGTATATATATATATATATGTATGTATATATATATGTATATATATATATGTATGTATATATATATGTATATATATATATGTATGTATATATATATACATACATATATATATCTTTTCTAGAAATGTTTGTGTTGAATAAATGGTGTAATACTCAATGGTTGATCAATCATTCTGCATGTAATTGTGTTTGCGTTAACCTAATCCAAACCATGCTTTCTGAACTCTGGCATACTATGGTGTTACAAATACCATTTGTCAAATTTATGTTGGTTAATATTGCTTAGCCTTTATGTTGTGAGTTTTCTTGAATCCCCTTTTTTCCATGAATTGAAATGGAGACTAGTATCTATGCCTCTGATTTTCAGTGTTGTTATTTGTTGGAATTTCTTCTTATTTTAATCTTTGGAGTGCCATTTTTTCATGAGGCTACCCACATCTATAAATTAGTGTTCCTTGATTTTTGGTTTAAGCTGCATAAACCTCTTTAGGCCGTGGATTATGTGAAAGCGTCTACCAATTTTGATTGTGTTTCCTCACCATGCAATCTCCTTTATGTTGGTGGTTCATGCAGAAGTCTGATTAGTTAGTCGATGGCTTCTCCACTCTTTCACCTCAGATCTATGCTTTATTGATGTAAAGAGCCCTTCATCCTTGTATTGTGTTCGCCAGTTGAGGTTTGACGGCTAATTGTAACCTTGTGTTCTTCTTTGTTTTGAATGGACAACGATTCTTTTATCGACCTGTTCTATAATCTTTGACCTCACAAATGTATTGACTTTCAGAATCGACCGTTAAAAGGTTCTTATTCTTGTGCTACGAGGTTGTCTTTATCCTTATGCTTTGACATCTTGGTTTTGGTGCATTATTATGTAGGACATGAAATTTATTTCTTATCTCATCTTGCCTTATGTCAAATTATCCATTGTGACACCACACGAAAGTATTATGCTATTATGCATATAGTTTGTTTTGCTTATTCTCCGTTGTCTTGTGGCGGATTGGCTATGTTGTTTTCCTTTCTTATCATATATTTTCTCAGGTTTATGACTTCTCTCGGTGAAGGTTTTGAGCCAACGCCATCTTCTTTATTGTTATGATAAGCCTTCACCAACTAGCACTTGGGATTTGATACTTTTCCAGACTGGCTGGTGAGGCATGTGAAGTATGGATGCTCTTTCACCCATCTTGCGCAGTATAATTATCTTTCTTAATTTCAACATCTGGTTGTCCATAAAGATTTATCCTTCAGTCGCTGAGAACTACATCTCTCTTTATTTTCTGTTGTTTGGTGTTCATAATCTTTGCTCCTCGTTGGCACTGTTAATTACATTTGTTTGGTTTGCTCCTTGCCATGTGAATTCCAAGCTTATGCTTTACCATTCTATGTTACTCTTGCCATGTGCAAGTTATATTTTTGTTTCAGCCATTCGGTTCTCTGCATGGCGTAATATTTAATTAGTGTGTAATCTTCATCTGATTCGTACAAGGTTGTTAATGTTCTATCAAGTCCGACTTCATTCTTTCTTATACCTTAACTACTTTGTGCATGGTCTAATTCGATAGTTAGTAAGATTTCATTCTAAGTCATGTTTTGATTCGCAATTATGCATTTTGTCGGTTGCTCTTAAGTTTTTTGCTTCCTATGGTTATTTATTTACTATGTTTTTATTTATCTTAGTTGATTGGTGACTACATTTACATGTAACTCAAATGCACTCTCTTTTATTGACGAATGTAACTTCTTAAAATGTCTTGGGCTACGGGTTTATGATTTGAAGTTCTTGATCTGAGGTCTTATTTGCATGTTGTCTGCATGTTTACTTGAATATTGACTTTACTTATTACATGTCTGACCTGACATAGACTTAGCCATAGAGGGACTATGGTTGAAACTATGCCTTAAGTCACCATTACAGTTTAATTTAATGATCACTAATATTAAGTTAGATCGGTGGTGTTGACTGGAACTTTACTCTACTGATAGTAGCAATACAATTAGTTTAGATTCATAGTCTCTTTATTAGTACATGCATATGATATTTATTTACTAAACATCCAAGGCATTTTTTTTCTTTATGACTGAATGCCAATTTTCTATTTAATATGGTTTTAGTAATGTCAATTGTTAAGACAAAAGAATATATGTACTTTATAATCATTTTGTAATTGGAGGTGTTAATCATTATTTGTTCATGTTCATTTAGAGTTGTAAGTGAGGGTATTAATTATTATCATTTCTAGCCATGTTTTAGAATTTTCTTTATGGAAATAGTAAGATACACTTTCATACAAAAGAATCCTTAGTATTAAAAGATCTATAATATCTTATATTGCATGAGTGATATAAATAGAGAGTTGTTTTAAAGAATATTATATTTCCTACCTAGAATCTTAGAGTTGTTCCCTTTGTTTTATAATATTGTGCAACCTTTATCAAATTTAAAACTAAAGGATTGTTATATTATATAAACATAGAATTGGATTCAAAAGATTGGTTCTTACCATAGTATGAATATGTGTCATTTCAGGATAATGAAGTTAGTTCTATTCTTATTTTGGATAGTCAATATATATATATTCCTAAATGATAAGTTTAAATTGGGTGAATAAGCCGTTTATGTTGAAAGTGTTTGATTTGTAGGTATCAATGGAAAATAAGTCTTGGACTTTGAATATAAAGTAATTGTGGATTATTATGTTGATCATGGTTTAATTTTCTTTGTAATTCTATTGGTTATGTTTTGTTTTGCAAAGACTTCCAGAGATTTGGAATTGTCGTTCTTTTGAGTTTAAACATCATTTTTCTATTATGAAGATTCCTTGTCTTGATTTTAAAATTGAAACGTGAACCATTCACGTTATGCCTTGTGTATTTCTTGAAGTCCATGTTATGGAAGCACGTATTTGTGAAATTTTTGGCCATGCGTGTTTTGTGGTTCCTATTGAGATATTTAGTGTTATTGTATGGTTCTGAAGACTTTGGATCTTCGTGCAAAGAAGTTTTCTATTGCATACATGTTGGCTTTATTGTCTTGTCAGTTTGGGAATTGTACTTAAGAGGTGTGGCTTTTGTTAGAGGACGGAACCGAAAGGGGTTGCATGGGTAACCTATCGGAAGTTGTAATTAAGTGGAAACTTTAACTAATGTTCTGGAAGTATTTAATGTGTTTTCATTGTGATGTCATGTGTGTCGGCCATGTTTTGTGTGATGTACTTTTGGTTGTTTGTTTTGACTTGAGGACCTTTTCTATCTCCTAGCATGGGGGGTGGGCTTTAGAGTTCCACACGGTTTGGAGGAACATTCCATTTCTTCCATTGGTTCCCCTGTAGGTGATTTTGTTCGAGACATGCTTGTTCTTAGTAGGATCCTGATTGAACATCGTTCACAGGGTTTGGTTCATTGGACAAGTTCGTGGACTTGGTTGATAGCTACTCTTGATCTTATTCGATTTTTTACTCTCTCATGATGTTACATGAGGTTTAATTGTATTATTACTTGTGATGTATCGAGATATGTCATAATCTCATTTATTGTAAATGAACTTGTAATGTTTCTATTGATGTAACAAATTTGGATATGATTATTCTCTTGTCTTGATATATATATAGTTCTTGTTGTGTTGTGATGTTTATTTATTTTAGTAGCATAGTTGTGGAACCCTAGAGAATTCATGTTAGGTTGTTAATCACATGTTGTTATTAAATGTTTTAAATAAATAAAAAAAATAGGTTGTTTAGCGTTAGTGACATGTCGTTCCCTAGGTTCCATGATGGGGCATTAAAGCTTGGTATCAGAGCCCCAGGTTCATACACTAGGTACTCTGGGTATATTTGAGTTCACTATGTTGTCCTTGTGAATATGTTAGTGGAATTTTTAAGTGATTGCATGTTCATGGCTTTTACTTTAGCATGACGTACTCTGTGGAAAAGAGTAGCGTGAAAGATCACTAATAAAAGTTGTGGATGGAAAGTAATGATATGTATCCCATGGGTTATGGAATTCGATGTTCTTATGGGATTATATATGTAGTTGTACTCCCTTGTAAATGTAAGGAACCAGTAACTATGTCTTGGTTGAGTGTTGTGAATACCCTATACTTTCTTTGTGTATCCATGTGATGGTGATACTTGGTGACCATCCTTGAGGAGAAAGAGTTGCATTTTTGTGTGGGATTAATCATACCATTATGTGTGTTTGCATGTTTTTTACTTGATTGAGGGCCAACCCATGTGTGGTTGAAACTTATATATAAGAGTAACCAAAAGTAGTTCTTTTTCTTTTAATTCTCTAGACCCTCAATCCGTGAAGGGATAGTAGCAGCCACAAATTCCTTGGGTGGAGTGTGTAGCGTACGAATATTGCGGCACAGAGCATCTCAGCTCAACCAATCTCAAGGAATTGTACCCACTACTTTCCCTTATGATGGATCAGGATACTTGATCCATAAGTGTTAACCTAATACCCATAGATTTGAGCACTATAGCATAGATTTGTTAGTGTATGTCTTGTCATCCTTAGAGGCGTTGATCTGGCATTGTTGAGTTAACCTTGTCTGTATGAGAGGTGAAGCTCAGCAACCCCATAGTGATATTATCGTATTGCATTATATATTTAGTGTATCTGCACATGCTCTGACATGATGTGATAGATACAATGCCATACCACACTAATGTTATGACATAGTGTTGGTAATGATGCTTTGATATACTATGTTTGCACGTATTTTGATATGATGCAGTATGATACCACACCCCACTCATGTTCCAACATAGTGATGGTGATGATTTCATGTTATACGATGCCACATGCCTAGACACGTGAAGGCGCATTATGAGATTCTCTTTGTTATCCTACTTATGCGATGAGCGTTATGGGGCCTCAAACACTTGTAGAGGGATCCTCATGGATCCTTGGACCATGTTGATCGAGTAGCATATGAGTATATCCTAGCCATTTAACCTATGGCTACAACGAGTTTCCTGCGTGTTTCTTCTCCATGAGGTATCACAATATGGGGTGTGTTCAATGCATGCCTATTTTCGTGGACCCTCAAACACAGCCACGTGGCATATGACCAGTACGTGCCTTCTCCAACTAGCGTATGACTAGGTAGAGTGATGACATTTTGATAAGTCATGGATACACTCTAGGTCATGTGGATGGCATGCACATTCCGCACCACATGAGGGCTATTATTATTCTAGCCGGACGTTGTTTCCTCTTTCCTCGTTTGGTGGCTAGTAACTAGTTACACAGTGTTGTATAGTGCAATTTTAAATATTGTGAACTTTCTTTTTGTTATTGATGATTTTTCAGTTGATGGTAAGGGCTGACACTTTGTTTATACTTGATTGTGAAGGTTTAGCCATGACTTGTGATCTTATTTTCTTATAACCCTAGAGGTTATATATTTCAGTTAGTGTTGAAATTGTGCACATTTATTGCCTTATTGTTAAGATTGAACTTTAATTTTTTCTTCTTTATGAACTTGGTGGCTAAGCTTGTTATCTTTCTTGTTTTCAATGTTAGCTATGTGTTGTATTGTGATTCCTCTCCAAGGACATATGAGGCAGACATGGTGAGTGTATACGAGGAAGTAGATGCAGAAAACGTTGAGGATGGGGGTATGTGAGGTTGTTATGCAGCTAGAACCCACTACTCACCTATGTGTGATGACTATCTCTTGGAGGCTAATCACCTTATACAACAAGAGACAAGTCATTGTGGTCTTGTTTGGATGGTCTCACTTTATGTATGACCTAACACCATCAAGCCACTAATTTAATGTTGATTTGTTTGAGATGGTTATTTGCTCTTGGTTCATGGATTGGTATGCTGCTTCACGGTGTCTAGATGGACCCTTGTGTAGCCTTATGTTGTGATTTTTGATGTTGTTTGTTGGTGTGTATATGTATTATGCATGATTAACCATGGGTATGGTGTTTTATTTCTGATTTTTTGTAAGTTAATTTTTCCTTTTGGTTGTGACTCCTTTCTTGGATGGTGTGTATAGGATGCCTAGAAGAGGTAGTCATGGCATCGATCGTCAAAACCCTACTTTTCTAAGTTCCCATGAGAATGATCATGAGGATCACCTGGGTCGACTATTACGTTCTACACTTGGGGAGATTCTTACCCGACTTGGCTCTAGACAGGATGGTGAACATCAGGTATTTAGGGAAAGGGAAAGGATCCCTAGGAGAAATATTTCTGCTTTAATAGGACTTATGTTGGAAATTTTGAGAGCATGTTCTCCGGCCACCTATCATTCTTATGGAGGTTTGGGGTCTGAGAATTGGATGATTGGTGTTCCTTTTGATAGTGTATACCTAGTAGTCTTCGGGTTCCAGGGTGATCATCTTATGCATAGGAGGATTTGGAGTTGGATATGAGCACAACTCCATTGTCCCATCCAGTTATCCCTAGAGCACACAGATTGCAACAGGTCGTAGTACAGGATGTTACAATTGTGGCCAGTAGGGCCACTTGGTGATACAGTGTTCTGAGATGAACACACCTAGAACTAGTTAGAGATCGGTAGTTACGGAGCCAACAAGGAATGATGTGGAAAGGACTCGTGGAATGAGTGCAGTGGTTGATCATTGTCAGACAGAGCATCAGGGTATAGATGTGGAAATTGTTGGAAGTGGACAGGAAGCTAATTCGGGAGTTCATGAAAATATTGCAGTACAGGAAGCCGAGGAAGTGCCTTTAGTGTTGCTTCCTCTGCTTTGATTCTTGTTATGTTAGGATATGTGTTTTGGAGACTTGGATGGTGGTTAATTCACCATGTTGATTTGTATGGATTGACAGTGTACTTGGCATGGGTTGATGTTTTTATGTAGAGGTATGGAGTGGTTCAAAATTGGAACCATTGATTATGTGTGACTGTATGGAGTTTGTACTAGGGGTATTTGCAGGCTTCCAGGAGTAAGCCTTAACCTAGGGGGGGAGGATGTAGTGACCCTCCTGATGACGTATCTATTTTAGTTGTTTTAAGATATTGATAGTCATTACATGTTTTTGAGACTATGTTACCTTGATGCGTTATGTCTTGGATTACATGAACAGTTGTGAAACTTAGTTGATGATATACTTTACCTTATGATGTGATGTTTATTTTCATGAGATGACATTATTGTTATGACATATGATGTTCTATAATGGTTATGATGGTACTCTGATGTGATTTATTTTAGAGGTTATGTCTTACATTAGTTCAATGAAGGAGATGGTTTAGCAGTACTCATCTGTGAGTGCCCTGCTACACCGTGATTCTTCTTCACGGTGTGTCTTTTGTTTTATATATATGTTTTTCGATTGATTGTGCAGTATGATGCAACTTTCAGGTACATGCATCGACTCCACCTGCTTCATCAGGTCTGAATGTGCCATGGCCCAATGGAATTATTGAAAGGAGATAGTCTTGTCCTCTATCATGAACCTTCGTTCTGAAAATAACTAGTATCTTTTGTCACCCTTATGTCTGTTGGTCATCTCATGTTGTCATGTTTTATAATGTTTTGTGATTTAAAGTAATGGTAATGTTATGATTAATGATTTATTTATTTTGAAAGGTTATTTTTAGAATATTGTGGAATCAATTGTGAAATATTAAAATATATTAATTGTGGAAGAATAAATTATGTGAAAATGACTCAGTTGTACAATTTCAATTTTTTCAAAAACTATAACAGTTAGTTGTGATTTAAAGTTACAAAATATCATGTTTTGAACAAGATGTTAGAAAAGTTAAACTAGCTGATTATAATTGCATGCAATCTAAAAGTTGTATGTGAGAATTGTATTTAATTGGGGAATTGGATTTTTGAAAAGGAGAATGGGTTTTTACGGGAAAAGACCATCTCTATATTTTTTGGGGGTTTTCTTTGGAAAGCTGAAAATCAATTTTTGGAAGCTATGTTTGTACTGTGAAAGATCTGTGAATTGAACTTTTGAGGATTTTGCTTCGCCATTGCTTGATTCCGGAAAGCGTTTCAGGTTTTCTTCTTCTTAATTACAAACTTGTTTTAACTAAATCTTCCCAAAATTATTGCTGAAAACTTGACTTGAAACCTACATGCACAAAAGAAAATGAAAAAATTTTAAATGACAACTTCAGTTGAATCATTGAAAAATAAAGAGAAGATACATTTTTGTGAATTTATCTTTGAATTTGCATATATATATATATATATATATATATATATATATATATATATATATATATATATATATATTTTCTAGAAATGTTTGTGCTAAATAAACGGTGTAATACTCATTGGTTGATCAGTCATTCTGCATGTAATTGTGTTTGCGTTAACCTAATCCAAACCATGCTTTCTAAACTCTGGCGTACTATGGTGTTACAAATACCATTTGTCAAATTTATGTTGGTTAATATTGCTTATCCTTTCTGCTGTGAGTTTTCTTGAATCCCCTTTTTGCCACGAATTACAATGGAGACTAGTATCTATGCCTCTGATTTTCAGTATTGTTATTTGTTGGAATTTCTTCTTATTGTAATCTTCAGAGTGCCATTTTTTCATGAGGCTACCCACATCAATAAATTGGTGTTATTTGATTTTTGGTTTAAGCTGCATAAACCTCTTTAGGTCGTGGATTATGTGAAAGCCTCTACCAATTTTGATTGTGTTTCCTCACCATGCAATCTCCTTTATGTCGGTGGTTCATGGAGAAGTCTGATTAGTTAGTCGATTGCTTCTCCACTCTTTCACCTCAAATCTATGCTTTACCGATGTAAAGAGCCCTTCATCCTTGTATTGTGTTGGCCAGTTGAGGTTTGACAGCTAATGGTAAACTTGTGTTCTTCTGTTTTTTGAATGAATAACGATTCTTTTATCGACCTGTTTTGAATCTTTGACCTCACGAATGTATTGAGTTTCAAAATCAGTCATTAAATGGTTCATATTCTTGTGTTGTGAGGTTGTCTTTATCCTTATGCTTTGACATCTTGGTTCTGTTGTGTTAATGCGTAGGACATGAAATTTATTTCTTATCTCATCTTGCCTTATGTCGAATTATCCACTGTGACACCACGCACAAGCATTATGGTATTATGCATATAGTTCGTTTTGCTTATTCTCCATTGACTGGTGGTAGATTGGTGTTGTTGTTATCCTTTCTTATCATATATTTTCTTGGGTTTATGACTCCTCTCGGTGAAGGTTTTGAGCCAGCACCATCTTCTTTATTGTTATGATAAGCCTTCACCAACTAGCACTTATGATTTGATAGTATTCCAGACTGATTGGTGAAGCATGCGAAGTATGGATGTTCTTTCACCTGTCTTGCACGGTATAATTATCTTTCTTATTTTGAACATTTGGTTGTCCATAAAGACTTATCCTTCAGTCGCTGAGAACTACATCTCTCTGTATTTTTTGTTGTTTGCTGTTCATAATCTTTGCTCTTTGTTGGCACGTTAATTACTTGTGTTTGGTTGGCTCCTTTCCATGCGAATTCCAAGCTTGTGCTTTACCGTTCTATGTTACTCTCGCCATGTGCAAGTTATATTTTTGTTTTAGCCATTCGGTTCTCTGCATGGTGTAATATTTAATTAGTGTGTAATCTTCATCTAATTCATACAAGGTTGTTAATGTTCCATCAAGTCCGACTTCAGTCTTTCTTACACCTTAACTACTTTGTGCATGGTCTAATTCGATAGTTACTAAGATTTCATTCTAAGTCATGTTTTGATTCACAATTATGCATTTTGTCGGTTGCTCTTAATTTTTTTGCTTCCTATGGTTATTTATTTACTATGTTTTTATTTATCTTAGTTGATTGGTGACTACATTTACATGTAACTCACATGCACTCTCTTTTATTTACGAATGTAACTTCTTAAAATGTCTTGGGCTACGGGTTTATGATTCGAAGTTCTTGATCTGAGGTCTTATTTGCATGTTGTCTGCATGTTTACTTGAATATCGACTTTACTTATTGCATGTCTGACCCGACATAGACTTAGCCATAGAGGGACTACAATTGAAACTATGCCTTAAGTCACCATTACAGTTTAATTTAATGATCACTAATATTAAGTTAGATCGATGGTGTTGACTGGAACTTTACTCTACTGATAGTAGCAATACAATTAGTTTAGATTCATAATGTCTTTATTAGTACATGTGTATGATATTTATTTACTAAACATCCAAGGCATTTTTTTTCTTTATGACTGAATGCCAATTTTCTATTTAATATGGTTTTAGTAATGTCGATTGTTAAGACAAAAGAATATATGTACTTTATAATCATTTTGTAATCAAAGGTGTTAATCATTATTTGTTCATGTTCATTTAGAGTTGTAAGTGAGGGTATTAATTATTATCATTTCTAGCCATGTTTTAGAATTTTCTTTATGGAAATAGTAAGATACACTTTCATACAAAAGAATCCTTTGTATTAAAAGATCTAGAATATCTTATATTGCATGAGTGATATAAATAGAGAGTTGTTTTAAAGAATATTATATTTCCTGCCTAGAATTCTTAGAGTTGTTCCCTTTGTTTTATAATATTGTGAAACCCTTATTAAATTTAAAACCAAAGGATTGTTATATTATATAAACATAGAAGTGGATTCAAAAGATTGGTTCTTACTATAGTATGAATATGTGTCATTTGAGGATAATGAAGTTAATTCTATTATTATTTTGGATAGTCAATATATATATTCCTAAACGATAAGTTCAAATTGGGTGAATAAGTCGTTTATGTTGAAAGTGTTTGATTTGTAGGTATCAATGGAAAATAAGTCTTGGATTTTGAATATAAAGTAATTGTGGATTATTATATTGATCATGGTTTAATTTGCTTTGTAATTCTATTGGTGTAGTTTTGTTTTGCGAGGACTTCTAGAGGTTTGGAATTGTCGTTCTTTTGAGTTTAAACATGATTTTGCTATTAAGAAGATTCCTTGTCTTGATTTTAAAATTGAAACATGAACCATTCACGTTATGCCTTGTGTATTTCTTGAAGTCCACGTTATGGAAGCACGTATTTGTGAAAGTTTTGGCCATGCATGTTTTGTGGTTCCTATTGAGATATTTAGTGTTATTGTATGGTTCTGAAGACTTTGGGTCTTCATGCAAAGAAGTTTTCTCTTGCATACATGTTGGATTTATTGTCTTGTCATATTTGGAATTGTACTTAAGAGGTGTGGCTTTCGTTAGGGGCCGGACCCGAAAGGGGTTGCATGGGTAACCTATCGGAAGTTGGTAATTAAGTGGAAACTTTAACTAATGTTCTGGAAGTATGTCATGTGTTGTCATTGTAATGTCATGTGTGTCGACCATGTTTTGTGTGATGTTCTTCTAGTTGTCTGTTTTGACTTGAGGACCTATTCTATCTCCTAGCACGGGGGGTGGGCTTTCGAGTTCCACACGGTTGGGAGGAACATGTCATTTCTTCCATTGGGTCCCCTACAGGTGATTTTGTTCGAGACATGCTTGTTCTTAGCATGATCCTGATTGAACATCGTTCACAGCGTTTGGTTCGTTGGACAAGCTCATGGACTTGGTCGACAACTACTCTTGATCTTATTCTATTTTGTACTCTCTCATGATGTTACATGAGGTTTCATTGTATTATTACTTGTGATGTATGGAGATATGTCACAATCTCGTTTATTGTAAATGAACTTGTAATGTAACTATTGATGTAGCAAATTTGGATATGATTATTCTCTTGTCTTGATATATATATAGTTCTTGTTGTGTTGTGATGTTTATTTATTTTAGTAGCGTAGTTGTGGAACCCTAGAACGTTCATGTTAGGTTGTTAATCACATGTTGTTATTAAATGTTAAAAAATATATATATATTCGATTGTTTAGCATTAGTGACGTGTTGTTCCCTGGGTTCCATGACAAGGCATTACAATAAATATAATGTCTTATTTCTAGTCCTTTCGATGTTGATTTGAATTGGAAACATACTAAAAGAGAAAGAGTATATCTATCCACTCTTGATGATTAGTTCAATTTCTCGGTTCTCAATAAAGAAGAACCATTCTTCGATTCACCAATTAATATCATAGTGGAGACCTTGGGAGAGTATCTTAATCATATGATGAGGATAATGATGATGAGTTAGAGATATACTATGATGATCAGGGGAATAATAGATTTCAACATCTTGGGGAATAAATCGTCACTATTATGTACTCAACCTAAAAATATGAAAGAGAAAAAAGGAGAGCATGACACTAAAGCTAGATATTTATATGGACTATGATAAAGTTTCTTAGGATTTTTAATGGTCTTAATTTTTTTAGGTTCTATGGTAAAATATTAAATATTTTGAAGAGTATTTTTACCACACCCATGTTCTCCATCATAATTAATAGTTCACTTGACCATTTTCCCTCTAAAGCAACCTTAGGACATGGTGACCATCTTTCTCCATATTTTTTCATCATTCTAGTTCATTTCTTGGGAAGAAATATATCTCTAAATACCAACAAAGGATGCATAAAAGTTATTAGACCACCTTAAATCTTTAATCCTAGCTCTTATCAATATTTTTTTTGACACCATACTCCTTAGTACTACAACCTTTGTGGAATCTAAAGGCTAGAAAATATCCTCACATTATGACTGTGTTTTGTTATAACAAATGCATTTGGATAAAAGTGGTGTTTTATTTAATACTTATCAAACTAATTGTTATCAAAAAAGTATGCACCCAAATGCTAAGCTACTTGTTGACACATGGGAACACTCATAGGCCTCTGGGTTGCCTAAAACTTGGAGTGAACCTCCAAGGTGGGTTGGTTCCCCCAATAAAACACCTAATCTACTAGACCTTCAAGGAAAAGGGGTAGAAGGAAAAACTGAAAATAGAGATCCTAAGCTAAGGTGATTCACCGGCAAATATGAAGATTTTGACAATTTTTTCACTCAAAACAATATCTCTAAAATTCGGATTGTAGTGCCCCTCCATGATTTACTCCTTCCTCATGTTTGTTAGATGTCGTTTTGAGATGTTTGAATCAAATTGATTTAATAATGTTGTTGGTTAAGTAACGAATTAAATAAATTGATAAACAAATATGTAAGTTGTTCTCGGCAATCAAATCATTAAATTATAAAGTGATTTTATAACTATTGCTTAAAGTTGAGTTTTAATCAATAGGTACGACATTTAAATCTCCTGCGTTGATTTTGTTCACGTCGTTTTCACTTCTTTACATTGTTGTTTATTTGGTCTCCACCGATTGAAATCCTTGTGTATGGTTTTCTTTGAAATCCCCGCGAATCAAACTATATGGCTCTTTAGACCTTTCGTGAGAATGAGTTACAAATTAAATATATTCCCTCCCCATTCATTACCCTTTTCTTAATAAAATGCATGGGCGCATGGGAATGAATTAGAAAAGAAGTTTAGGTAATATCCTATTTTTTTAAGATCTTCTTCAGATTTCCTAAAAGGGAATATTTATAGTTTTAAATATATATGAGAGGATAGTTTCTTTAATATGTAAAATTTATGTGAGTATTTAAAAGAATAAGAATATGTATAGGGTAAATAATATGTGAGGGATATAATCTTGTACTGATATTATGTAGTAATTATATGGGTAGTTCGAAATGAATTAATATCTTGTTTTTATATAATATTAGTATATAAGTAAATTGTTGTGAAAGAGAATTAGATAATTAAGTGAATAAATTAGATTAATTTAAAAGAAAAAATTAATTTTATTTAATTTTAAGTTATGTTATTTTGAGAAAAAATCGACTTACCTATATTTTGTTAATTGAAGGATTTGATTTATATCTCAGCTAGATAGATAATCTTTCATTTGTAATAAGGAAGTGAAGTTATATATATGGAGTAGTTTATAAGTGTATATATATATATATGCATACCAAGCGTATGGATTAGATTATAGTAAAACGGAAAGGAAGATTAGAGATGATATACATATATATATTCTTAATCATCTATTCAATAGTTTGATTTGAATTTTATTCCTTGATTTAGTTGATTTGATTGTGAATTTATTAGGCTTTCCGGTTTAGAAATCAAATCTCATGATTACATTGGGAAAATGTATTGGAAAGTAAATAAAGACAAAATGCTTATTATATATGGATAATAGAAGAACTTAAGATGATATCATTTTTAAAATGAGATTTTTCGGAATGTCCTCCTATACTTGAAGTGTATATTGGTTCAATTTTATCATTGACATTTGAGTATTATTATGTGAATGGTTTAGTAAGAAAATTTAGGGCTTATGTAATGAGTTTTAGAAATGGTGATATAATGTTCTCCCATGAATGAATTGATTTGATTATTTTTTTATGGAATGGGGCATGTTTGAATTGATTTGGTGATTGTTCAAAGTGGAAGTGAGTTTTGATACACTGGGTTATTCATGTTCGTGATGTAAGGGTTGCTTGAATTGAATGCTATATTGTTTATTGGGGATTGTATCAATTTTTGGAATGTATGTTGTTTTTGGTTATGCTTTAAGTGGGAGCCCATTTGAGCCTAATGGTCATTGAGAGGATTTGATCTTGTGGTTGGTTTTGTATTGACGGGATTATGTTAGTTTTGTTTGAGTTTGAAGGTCTCGCTATGATGTTAACCCTTGTTCTTCTACGCTTGTTGATTTATAATTGTGGATTGTAATTTAGTCTTTTGAGATCATGGGATCATTGCCATTTCGATGAGAGGCCATTGTGTTAGTTTTTGTCAGACTTCCAGAGGTTGGAGGGGATTTTGGTTTTTTCTTGCAAGAGTAGGTATAGGGGGTTGGGGATCCGGTGAGGTTGTCTGGGTAGCCCAGATGGGGGTCGGCAACCCAGGAATATCCGCATTGGGTAACCCATAGCAAGCCTTGAGTGTTTACATGAGTTTTATGTTGTTTCAACTGAATGCGGGTGGTTCCATGATTTTGACATTTTGATAATGGTTAATCTTTTTACTTCGATTGTGTTTATCTGGGTTTGAGCCTTGCACTGTGAAATTGTTTTATTGTGGAGATCTTATGTGAGGTGGTGCATGCCTCGTTTCATGTGACTCTTTATGGTTTTGCTAGTTGGTGCAAGTTGGCTTACCCAGTTGGTGACTATAAGTTCTTGTTGCTAGTTGTAAAGTACGACAATCTTAATTTCCAAAAGTTCAACAAATACTTTAAATAAGCTCAATTATATTCAAAATATAGTCGTCATATCATTCATTTAGACATTAAGAAACTAGTCAATTTCAAACAACAACATAAAATCGATAAGATAATTTTATATACAATTCCAATATAAAAAAAACATGTGTCATAATACACAATTTCAGTTATAAATACAATGGTTGATAATAATATCAGTTACAATTCGAGACTTAGGCATTCAATCGCCATAAGCTCGTCATTACATAAATCAAGAATAATTAAAGCATAAAAGAAGATGTCATCCGTTGATCTTCCATCCAAAAGAAAATCTTCATAAAGAAGATGAGAACAAGGATCAGGCACTTTTTCCGCCCAACCTCGAAGCTTACTCTTCCTCGTAATTCCTTAGTCAATCATGAAATACCCGACCCTGCATGAATCACTTAACAAAAAGCAGTCTACGAGCAAGATGGAATCTGGTGCATGCCTAGTATTACTAGTAAACCACAAGCATTTTCATTTTTCTAAATCATTTAAGAAATAAGCAAGTTCGATACTAGGATATGGTAGAGAGTTCAATAAATCCATCTGTTTCAATGGTCCTTAAATTACTTGGCCAAGTAAAATGTCATGCACGACAAATAAAGTAGTTTTGGAAAAGAAAAACTACACTCTATATTTACCCATATTCGCCACCTGTCTCGGAAGGTAACTTTCCCAAAAAACATGACATGCACATTCATTTTTCAAGCATGCATGGTCTAATTAGTCAAATACAATCTTTTTCAATCTCTTAACTCAATGAACTGAAAGCTTTGTTTAAAACGAAAAATAGTTTAAAAAGAGTTTATTTCCATTGTTTAAATCCATAAAAGACATAAAGTTAATATTTTTAATTGAGTAATTTATTAATCAAAAAAGTTTAATGAAGGTGTAACTCTAGTACATGCAAGTTAAATACATATAAAAACAGAATTAAAAGAGTACACATTCACTCGTTCATACTCATCTAATTAATGTTGTTTCAAATTTGTTTTGGATATTTTTAAATAAATCACATTTCAGTTTAACATATTCTCAAAAAATAAATAATCGTTTATCAAATTTAAAATAACTCTTCTATTTGTTTCAATTTTGACAGTTTCGTTGAAAGGTGAAAATTTCAAGTTTAAATAACCTCCATTTCAAAATAGTGTTAAAATTCGAAGTCTATTCTGTCATTTGTTTTCAGTCAACAAAGTATTATTTTCTGTTAGCAAAAATAATCCATTTTCTGTTCAAGATCGTTTTATTTTCTAAAATAATAAAGATCGTTTTCAGATTTAATAAATTCTCCTAAATTTATTTTACTGTTTAATTCATGATTTCTATTAGAAATTCCTAAATTCTTCTATTTCTAATCTCATCTCATATTCTGGAAATAAATACAGTCTGATTTGTTTGAAGTCTTAATAAAATTGAAAGGAATAGTTTTGCAACAATTCTTTAAATCTCTCTTCCCTAAATTAAACAAACAAGATTCTCTTTTAAAATTTGATACAAAATTCCAAAAATTAGAAAGGAATTGCAAGATCTATTATAGAATTTAAATTTACAATTCCTACCTGGTAAAATACTCAGATTCTGGAAATAATTGTTTTGTCTGTGTGCATCCTCTATATTTTTCCTATCTACTTGATCTACTGTCTTCCTTTCTCCTTCTTCTTTCTGACTGTAATCTATTTCTCCTGGAGTCTTCCTTAGAATTCCTCCCTGACTTCTATGTTCTATGCCTTTATCTTCTCTACCAGTCCCTGCTCCTATCTTTCTAGATGAGTGAGGAGGACTGTATAATTCTTGGGTTGCGTATGCCTTGTCCTGGCCGCATCCCCCCCCTTCCTATCTCCTCATGCGCATGGGTGAGAAGGTTGTGTGTATGGTATGGAAGCTGGTCGCGCCTCTACCAAGCTTCCTTATGCCTTCCAAATAGGTCGAATAAGGGATTCTTCCTGCTGCGTGTGGAGGTAATTCCTTTGGAAGCCACATAAGTATGGTTCTCAATAGGTCGCACCCTTCTGCTTTCCCTAGTGCGTGGACTGTGTGAGGTTACCTACGTGTGGAGTGTGGGATCTTCCTGCAAGTGTGTGGGTCTCTAGTGGCTACGTAGGACAAGTTGCGCCTACTCCTTTACAGGCCACTCCAAACTCTCCCTGGTGTTTACCTTAACTGTTGAAGGCAGTGCGTGGGTGAAGGGAGTGGGATCTTCCCTTGCTGTGTGGAAACCTTGCGTACCTCCCTGCCTTTCTCTGTACAGTGGTGAATGTTTACCACTGGTAAACATAAAAAATTTCTCTCAGACCTCCCTCTCTTTTTCAAATAAAAAATCTTTGTTACTCCTTATTTTTTATCAAGAATACTGAAATGAATTTTTCCTGTGTGTTTTCTATTTCAGATTTTCTTCCCTCTATATTCGTTTTCTTTTTTATTGCATTGTTCTTCAACAAGAGAATGAGATCCACTATTTATTCACTGATCTCCAGATCAATTCTCTGATCTCTCAGTTCTAATTTATTGATTGCTTCCTCTTTTTGAAGATATTTTCTTCCACATGTTAACTGAAGTTTTAATTTTGAATGCAAATTCCAATTTGAACGAATGTTTGATTTTCTATTTCTTTTCAATTTGTTTTCAATTTCTCCATTTAGCCAATTTAAGATTTAATTCAATTTTTGAATTTAAAATTCTCCTCTTTTCATAATTTCAATATAAAAAGCATTTAATTTATAAACACTTTATTTCTTTAAATTTTAATCTAATTTCGAAATAAAAATCTATTGCATATAAATTTTGAAATTCAAATATATTATTTCCAAACAATAATTAAATATTTAAACAATCAATCTAATCATTTAATTTAAGTCAATTCATCAAATTTAATCAAATCCTCATTTAATTCAGCATGCTTTTTCACAATTTTGAAAAATTAATTTAAAACTTGATTTAAAAATCTGCAAACATGATAAATGCAAAATACATTAAAATATTATCTACGTGAGTGTGTGAGATTTCGTCTATTCATAAACGTCAATCGGCTAAACAACTCTACCTGATCGTTGTTCTCATATTCACATGTTCCTGTGTTCACTTGCACTCGATTTATCATCAGTAATGACAAACCCTGAAATAAATATAAATACAATTCAAATCACAATAATTGCATTTCGATTTGACTTTCAATTTGACTTTCATTAAAAATATCATTTAACTTCAATTTAAATAGCGACATAAAGATTAATAACTGCATTTAATAAATCAAATGAAATCTATACATGACATCCTTCCCCTCTTGGAAGAGACATCATCTCGATGTCTTATTTGTCATTCAATAAGCATAACATCATCATCATCAATAAAACATACTATCTCAATCATAAAATATAGTATCTCAATCATAATGAAATAGTAACTAACAACATAGTTCTCCAACATAAGCATAAGCAAATATAGTAGCATCCGCGCTATCAAAGTTCACAACATGTGAATCAAAAACCAGAGTATCAAGTATCTCCACACAAAAAAAATGCTAATCTATGAAAGTAAATGAGGAAAACGACGGTCTATCATCACTGAATCCTCTCATTTAGCACTATCCTCAATATTCTTGCCCTTTCTAGATTTGCTTCAAGTGTCCTTACTATCACATAGGGAAATTTCGTATGCTTCACACATACTTACTCTCCCAAGAGCTTTATTCTATAAATATATCCAATACATAATAATAACTATACTTAGTGATCGGAATTCATTGGTTCATGCATTTATCCTTAGTATAACCCAAATGGAAGATGAATGTCGATGTATTGTACACTACATCGTGGGTCCAATCCTTTCCTTTGAATTACACTGTTAGACAACTCATAACCCAAGTCCATCCGCCACTTACACATTCAGTATCCTACCATAAAGTACTTTACCTTAATTACTTGTCTATCTCGAGCATAACCTTGCTCCTAGACACTTATCAATTTTAATACTGCTCCACACTTAAGCTTCATTATCAATTAAGTTTAATCGATCAATTCTATCTATTATTTCTTTTTTGACATTTTATCAATTCCATGATTATATCCAAGCCTTTTCAGCTTTATTAGAGTTTCCTTTCTTCCATAAAATAGTCCAAATGTCAATTTTAGAGTTACAATTCATTCAAGATTTAGTCCACCATTTACTTGTTTGACTAAAATAAAATAAAGCACATTTATTCAAATGAATGTCTCATGGTATGATTTTGGTTTTCACAACCCTATCATCATTTGCTAAACTGAAATCACCTTTCAGGTTTACTAAGCAACTACTTCCTACAATATATTAATTAGGGTCATAATCCTATAGGTCAAGTTTCCAAAAACTGTTGGTTTCTTTGATGAGTCCATCCACTAGAACATTATGTTAATCCTACTAATCAAAGACAGATCATTTTGTCTTGTGTTCTATCCTTTTCCTTCTAGCATCTCAAGAGAGTTACATGTCCTACCAATGAGGACTTCTAGTCTTCATTTCCTGGCATACTAGCCATTACCTTACTATATTCTATGTGGTTTCTTACTCTTTCTTCTTTCGAATAATAGTGGATCCTTATCCTACAATTCCTTTTGTCAATCTGATGTCCTAACCTTGACATTATTTCCCTCGTTCCATTCTCAAATCTCTCAAATTTTGGACACATAGGTTCTTTTATATCCAACAATAGTCTATCCTTTAACTAAGTGATAACCTATTTTGATCTTATGCCATTATTAACTTTCATGTAAATGATTATAGGTTTTACAGAGGTAATTCTCGTTTATCTCAAGACATCCATGCCTTGGATTTTCTTTTGTCCTTGAATTATTTTCAAAATTGCAATTCATCCTTCAACTCAATCTAACTTCCTAATTTAATCTGGTACTAACTTTTGAATATTAATCCTCGTTCAATCACATTGATCTCTAGGTAATAACAAATTTAATTGCATATCTAATCATCGAGCATATACATTCAACTCCATGATTTCTTAATTGTATAGGAGAGTCTCAACTTCAATAAATCCATTTTGAGCACAAGTAACAATTATGATGTTCTTCTCCATAAGATTTTCAACATTTCTTGCTAAGTGAAAATTCTATTATGTTTTTTCATGACAAAAGATGCTTCCTTTTGAAAGTGTTTCTCTTGTAATATAAGAGCTACTTAAAATAAATTCTTGTCAATAATACGTCTTCCTTTATCTTACTAGGCATCTCTCTTATGCTTCTATCTTGTAAGTTTTCATTAACTCTAATGATATTCAATCGCATGGGCAAATCTTAACCCAATAATCCCTTCCAATTCTCAGGATGAAATCCTTAATTGTTGACTAGTTTGATTGCTTATAGATTTTTCCACTTTATATGGCTAGCCAAGACCCAATGTACAACTCATTCAAGTGTAATTCCTACTTATATGTATTTAAAGAATAATCCAATACGTAATCCAACTTAATAGGTTTTTGTCTCATCACTAGATATTTCTCTTTATTGAATAAATTCCTTGTCCCACATAGGTTATCTTGAACCCAAGGTTCCATTACAAATTAAGGTAGTGATTAAGTGATTTAATCATTCTTGAAAAGAGATTTAGGTGTGGTTCACCTTACGTCACATCTTACTTTATTTTACACTACATCTCAATGGCTTAAATAGCCAACCTTTTTCTCGTCCAAAGGTTTCTTAGCATAGTGAGCTTCAGGAACAAGTTGTTTCATGACATGAATATATTTCATATCAAAATACATCGTTATTAAATTCTCTTTACAAAGTATATAGGATTATTGAGACACTTTCTTCCAATCACGAGTCTCTAAGATCTTTCCTTGTCAATCCATAGACAATGATCTTCCTTATCATGATCCAGTTATCTGCCTATTATTTTCTAAAGTATTGATAATAATATCCTTGATCTGTAGATCAAATAATAATAATGTATACAGATCATAGTTCTTTACCTTTCCCTTTGTCATTTTTCCCTTATGGTCATAAAATGTATGACTTAATTGTCCTTATGACTTGCAAAGAAGTCATAACCATGCTTCATTAGGTGTGGTACTTAGCTTGAGTCAATCCACTCTCTTCCTTCCACCCGCTTAGTGTTTTTGAAACTTTCGTTCTTCTCACGTTGTACTTTTTAGTAATTTACTTGCTTCCTTGAAAAAGGTTTGTCATTCCTTCTTGTTGACTTTTTATTGTTCTCTTTTATCTAAAGGTATACCTTATTTACACTTTTCTCAAAGTTATATTTTTCATTATTTTCTTTATCTCATAGATTCAGCATATTGGATCATTTAGTAGGAGATCCAATGAATAATCAGCAACTAATAATCTTCCATCTTCTGTCTAATATATTTTTCTTTCCATACTTACTAACCTCTTTTGTTGATGTACTTCTCGACTCAGAGTGTTGCTTTCCTTGCAACTTCTAGGGTCCTAAAAAATAAAGCTATGTTGCATTCCTTTTTCCCTTTTGAGACCATTATTCATAAGTTGTTTGATTCTGAAAACTTCAATAACCTCATTGATTTCGGTTGGAGGAACCTTGCTCATGTCATTGATTGTTTCTTCTGACTGCTTTGGTCTTTCTCAATTCCTCAATACTAACTCTTTCCTAACAAGGTCTTTATCTTAACACAAAATTTTAATTCATGAGTTCCCCAACCCTTGAGGATACCTCCTTCGTTCATATCCTACTTTGAACAATCTAATATTTTCTGACTTGTATACATAGATTCGTAGTGATTACACTAATCCAAGAGTTCCTGACTCTCACAATTGTAGGTTTCTACATTTCAATTTATCTTATTCCTACTCATTCTCTTTTTTTCTTAGAGTCATGTATGTACAGGTTATTCTTCCTAACCTTCCTACATACCCCGATTGCATAATCTTCCACAATCCTAGGTCTTATCATAAGTCGATGATTTAGGAATTCTGATTCCATGGACGAATCTTTAACTAGCCCCAAGTTACCCAAGTTACTAAGACTTACATCTTCCTTTTCACTTCCTTAAGTTCTTTCTCTTGTCGTTCTGGCACAAGAAATTTTCAACCTTTATCTTCTAATAAGGTTTACGCATTATTGCGTAATGAGCTCATAGGTTGCAGTGCAGAACCTGGTTGCTTTGATACCAAATGTAAAGTACAACAATCTTAAATTCCCAAACTTCGACAAATACTTTAAATAAGCTCAATTATATTCAAAATATAGTCGTCATATTATTCATTAGGCATCAAGAAACTAGTCGATTTCAAACAATGACATAAAGTCGATAAGATAATTTTATATACAATTCCAGTATAAAACAAACATGTGTCATAATACACAATTTCAGTTATAAATACAATGGTTGATAATAATATCAGTTACAATTCGAGAATTAGGAATTCAGTCGCCATAAGCTCATCATTACATATATCAAGAATAATTAAAGCATAAAAGAATATGCCATCTGTTGATCTTCCATCCAAAAGTAAATCTTCATAAAGAAGATGAGAACAAGGATCAAACACTTTTTCCGCCCAACCTCGAAGCTTACGCTTCCCCGAAATTCCTTAGTCAATCAAGAAATAGCCGACTCTGCACGAATCGCTTCACAAAAATCAGTCTACGAGCAAGATGGAATCTGGTGCATGCCTAGTATTACTAGTAAACCACAAGCATTTTCATTTTTCTAAATCATTTAAGAAATAAACAAGTTTGATAGTAGGATATGGTAGAGAGTTCAATAAATCCATCTATTTCAATGGTCCTTAAATTACTTGGCCAAGTAAAATGTCATGCATGACAAATAAATTAGTTTTGGAAAAGAAAAACTACACTCTCTATTTACCCATATTCGCCACCCATCTTGGAAGGTAACATTCCCAAAAAACATGACATGCGCATTCATTTTTAAAGCATGCATGGTCTAATCAGTCAAATACAGTTTTTTTCAATCTTTTAACTCAATGAACTGAAAACTTTGTTTAAAATGAAAAATAGTTTAAAAAGAGTTTCTTTCCATTGTTTAAATCCATAAAAGACATAAAGTTAATATTTTTAATTGAGTAATTTATTAATCGAAAAAGTTTAATGAAGGTGTAACTCCAGTATGCAAGTTAAATACATATAAAAATAGAATTAAAAGAGTACACATTCATTCGTTCATACCCATCTAATTAATGTTGTTTCAAATTCGTTTTGGATATTTTTAAATAAATCACATTTCAATTTAACATATTCTCAAAAAATAAATAATCGTTTATCAGATTTAAAATAACTCTTCTATTTGTTTCAGTTTTGATAGTTTTGTTGAAAGGTGAAAATTTCAAGTTTAAATAACCTCCATTTCAAAATAGTGCTAAAATTTGAAGTTTATTCTGTCATTTGTTTTCAGTAAACAAAGTATTTTTTTTGTCAGCAAAAATAATCCATTTTCTGTTCAAGATCGTTTTATTTTCTAAAATAGTAAAGATCGTTTTCAGATTTAATAAATTCTCCTAAATTCATTTTACTGTTTAATTCATGATTTCTATCAGAAATTCCTAAATTCTTTTGTTTCTAATCTCATCTCATATTCTGGAAATAAATACAGTCTGATTTGTTTGAAGTCTCAATAAAATTGAAAGGAATAGTTTTGCAACAATTCTTTAAATCTCTCTTCCCTAAATTAAACAAACAAGATTCTCTTTTAAAATTTGATACAAAATTCCAAAAATTAGAAAGGAATTGCAAGATCTATTGTAGAATTTAAATTTACAATTCCTACCTGGTAAAATACTCAGATTTTGGAAATAATTGTTTTGTCTGTGTGCCTCCTCTGTATTTTTTCCTATCTACTTGATCTACTATCTTCCTTTCTCCTTCTTCTTTCTGGCTGTAATCTATTTCTCCTGGAGTCTTCCTAACAATTCCTCCCTGAATTCTATGTTCTATGCCTTTATCTTCTTTGCCAGCCCCTACTCCTATCTTTCTGGATGAGTGAGGAGGACTTTATAATTCTTGGATTGCATATGCCTTGTCCTGGCCGCATTCCCCCCCTTCCTATCTCCTCATGCGCATGGGTGAGAAGGTTGTGTGTATGGTATGGAAGTTGGCCGTGCCTCTACCAAGCTTCCTCGTGCCTTCCAAATAGGCTGATTAAGGGAGTCTTCTTGCTACGTGTGGAGGTAATTCCTTTGGAAGCCACGTAAGTATGGTTCTCAATAGGTCGCGCCCTTCTGCTTTCCCTAGTGCGTGGACTGTGTGAGGTTCAACCTACATGTGGTGTGTGGGTCTCTAGTGGCTATGTAGGACAAGTTACACCTACTCCTTTACTGGCCACTCAAAACTCTCCCTAGTGTTTGCCTTAACTGTTGAAGGCAGTGTGTGGGTGAAGGGAGTGGGATCTTCCCTTGCTGTGTGGAAACCTTGCGTACCTCCCTTCCTTTCTCTGTATAGTGGTGAATGTTTACCACTGGTAAACATAAAAACTTTCTCTCAAACCTCCCTCTCTTTTTCAAATAAAAAATCTCTGTTACTCCTTATTTTTTATCAAGAATACTGAAATGAATTTTTCCTATGTGTTTTCTATTTCAGATTTTCTTCCCTCTATATTTGTTTTCTTTTTCATGCATTGTTCTTCAACAAGAGAATGAGATCCACTGTTTATTCACTGATCTCCATATCAATTCTCTGATCTCTCAGTTCTAATTTATTGATTGCTTCCTCCTTTTGAAGATATTTTCTTCCACATGTTAACTGAAGTTTTAATTTTGAATGCAAATTCGAATTTGAACAGATGTTTGATTTTCTCTTTCTTTTCAATTTGTTTTCAATTTCTCCATTTAGCCAATTTAAGATTTAAAATTCAATTTTTGAATTTAAAAATCTCCTCTTTTCATAATTTCAATATAAAAAGCATTTAATTTATAAAACACTTTATTTCTTTAAATTTTAATCTAATTTCGAAATAAAAATCTATTGCATTTAAATTTCAAAATTCAAATATATTATTTCCAAACAATAATTAAATATTTAAACAATCAATCTAATCATTGAATTTAAGTCAATTTCATCAAATTTAATCAAATCCTGATTTAATTTAGCATGCTTTTTCTCAATTTTGAAAAATTAATTTAAAACTTGATTTAAAATTTACAAACATGATAAACGCAAAATACATTAAAATATTATCTACGTGAGTGTGTGAGATTCCATCTATTCATAAACGTCAATCGGCTAAACAACTCTACCTGATTGTTGTTCTCGCCTTCAACCGCGTTCACCTGTTCCTGCGTTCACTTGCACTCGATTTATCATCAGTAATGACAAACCCCGAAATAAATATAAATACAATTCAAATCATAATAATTGCATTTCTATTTCAATTTCATTTCGATTTGACTTTCAATTTAACTTTCGTTAAAAATATCATTTAACTTCAATTTAAATAGCGACATAAAGATTAATAACTGCATTTAATAAATCAAATGAAATCTATACGTGACACTAGTAGGGAGTGGATTTCAATGGGGGTCGATGCACAAAATGGCGTACGGGTAACTCATTGAAAGTTTCTTGAATCAATGATAACTTAATAATCAATTAGGGGGTTTGGGTAGCATCTCACATTAATCCAGATAAGTTAGCCTCACTCATGGCTCAAGTGCTCACTTAGGCTTGAGATGAGTGGGAAGGCTTGGAATGGAAAAGATCAACTGCCTTGTCCTCTTGAAAGGTATGTTGATCCTGCATGAGTGAGAATGGGGGTCAGGGATTGGTTGAGGTTGCCAAGGTTTAACTAGGTAGGGGGGGACGGTAACCTATGAAGATCTGCATTGGGTAACCCATGTCAAACTTATGTGATGACACTCCACCCTTTAGCAACCCTGTATGTTTGTTGTTCCCCTCTTGTAGTTCTTGTACCTCTGGAAGCGGATGTATCTTGTGTTTGTTGTTTCTTTTCTTTGGAGTCTTGTTAGCCTTTGTTCACTTGACTATTTTTTTTATGGGTCCTTCTTGTCATCTCCTAGCACGGGGGTGGGCCTTAGGGTCCACATGGTCGAGTGGAACATGTTGTGCACCCTCCCAGATGCAGTTTGTGATGCAAAGAGTTGTACTGGTTGTGGTGGTTCCAAAGCTTCACCAAAGTGGAAGATAGTCTTATTGCCTTGTATTATAATCTTTTCAGTTGTATCACATTATGTAGTTGTTGTATCCTTCACATTGTTTTAAGGGAAGCTGGATATAAATTGTAATAAGTGTAATGCTCTTATTTGGTGTCGTATCTATGGAAATATGAGTAATTATATAATCTTGGAATGATGTATGGTTATGTTTATTCAAGTGATAAATGGAAGGTATATATATTCTTTGGTATTTCATGTGATCTGATGGATGTGTATGTCTTGTTATGAATGTATGTACTTGTTATTGATTTTATATTAAGGTTTTAAAATATATACTTGTGAGTAGTTTATCATTGTTATGGGAATTGAGTCATGATAGGAATGTTTGTAAGTAATGCAATCATGTTACCCTAGAGGACATGGTTGGATAATGTATATGTATAATTACACTACAAGTGTTGCATGTTAATGGACATCTTATGTTATATTTTACCTTTTTTTTTAAAGAAAATTTTGTTATATTGTTATTTATTATTTTTCCTTTGAGGTTTATGTGGCGGGGCATTACTTTGATTTTCACAATCCCACCCTAAACACATAAACTAAGAGTGATTTGCATGAAGGTTAATAAAACTTAACAAATAATGCAACCTGGATAACATGAAACTCTTGCAAACAAACTCACACCTACAAGACATAAAGAGGATTATGCATTCGAATCATAGTTAACATCGGATTGTAATTATAGATTTTGAAACAAGAAGATGAGAAAGGTAATCTTGCTACTTTATTGAATTGAAGGAGTGACAATTTCAAAATTTGAGTACAAGAAAAAGTTTACAAAACTCTTTGTGAGAATAGGAGAGAAATAAACCATTAATCTCAACTCCTTAGAGAATAAAATTTCTCCAACTTATAGCCATCTAGTGACCACAATGGTGAAAAATAAAAAATTAGCTTAACTGCATCTTCGAAATAGTAACTCTGATCCATTTTTGAGTTCCCCAGAAAGGCATAAAAAATAGAGCCTTCAACTACTCCAAACTGCATGAGAAAAGTGGCAACTTTCTGCCTCCAAGATGTTGATCCCATAAAACCACAAAATCGGGTCCAAATAGCTCATAACTGAATTTAGAAAGCTTAGTTTGCCTCCTCTTTTTCCAAATTCACCCAAGTGGACTCAACTCAAAAAAAGAGATTTATCACACTGCTTTATCAAACTACATTTAGAAATAGAAAATATTAAGATAATTTATAGAAATATTATCTTAACACTGCTTTACAATATCTTATAGTTTTTATTTTCTCCTATTGTTCTGATTTTTGCAATTCAACTTAAATACTCTGATTTTTTGCAATTTGAGTAAAATTTAATACTTTGCAAAAAAATCAAAATATTTAAAACAAGGTCGTATATACTTGATTTTTCTATAAAAAATAATAAAAATCTTAGGAACTCGTTTTAAAATGAAAAAAAAGGCCAAGGCACATATGAATCTCTCATGAAATTGCAAAGGCAAGGTAATGGGTTTATTCGGTTTTCTTTAAAAAACAAAGAAAAATACCTAAGGCATGGTTCGACCTTGGGGAAATTTGTGACAAGGTATTAATAAAGAATTTGAAATTTTAAAAGAATGTGATAAAAATCACATTCGACTTAGGGCATGGAAGAAACCTTAAGATCAAAACCAAAGTGAATCCCTAAATTTTTCTCATCATTTCACTTGGCTGACTTTGGAGAAGAGGGCTTTGCACTTGGTTGTCATGAGGAACTAGGATTTGAGGACTCGTACTTCATCATTATAAGTTGCTTTCTTTGCAATTCTTGTTGAATCTTCTCCTACATTCAATGGTAAGGCATTTGCTACCATTTTGATGTCTTTTTTACTCCATTCTGAAGGAAAAAATAGGCCTCTAAGTTGCAGCCATGACTGGTTTTTTAATGCATTTTTTACATGTCTTCATGTTTCTATTGTTGCATTGTTCACATGGCCGCCATGAGAGGGCTTTGTTCAAGCTTTTTGAGAGCTTTGACTACGGGTTCAAACTGGTTTTCTCCATTTGCAAACTTGGGTAAGCTTCATTTCTTTCCTACATGGTGCATTTCCCTCTTAAATATGCTCGACTTGAGCTCATTTCACAAAAACAAGTGAAGAATGAATGATTTTTCTGAGTTTGACCATTGTATAGGCCACGGCCTCACCATATGTATTCTCTTATTTCTACAAAAAATAAAACTTCTTTGGGATCAACCCATGATAGAAACATGATATTAATGTTGAATGAAGGAGTTTCTTGTATTTGTTTATCATTTCTTGGGTTTTGAAAACCCTTCATGGTCATGGCCATTAGCTTCAATATCTTCATTTTTCTGAACTGTTTCTTTGGCAAGCAACTCAAAATCTCGTCATTTCCTTTGTATTTTCATTTTAAACACAAAACCCCAAGTGGGTATCGCCATTTGTGAAAGGAAAAACTCTCTCAAGCCGTAGCCATGAGAGCACAACTGGGTTTCCCTGCATTCTTGTACAAGCTCAAACTACCCATTATGTCTACATTTTGAAGTCTCACAACATAACCCTATGTGGATTTCCTCTTATTTTTATCAAAACATAAGATGGGTACCACTGCATTTGCTTCCATTCCATGCAAAATGCATACACTCTTATAATATGGTTGCCATGATATTTGTACACACTTGCTTAATGAAACACACAAAAAAATCTCTATTTACTCTCAAATGCATTGCATATTGATGCCTCTATTTCATTTACTTACTTTGCAAGGTTGCATTCAACCATCATTATATTTCTATGAGTCACTTGTCCATTATCACCCATTCTAAACACTTGAATGTTTCAGAAAATGCACTTCAAATTTCATTTTTATCATAGTTTCATGTGCCAATGCAATGAGATAGTCTTTGTATCTATAGCATCAATCATATTGAAACCAACCTTGAGTTTCTTTGCAATCTATTGACATTAATAATTTTGTTTCAAGTTACATTCAGCTCAAGCACTTAACGTATTGTGTCTACAATCAACAATTCTTCCTTTTCTTCATCCTTTGGCTTTCATGCTTCATTTGCAGCCACTTGTAATTTCATTTCTTGATGGAGAGAAATTTTCTTTTCTACTCTTCATGAATTTTTAAATTATCTTGGGCAACTTTAGTTGATGTGAGTTCTAATCTCAGCATAGGATATATTGAGATATAAACACCTAATGATGACGTTTCAAAGCTTCTCCATTTGCTTTAGTGGCTACTTTTGATTTGTAGACATGTCATTGTGTATTCCTGTTCACTATCACTCCATGACAAAGGATAACTTGTTGCTCCATCATTGTGAACATCATGCTAGTGAAATATAGCCATAATATAATGTTGTAGCAAAACTTTGAACATGACACATTTGTATGTAATCAAAAATGAATGATGAAAGATAATGCATTTAATTTTTGTTTTGCATCATTTGAGTATCATGAGAATGATTTTTGCTTGTATGTGATCATCATCTTCACTCTTGCATTTTGAATTTGATGGTCATGTATGGGTGATGAATCTATTTCTCTTGCATTACCTTATGATCTTCTCCTTCAGTTGGATATTTCTTCTTGACAATGTGAATGCATTTTTTTTATCATAGCCCCAATTGCAGTCAAGGGGCAGTATGTCGAGCTCTACCCTTGTGGGAGCCTATTTTACACCACAAGCTATAAGTCTTCAAAGAATATTAGCAACATGGATTTTCCTATACCTGCATAGGAAACAGACAATGTTAGATTAAAAACAATAAGTTCAAAGCTCTTATGATGTTTCCTTCTTTGTATTCCCTTGTACACCTCTTGTCTTTTCTCAATTGATTCAATGTACCACAATCAATGTTCTGCATTACTATTGATAGATCATATAGGAGAATTTATAACCCAAGATCTAACAAAACTCTTCCAACCATTTGCAGCTTTACTTGGAGAACAGGGGCAAGGAGGGGTGCACAACATTGAAGGAAACTTGAAGACGCTTTAGGCAATGACGGCTATGTTCCCTCTTATTTTCTCTTTTCCTTCTTTGTCTTCAGTAGTGTAGTGTACTCCTTGTGTTTCATTGACTCGGGTATTCCCACAGCTTATGTAGGACACTTGATTTCTCCTTTTATACCAATGAATGTAAAAAAACATTTGTGCAATTCTTGTTCAATTCTATACTTTTCTTTTTGCAAACAATGTATGGAACATTAAGGAATGAATAACTAAGTACAAAATGAAGCTTTCTTTTACACATACAATCTTTTCTTATATTGTTAATATTAAATGAAAAAATTGAATGCCCTCTTAAATAGAAAACACATTGCACAACTTAACTAGACAACTCTTTCAAATTCCAATATATGTAATGGTTTAAGTAAAATGCAGAAATAAATTGAAATTTTTTCACCTTAAAATGAACTTAATTTAATCAGCTCTGCCAATTTGAGCTGTGGTGAAAAATTGGTAACACTAATATATGACATATAATACATAATCAAATTTCTAATATTACTAGGATGCAACACAAAGAAAATTCCAACCACTTATCTATGAATTTCCTAAGCTATGGAAGAATCCACAACAACACTTGGAATAGCCTAATTTAAATAATTTAGAGTAAGTTGGTGGCTTGGAAAGGTTTTTCACTTAGACAAGCTAGAAAACTACAACCAATCGAATCTTTTCTTTAGAGTATTATAATGTATCTAGTTTCATTGTTCAAATCCTATATTTCTTAGTTGAAAAACTAATTCACATCTAGAAAAGATTCATATGAATAGGGATAGAGGATTATAAATTGTAATGTAAGGAATTTGATATAGTTAAAGATAACTAATTTAAACCAAAAAATCCTTATATTACCTAAAAATATGATAGATATGATACTACTCATTTACAAAAATGAAGAAAAATTCAAGTAGAAATACTAGGAATGTCCTATGCTAAAACTAGGAGCCTTTTTA
Organism: Sequoiadendron giganteum; assembly: GCA_007115665.2. Taxonomy (NCBI): domain Eukaryota; kingdom Viridiplantae; phylum Streptophyta; class Pinopsida; order Cupressales; family Cupressaceae; genus Sequoiadendron; species Sequoiadendron giganteum. The sequence continues at coordinate 332,499,516 of CM021105.1, read as the reverse complement.
TATCTATTAACACGATGATAATATGTAAATAAAAAGTTATATAAACAAAAAATCTAAATAAAATTCTATTTCCAACTAGAAATGGAAATGTAGATAGAAGAGAACTTGGCACCAAATGTTGGAGCTCACTTCTTGGGACATTAGTGTGTTGCATGGATTTTCTCACATAGAATTGTTGTTCTTCACCAATTATCTCAAAAATTCCCAAAATATTTGTCTTGTTTCAAAGATGTCCTAACTTTCACACATAAAGATGAGAAAAATATTGGGGGATGTTTAGGGGTTTGCCTCAATCAAACCCCATTTTGGCCTTTTGACCTTCATAGACAGCAAAAGGAAAAGATGATAAAAAGAGAGTTTTTGAATCTTAGTTGCATTAAGGATTAAAATAAAATTATAAAATTAAAATTATTGATAATGGAGTAAACCCTAGTCTATGGGGAAAAACACCATTAAGTATGAATAAATTTGATCACAATAATAAAATAGATATATTTTAATGTAAGGATATTATTCTACAATATAGAACAATTTACAACCCATAACAAAGAGTATTACCAACAATGCGGGATCCCTTGTGATGACTAATTTAGAAATAGAGCACTAACTTGGAAGCTTCAACTATTGAAATAAAGAGATCACAATAACCAAGAATGTTTCCTTCAAGATCATAGTAATGGATCTAAATATTTTTGATAGAGTTTCCCCAAGTGAAGGGGAGAGAGAGAGAGAGAGAGAGCTAATTGTATGAGAGTCTCAATAAATATTTTTTATAAAATGAGGAAAAGAGGATTTTTTTTAATTATATGAGATGGAAAAGGTATTACTTTCTCATTTGGGTGTTACGACATGCATCGTAAACAATCCATGTGAAAATTGTTCTTTTGAATTTTGAAAATTCACTGGACACTAGCACGTCATGCAAACATTTGTGCATAGCACTATTGTCTAGGATAATTATATTAAAATTTAGGCTACGAGTTGCTAATATTTTTTTAATTGGAGAATAAAATCCTTTATTTTGAAATATAAAAATTTATCATTAATTTCAAATTAAGGTGGGTCCAAGATGTAAGTGTGAAATTGTACTGGTATGCAATTTTGGACACTACAAGGACAAGCAAAGGAGTTTGTTGGTGGCATGGGATAATATTTTCCTCCCAAAGAAAGTTAGAAGTTTGGGGATCTATAAAATTGGGGACATGAACAAGGCTTTGATAGCCAAAATTAGATGTAAACTCATGATGTTCAACAAAGAATAGAGCTTAATAATGAAGGCCAAATATTTGAGCAATCAAGAATACTTTTCTCTCATTTCCTTACTTAGCCTCCTAGTAGGATCAACTATATGGACCAATCTTATAAAACTAAAAAACTATTTATAAAAGGGCATAAAATGGAAAGTAAGAAACAAAGAGAATATCTAGTTTTGAGAGGACCATTAGATCTCTAATGTGCCTCTTGAGATCTCATTTCCATGTGCTCAAATTAAAGAGGATTTATGTGAAACTTTTGGAAGGGTAATCAAAGGTTATTGGAAGAAAGAAAGGTAGGTCACCTATTGTAACATCTTTACCAACATGTCTAGTATCAAAGATTTTGCTTCTCTTAATTATTTACTCTAAAATTAGTCCTTACAAATTTAACATCTTCCTTCAAGACAATACGAAAATATGTGAAAATTTAACCTAGAAGAAATTACTCAATCAAATCTACCTTACACATGCTAAGTGACCTTCTAGTGTTTTAATTTAATTAGAGTTTGATATGGAATCATAACATCATCTTGAGATCAATTTCTCTTGGTGTACCACATTTCAAGGAAAAACTTATAATTTACAACCTAAAAATTAAAATATTCTCTCTAGTAAATAGATGTATCCTATGCAAATAGATGGAAGAATATTTAACCATTTTCTTATAGAATGCCCCTATTCCTAAAAAACAAAACATTTCATGTTGGAGAGATTTAGCACATATTTGGTTTGGCCTAAGGATATTAAACGAATGTCTATTAGTTGGCTCCCCCTTTTAGCCACCCTAAAATAAGATAAATGTGGTTGCAATCCTTTCCTCACATCTGTTAGGGAAATCTATAATGAAAGGAATAATAGGATTTTTAGAAATAAGATCAAGCCCTGGAATGTTCTTCTAGTGAAAAAACCAAAAAATATCCCTACTATTATTGAGAAGGAAATTAATGTTAACTAGACCATTCATTCCAATTTGAACGATGTGTACATCACAAAAAATTAGAAAATAAATAATATAATGTTGACCCCTCTTGATAAAATATGGGTTAGAATATTTTTTCATGTCTAAGGTAACCCATGTTAGGTAGGTGGGTGTGGAGTTGTGAGGAATAGCAAAGATGAGTTCATTTCTACTTTTTAGAAAAAAAGGGGGGTCCAAACAATCAACATTATTGAATAAAATGTGGTTATATAGAAATTAGTTATGGTTGTGGATCTTAGCATCACCAACATTGAGGTGGAAAGAGACACAAAAATATAATTGACATACTTAAAAAATTATTCATAATTTATCTTGTAAGACCGTCATTGATGATACAAAGGAGTTATTAAAGTTCTTCAACAATTTCACAGTTATTCACACCTATAGATAATGCAACAGAACCACCAATATTCTTAAAAATATGGGAATCACCTTAGAGGACTATTATTACTAGCATGTGTAGGGGTATCTACCCACTAAAATAAAATAAATCCCTCACGATTATTATAGAAAGCTCTATTAGATCCCTAACACCTTTTTAGAGTTCAAATTGGCTTACCATGGGGATGATTAGTGAAAAGTACCACATAAATAATGATAGAGAATTGATTTAAGGATAGGATGTCTTGTAATAATGGTAAGATAAATTTAAAATGACATCAAGTAACCCTTCATTTATATTATTTGACCATTCATAACGATTGTGAAGAGTCAAGTTTAGCTTCCAAAAACTTTAGGTCTAGTGAAACAAGTCAAGCCATGGGGAAAAATATGTTGGAAGCTTGATTTGTTTGGGTGTTTTCATTGATGTCAACAATTTTTGGGGTTGGTCATTGATATCAACCATATGGAGATTATGTGTTGAAGTTGTTGGAAGGATGCTAATTTTTTCATAGTTGGGGAGATTGTTGTCAAGTTCTAATATGGATGTGTTGTGGTATGACAAGAAGGTTTTATGTGTTTTCATTAATGTTTTCATTGATGTCTTACCAAATAAAAGTTGCAATTGTAGTAAGTTCATTTGGTTTCGAAGTGCTTTTGAGAAAATTTTAATAAAAGAGATTAATGCCAAACTGTTTGTTGCTTATTCTTCATGATGTTGGTGCTCTTAATTTTGAGCATCTTCTCATGTGCTCACAGTGAGGTATTTGTACATTCATTTCATTGTGTGGTGCAAAATGAAATATTTCAAAGGTTGCATCGAAAGGTTCACTTCATGGTGTAGGTTCATAGTTCATGTTGGTGAATGTTGTTACCTTTTTCATTATGCAAAGTGATGTATTCATTTTTCATCATGTAAAGATATGATATGATAGAGTGGAACTTCAACAATGCTTCATTTCTTCATAACAAAGGATATTGTTAATCATATCATGATACTTATTGCAAAAGGTACTTGCTCTTTATTTATCAAAGGTTGATGGAATTTGGAGATTGATTTGTCTTTTCAAATCATTTATATCAAATGTACTTGTTCATATTAAGTTGATGCAACATATACAACCAATAATGGTGTCCAAGGTGCTCCTTCATTTCATAATGGTGTCCAAGTTGTTTCAAAGGTATTATTGATGCAACGTGACTTGCAAATTCTTCACTCTTTGATATCCAAGAAAAAGGATAATTTCAAAAGTGATGAATTTCAAGTTTAGAGGTTTGTAAGTTGATGTGGGTGGTTGAATATTTCTTCTAAAATCTTAATATCTCCCTCAATATTAATTTTATTATACAAGGTTTATAACCAATTTACTTTTTGTTATTTTGGTTCAATGACTTGATATCACCAATTTCAAGTCACTTAAGTGACTACTTGAGGAACTCAACACGTTGATTTATTGGCCCTTTAACTTGTCAAGGAGGTCAATAATTTATGTTTCACTACTCAAGGAAAAATCAATGGACATTATTTAATTGAAACTGTGGTGAGAGAGAAAGGTCAAATGTTTCAATTTAAATTGTGTTAACAGATATGTCACGAGGCTTTAATTTGACAAGTGTTCACATGTTTGTGCCCATTAATCTATTGTGTAACTATTTTGTATCTATGATCACTATGATGGAACTAAACTGAAGATCACCAAACTATGTTTGAAGATTGTTTGAATTTTAAACGTGTAGGGTGAAGGGAATTGAGGTTGTTGTGCATTTTACAATTAGTGTGGGTGTGATGAAAAATAGAGATGTAATTTTTGAGATTAGATATATGTGAAGAAGAAAGATGAAGTTTTATGAGTTGATCATTCTAAGAACTATGGGAGTTTTGTGAAAACCCTAGTATTGTGCTTATGCCATAATAGTGCAGAATGAAGAAGGTTTTAGAACACAAACCACATAAGTATTTTGAGAAGCATGTGATTGATATTATTGTTCTTATTTTCTTGGCATAGATAAATGGGCTTGAGCAGATTACTAGAGTTCAAAGGACAAGATCTTGAATTGTGTTGGAGTTATAAATCATAACCAAGAAATGGTCCAATAAAAGTCTTTTTGAGTCATTGTATTAAAAAGAAAGGTGCAGTTAATTGCTTGTCGTTCATATCCAGAATTTTGATGCTTTTCATAGATAAATGTTTGTCATTCATATATATTTTTTCATAGTTTGTTAAAGAGGAGTTTTGCAAAGAGGTCTTTGTCCATGTATGTGAGGAGAATTAAATGTTGAATGTTTTCATACAAAAGAGGTAGATGGAATTTGTATATTTGATGATGTAGAGATAGAGAAATTAATTATCTATAAATAGAATAACCCTCTAATCTTGTTTATTTCTTTTGATGTTTTCTAGTGAGGCATGGTGATTTTTTGTAAGACAATGAGTTTTTCTAGTGAGGCATGGTATTTTAAAGTTTGGCATGATATTTGTCAATGAGATATGAGGATTTACTAGTGAGACTTGATTGATTGCTAGTGAGGCTTGGTTGATTTCCAGTGAGGCTTGGTCAATTGCCAATGAGGATTGTTGTATTGCCAGTGAGGCATGAAATTTGTAAACAAGAAGGTTTTAGCCAATGTGGCTTAATAAAGAAAAGTTTTCAGAGTGGTTTTTTCACTCTTTTAGGGTTTTTCCACTCATAAATCCTATATTTTGTTTCTTCTTGATGGTGTGTCACTTTGTGCATTGGTTTATTAGCCTTGATTCAAATGTTATGTTTTGGTTTGTATATCTTTGTGATTTTCATTAAATACAGTATCTAGAGTATTTGAATAATCAAGTGTGTTAAGTTTTGAAAATGGTTTTATTTGACCATTAATTCACCCCCCCTCTCAGTGGTCCTATACTCCAACAAGTGGTTTCAGAGCATTAGGTCCCTTGCATAAGTTTAATCAACTTGTGATATCCTAGTAGTGGAGTACTTATTATGGCAAAAATAAAAAGAAGCAAAAGAAAAAGAAATACCCAACATAATGCTAAACAATAGGAACCATCTAAACCAAACACAAAGGATGATGAAGAAGCTGTTATAAACAATGACACAAATGGAAGAATATTCTATCTCTAGATCACCTCGGTTTTATGGTACCAATTTTATTTATTGTACTTAGGATGGAGTCTTACCTATCTTATTTGGGATTTTTTGTGTGGACAATAGGAGAGAAAGGTTATCTAGTATCTTCAACACCTCCTTCTACTACTGATGAGAAGAAGGCTCTTGAATTTAATGAAAAGTCCATGGATTCCATCTTTAGTGATTTTCTAAATGATATCATTAATAAAGTTATGTATTGTAAGAATGCAAAAGAGGTTTGGGAAAATCCCGTTGATATGTATCAAAGTGATGTGTTGTTGCAAGAAACATCCTTGCCAATTGACACAAGATGTGATATATCTGAAAGAGAAGATTTTTTTGTTGTTGAAAATGTTGAAAAAGAAGGAGACCACACTATGAGTGAATGTGAATAGGAATATGATGAAGATGAGTTTGAATTTGATCTTGAAGGTGAACTTATGTATGCCCTAGATGAGATAGAGAATCTCAAAAAGGAGAATCATAAATTAAAGTTGCAGCTTGAAGAAGAAAAGGAGTCCAAGGCCAAGACACTTTCAACCCTTCAAGAAGTAGAAAAACTGATAATATATTTGAAGGTACAAGTCGCAAAAGTTAAGATAATAGAAGAAGAAGTCAAAAATCAGTTTAAGGAAAAAGAGGTTGATTGTGAAAGATATGAATCAGAGATAGTTTCTCTGATAAATGAACTATAAAAAGGCATCTTCTAAGTTACACAAGAGTTTTAAAATTGAAAAGAGCACTAAATGCTTGAATGAGATGTTAACCAAGAAAAAATTTCACAAGGATACTATTGGGTTAGGTTTTGAAAAAGGGCAGAGTTCTAAGATCAAAGAAACACAAAGGAACAAAATAGATCTAAATTATTATTCTACTACTCCTAAGGTTGAATACAAGAAGAAGAAAAAATAAAGTACCCCTACACAAGCCAACAACAACAAGTTCAGAATATCTTTTTAATCATAACATCATCAAACAATCATGTTTGAAGATTCTTTTCATGGTTATTGTTATTCTTGTTATGAATTTGGTCATAGAGCAAGAGAGTGTTGCATGCATGAAAAGAAAGTTGGATGGAATAATATCTCTTATGAATGGTCAAGTAGAAGAAGCAAGGTCATATGATATAGATGCAATAATTTTGGACATAAAGCATAGTATTGTAGAAGTAATTTAATGGAACTATTTAATTATCATAAGAAGACAAGAAATATGAAAGTTTGGAGAAGAAAACAAGAGAAAGAGAAAGAATAAGAAAATCTTGAGAATATTGCACAAGTGGCGTCTATAAGTGCATAAAGAGAAGCATGAGGTTATGGGGATATGTTTATAGTTCTATTATACAAACCCATAGACAACAACAAAGAGGTTGTGTCTCTGAGTGATGATGGTAGTAATAAAAAAACATTGAGCTATAATGCATAGTCAAGTAATAGGGAAGTGATCATCATAAATGTGTGTATAACATCCATAGAAGGTAATTTTGTAAGTACACAATTATTTGTCAAGGATAAGAGTCGTCATATTTTAAGAGCAACAAATGAGGTTTAGAAGGCTAAAAGGCATCAATGATGAAAATATAGTCACCTTATGTATTAGAGGATAGAGATGATGTGACAGTCAAGTCATTTATCAATCAAAAGACTCCAAGGAAGATCACAATTGGCAGTCTAGTAAAATGGGTGTTAGGTATAAGTGTTCAAGGTGAAAGGTGATTATATAATTACAAAAGTTACAAAGACTTTCCATGCTTTGACATGATCAAAGGTGAATAAACTTGGTACAAGCTTGTGAGTTGGTTATTTTGTCATGGTATTCATGATTCACAAGGTGATAAGGTCAATTTCCATTGAGTGACAACTCTTTGACAATGACAACATTCTTGATTTTTGTCAGTGACAACATTTTGTAATGACAATATGATATTATTCTGTGATAGGTTGGTAATATTTCATATAAGATTGTACTCACTGTAGTAATTACTCATTTGAGTGACCAGTGCTTTCATTCGTTTGATAGAGACCAGTGACATTCAATCACATTTGTATGCCTCTTTTATTATTGGAGTTGATGACAACAGTCATTGCGTGGATATTCATTCTTAGTGGACAATGACAATTTCAATGATATTAGAGAAGCAATACTTTTTGTGTCATGTGGTTTGTCTTGTAATAATTTTGTTGCAGATGGTTTGTCATGGCAGAAATTATTTGATTGTGTGATAATAATTCCATAGACAATGCTAAATACAAGTGCATACAGTGCCATTTGTTCTCACAGTGCAAGGTGACAACTTCTTAAGGGGGAACACCGGATTCTTGTCAAAATGGTACATGGTTCCTACATAAGATAGTTGATATGTCTTGCTGAAATTATTCTTGATAAAAAAGTAACTTTGATAGGGATCTTGGACACTACTATGTTGTGGAGATGGTAATCTCAGTCATAGTTTTATTCATTATTTTTTGGTTTGTTTGTTCTTGACAGTGAATGGTAGGTATGTAATACAAGGTGGTGATTAATTGCAATGATGGACCAGTGTCTCTACATTTTTGTATGGGCAATGCCTCTGTGAAGTTTTTCTTTCCATTTAATCTTTCCAAATATAGTGATCTTTATATCATCTCATTCAAGTTCATGGTGCTTTTTGTTGTATATCTTGCTCATTGTTTGCAGCTATTCTCAATCATAGTTTAGCAGTGCTTGTCAATTATCTCTATGTATGGTTCTTAGTTCTAGTTGGAAAACACACTCAATCATAGGAGAATTGAAAATCACAATCCCATCTTGAGACAATGCAGTGATAGCAGTGCCAATACAATACCAATGTTATGATTATTTTGACCACATTGCTAGTGACCTACATCATATTAGATTGACAGTGGTTAATAATGTCAGTCAATAAGTACAAGTGTATGATCAAGTGACTTTCTTCACCATTTTGATACATGTTGATGGAGGTCCTGACATTTTGATAAGTAACATCTCTAATGAAAGTGATTTGCATGATAATTTTGTCCTTATCAGTTGTATGGTGTAGTGAATAATGGTTTAATCTTGTCTTTCTTTTATGGTCTATAGTGACAGTGACATGTAATGTATTGTGATAGTGCTAGTTCTTTGGAAATTTCTTTGAATAGCATCATAGTGCCAGTCTGGTCAGTGATTTTCTTTCAGTTGCTTTGTGAGTTTCTTGTTTCCATGGTCTAATAACAGTGCTAGTGTATTGTCCTGTTCTTTTTACCTACTTTGCAAAGGAATGATATCATGGTGGCAGTGATTACAAGGATAGGGGTATGCATGTTTTTTCCAGTGGTATGTTGGCAAGGTTCTTGCAAAAAATTTAGTGAAAAGATTTTTTTTTGAAATAGGGAGTACATTGTGCAATCATTGTTTGTGTCATAGTTAAAGAGACAACATGCCAGTATAGTGCCTATTGTCCAAGAAATAGGTAGATAGTTTATTTCTATCAGCATAGTTTTCCAGTCTCTTGCTTGTTTTGATAGCACATTTTTCCTCAATGCCTCTTGAGAGTGTTGTGTATGATCTCTTATTAACAAGGGGAGTAAGTAGTCCTTTGTCATTTGATGTCAAAGTGGGAGTGATTGATGATAGTAGTTTATAGAATTGCCATCAATGACAAAGGGGGAGTTAGTTGCATGAAATTTTCATTGATGTCAAAGGTTGAGTTGTTATTGATGTAAGATGGATCACATGTTGATGTCATGGTGTTGAAACAAATTGATGTTAGTCATCTCATGGTGCTAAGATGGATTGATTTCAAAGATACAATTTTGTTGCTTCATGGTGTTGATAAGTGTGATGAGAGCCATTTATGTCCCATTTTATGCCACATTTTAGCGTTTTTCATATGCCTTCAATCCCATTCCCATATCTTATCATAACATTTTACCATTTTCCACTGCATATAATTAAATATATATAAGTGATATTTAATATGGTTTTGGGATTAAAATATACAAAATAATTATTGATTATCTTTACTAATAAGTGTTGTCAGTTTAATCCTTGGAAAGTACATTTCGTAGCATGCAAATTTCCTATTAGACTTCCTATCATATTCTTTGTTGGAACTTCCTATCACCTTCTTCAAAAGAATATGGCTCGTGATTATTGTTACAATTTTGTTTTCTACATGGTTCACTTCAGTTTCACTTGTTTATTCCTCCAACCACGTGCCACAGGTTGAGACAACTCATTCGCCAAATATACAACACTAGATTTCCTCACTACATCATTAAATCTAAAGGCTATGGTTATATTTTTATATTGTTATGATGGCAGCAAAGTGTGACTGTTATATTATAAGAAAATTGGGTTAGTCATAGCGTGATTAATATATTGTTAATAAAATGGTTCAGTCTATTAAGGAAAGATTGGCTACACAGTCATCAAAATTTGTCTTTAACTGGAAATTTACCTCAACACTTGAATCGTAAACAACAAAACATGTTTTTATTCATGCATTGAAACTATATGTGCACTCATATGTAATATTGTCAAAACTAAGAAAAAGTGGGAAATATATTCAATGATATTATTAAGAAAAGTGTTTTGAAGTCTCTTTCAAAAATCTCGTGAGTTCTATATCCATTGATTAACTAGGAGGAAGGGAGCCCACTCTTCATCCATCGATGGAGTGTAAATATTTAATTTTTTGCAGAGTGATTTTGTGTGTTATAATTTTAGTTGATTACATTTGCAGAGTGTGTTTTTGAATGTTATAATTTTGGTTGATAGTTATGTTTATGTGCATTAATGATCTGTGTTTTATTTTCATGTTGTAGAATTAATTGCTTTGGCTTTCATTCTTATATTTGTTGATTAAGTTGTTGTTTCAGAATTTACTATCATAATTTCTGCATAGTTCTTGTCACCTTAATAGAATAAATAGTTTTTTTTGCCAAGAAGTGACAATTCCTATCATCAAAATTATTTTGATTTTTTGCAAATTTATTTTCATAGTCTGTATTCATAACCACTCATCTTACGACTCTCAACTCTTCTGAAGATTTCTACAATACCTTTCATTAGTTTACAATCCTTGGATTGACACTTAGACCAAGCTGAAATCTTTCATATTCTTTACCCCAATTTTGTCCTATCAAAGTGTTGCTTTAGGATAGTAAAATACATGTTTGAAGGTCTCATGGTATTCATGCCAAAGTGTTTGTTGCACATTCCTCATGATGTTGGTGCTCTTAATGTTGATCATCTTCCCATGTGCTCATGGTGAGTTATTTGTACATTCATTTCATGTTGTGGTTCAAAATGTAAGATGTGAAAGGTTTCTTCCAGAGGTTCACTTCATGGTGTATGTTCATAGTTCATGTTGGTGAATTTTGTTTCCCTCGTTTATTATGCAAAGTGATGTATTCCTTGTTCATCATGCAAAGACAGGATATGACATAGTGGAACTTCAAAAATGCTTCATGTCTTCATAACAAAGGATATTGTTGATCATCTCATGGTGCTTATTGCAAAAGGTACTTTCTCTTTATTTGTCAAATGTTGATGGAGTTTGGAGATTGATTTGTCTTTTCAAATCATTGATCTCAAAGGTACATGTTCATATTAAGTTGATGCAAGTTGATCCGACATATACAAGAAATAATGGTGTCCAAGGTGCTCCTTCATTTCAAATTGGTGTCCAGGCTGCTTCAAAGGCAATATTGATGCAACATGACTTGCAAAGTATTTACTCTTTGATCTCTGAGCAAAAGGATAATTTCAGAAGTGATGAATTTCAAGTTCAAAGTTTTTTAAGTTGATGTGGGTGGTTGAAGTTTTTTTCTAAAATCCTAATATATCCCTTCAACATTAAGTTTATTATACAAGGTTTATAACCAATTTACTTTTTGTTATTTTGGTTTGGTGACTTGATATCACAAATTTCAATTCACTTAAGTGACTACTTGAGGTATTCAATGCGTTGGTTTACTGGCCCTTTAACCGGTCAAGGAAGTCAATAATTTATGTTTCATTGCTCAAGGAAAAATCAATGGACATTATTTAATTGTTATTGTAGCGAGAGAGAAAGATCAAAGGTTTCAGTTTAAACTATGTTAACAGCTATATCTCAAGGCTTTAATTTGATAGGTGTTCACATGCTTGTGCTCATGAATTTGTTGTCTAACTATTTTGTATCTATGATCAATATGATGGAAATAAATTGAAGATCAACGAACTATGTTTGAAGACTGTTTGAATTATAAATGTTTAGGGTGAAGGGAATTGAGATTGTCATGAATTTTACAATTAGTATGGGTGTGATGAAAAATAGAGGAGAGGTAGTTTTTGAGATTGGATATATGTGAAGAAGAAAGATGAAGTTTGATGAATTGATCATTCTGAGAACTATGGGAGTTCTGTGAAAACACTGGTATTGTGCTTATGCCATAATAGTGTAGAATGAAGAAGGTTTTAGAATAAATACCACATAAGTATTGTGAGAAGTTTGTGATTGATATTATTGTTCTTATTTTCTTGCAATAGATAAATGTGCTTGAGCAGATTACAGGATTTCAAAGGACAAGATCTTGAATTGTGTTAGTTATAAATCATAACAATGAAATGGTCCCGTAAAAGTCCTTTTGAGTCATTGTATCAAAAATAAAGTTGTAACTAATTTCTTGTCATTCATATCTAGAAGGTTGATGGTTTTCATAGACAAATGTTTGTCATTCATATCTATTTGTTCATAGTGTGTTGAAGAGGATTTTTACAGAGAGGTATTTGTCCATGTATGTGAGGAGAATTAAATGTTGAATGTTTGCATGTGAAAGACGGAGATGGAGTTTGTAGATTTGATGATGTAGAGATAGAGAAATGAGTTTTTTGGAAATAGAGTAACTCTCTAATCTTGTTTATTTCTTTTGATTTTTTCCAATGAGGCATGGTGATTTGTCTATAAGACAATGGGTTTTGCTAGTGAGGCATGGTATTTTCTAGTAAGGCATGATATTTGTTAGTGAGACATGAGGATTTTCCAATGAGGCTTGATTGATTGCCAGTGAAGCTTGGTTGATTTCCAGTGAGGCTTGTTTAATTTCCAGTGAGGCTAGTTGTATTGCCAATGGCATGCAATTTGTAAACATCAAGGTTTTAGATAGTGTGGCTTAATAAAGAAAATGTTCAGAGTGGGTTTTCACCCTTTTAGGGTTTTTCCACTCATAAATCTTATGTTTTGTATCTTCTTGATGGTGTGTCACTTTTTGCATGGTTGATTATCCTTGATTCAAAATTTATGTTCTGATTTGCATATCTTTGTGATTTTCATAACATACAATATCTAGATTCTTTGAATAATCAAGTGTGTTAAGTTTTGGAATCAGTTTTATTTGACCACTGATTCACCCCCCTCTTAGTGGTCCTATACTCCAATATATCCATCTTCTTTATTATGCAAAAAAATAAGACAACATATCATGCTTGTAAAAACCACCTTATGTGAACTTATAACAATAATATATGAAGAATAATATCACAATAAGAGAGCAGAAATGAATCAAGAATCAGCAACACAAAATCATCACAAAACCTAGGATTTACATGGAGAAACCCTTGCAGGAAAAAATTCCACCAAGAGGAGAGGCCAAGTATGTATTCTCATCAAATAATTGAGATTACAATACAACCACTTTCATTCTCCTCTTTTCCTCCACCATGGCAGCACATGTGCACCTATGAACAACCTCCTTATGCCTCCACCCATCCTTGTTCCTACAAAGTAACACTACATTCAATTGCTTCTCATAAATTTTATATCCAAGAGGTCGATTTTATAGACTTGTGAAGACATCTAATGCACCAAACATAGCTCCCAAATATGACCCTTCATTCCAAATGTCCCCAACCTTTGGATTACCTCCTCGAAATGCGAAAGGACATCGGTTGTGGCTCCAATACTTTCCCTCCAACTTAAGTGCCCAAACATGAGAGATAAACATTACATTAAATGCACTAAATAATGGAAAACCAAGTGATTCCTATTGCCTCTTTTCAAGAACCCACTTGGAGAATCTCAACAATCACTTATTTATCATTTTCTTTATCTTTTATTATCCCATTCTAGGCATCCACATGTGAATAAAAATATTAAATCTTTATGTCCACGTCCCACCTTTACCGCTGCTAATGGACTCATCACCCCTTTATGAGTATAGTACAAATAATGGTGAGAATTAATATTACAAAATATTTTTCCAATTAACCCTAAGTGCTTAAGGACACTTTCCAAGGATGTTGGAACCATGACATATTTCATATGATTTACAAGGTGGATGGCACCTTAATCCTAACATGGACAACTTATTTTGAGGGGAAATTCCCTACATATGTCATTCCTAGAGACCTTTTCTCATCTCTACCCCTTTTCATCTACCTTAAAATAAATTCCATTCACTTCTTTTATGCAACAATTTTAAGGGGGGGGATATATCTATCATTCTCACATGTTAGCATGATTTCCTAAAAATTTTAATTTTTGGTACCAAGCAGAGATTACACTTGGAGATGACCTCCCTTATCAGGATCAACTAACAATAAAGAATGTTAGCCCATGTGATCTTACATTTTTAACTGAACAACAAAGAACACTAGTCCAAGTTATCCTACATTTTATAAAAAAATTAGACCACTTAGCAATAGATCATGCTAGGCTAAGCGATCCTTATTTGTTTGGATTAGATAAAAATAGAGTACAGTAGCTTGAATGATTCATTCCACTAGTTTTTCTCATGACCGCTAGAAACAAAATAAGTTAAAGCCTAAGCCATGTATTCTCTTTCATATTATTTGATTCCCTTTATATTTGTATTAATTGATTTATTCTCTCTGAAGTAATCAATCAATTCATTACAACTTTCATACCTATGTCTCTTTCATGTTAATTCAAATATTTTATTTATTTTTTTCTACGTTTCTTTGTTTGTTGTGCATATGTTTTTCATGTATTATTTTTTCTTTCCAAAATTTGCATTATAATTTTATGTATTTCTAATGCCTTTGTGTTGCAAGTTTCTTTCCTTTTGACATATTTATGATGTAGGTTTTATGTTTTTATAATGCCTTTATCTTGTAGGTTTTCTTTCTCTAACATTTTTTTTCAATTATTAGTTAGGGACATGTATTTATCAAATCAAAACTACTATGTCATTTTTAATATCCTTTATGATGTTAATAACTTTCAAATTTTTATTTTATCACCTAGTTTCATTAGCTCATTAAAGTGGGGGAAAAATGTAATGTTATAAATTTCATACTATTATAATTTCATAATATTTTTGGGATTGATTTAGTGACCATTCCCTTAGCATATTTTAGGGATCATTTTGGCCTAAACCTTTGCCCTTTTTCTTTGCTATATTGCTAAATTTATTTATCACATTTCAATTATTCTCACTAACCTGAGATCACATGTTAAAATTTGAGTATTTTTTGTTAGGAAATTAGTATCTCAACCTTACACTTTCATAAGGTTCTTGTTATCAACTTGATTGCACCCGTGATACAAAGGTGTAAAGCTCTACAATCCTATGAAACATTGGAATATCCTTAGGTTGTGGGTACCCTATAATGAGGATAGACCTCCAAGTTATGGGTTGGTTCCCCTTTTGATCTCCTAGAATTTAATGACTTATGTGGGAAAAGGGATAAAGACTAATTTATGAAAATTGGATGAAACTCTAATGGTAAACTACTTCTAGGAGGTGATGCACCTAAGAACACTAGATATAGACTTATTCACAACTAATATTCTCATAAAATCTTCTAACATAACTCAACTCGAGTAGCTTAATTACATAAATGCTTCACTAAAAGGCTCTGCTTAATCTTACCTTACTAAGGAAAATTGACTTTTCACAAATTAAGAGAAGATATACTTTAAAATCATAATCAATGACTTGTGTTAATTTGTAATTGTGTATATGCATCAGTAAACGAGACAGAAATTGAAAGGTTTATGTGGCGAAACATATTAAACTTGCATCAAATTATTTAAAAGATACAAAACACCAGAAGCTACGAAGGTAAACTCTATTTCTATTGAATATTCTGAAGGAAATTCTGCAGAACTCAAAACAATATGCTGAAAATGAAGTATTATTGTATATCAATCAACTGAAAATAAAAGCTAAGTTACAAGATAAGTCTCTTGGTAGAATGCAAAGGCAAAAAAAAAGAAATGAGGAAACAAGATAAGTGTTTCTAATATAAACAATGTATGATAACTCCAATGCGTCAAGAGGTGGAACTGAAAGCCAACTGAAAGTGGAAAATTTCTCAAAAATATCCTCTCACAAGCAAAGAAGAAAAGCCTTGAAAAGAGGGCCCACAACTGAGGCAAACTAAACTTCAACTATTGCAAACTCCTCCCCTCAATGTGCATGATCAAAATATCCTGAGAACTGATGTAGAACTGCGGTTATGTCTAAAAAATCTGCATAAACAATGACCTCAATTGATGTGATCTCCACAAGCCTGAAAAATGACTTCAACTGACTTTGCATGTTTTGATCTTCAATTCACTTCACTTGTCTTTTTCTTGCATGGTTCTGGAAAAGGTAATTGTATGATTAAATATTAAAGATAATCGATATGATTATTTTAATATTTAATATGTAGTTGTTCTCCCTTTCACATATTACATGTTAAATATTAAGGTAATATACCTTTAATATTTAATTATATTGTTGATATTTTCTATAATCATGCAATAAAAACAAGTGATAGTCCTCTACAATATATAAAATCAATATTTAGCTTAACACTCTATCTTCAAAGTCACTGCCAAAGGGAGAATGACTAGGTTTTTGACTTAACAAAACATGGACCATGGGTAATAATTCGAAATGATTTCTTTTTTGTAAACATGGTCAAAAAATGTCAAACCTCACTTGAATTAGGTTTGACTTGTAAAACCATCGATACCTAATTCTACTCATTCTTTAATTTGTATTCTCTGGAAGCATATTGTTCCACCGCCAATGGATAGGGTTTGATCCTAAATCTCATCATTTTTTTGTTGCTTCTATCAAAATTATTGAATATTTCTTCAAGAAATTGTATAGTAAGTTTTCCTCAGGCACAAATCTGAAAATTTTATTTTGTATTTGAAAGATTTTTGAGCCTTCTTAGTCGCAGCTTCTCCATTATTTCTGATGTATTTTATTTACGTTACACCTCCTATTGGTGCTTCTTTCATTCTGAGGCCACCATGGAGATTTTTTTATTTTTGAAGCTTCTTCAATATGGTCACGTCTTGTATCTCCATTTTTGTTGTATTCACTTGTTTCTCTTTGAGAGACCGCGTAATAGTGGCCAGTTGTGTCATAATCACCTTCATTATGATAAGATCGTGCAAGATCATGATATTAATGATGTTTCATGAGAGGGTATTTAGTTGAAACAAGCACAATCTCAGTCAATTGCTCCACAAGAGAATTCTACCCTGCCAAGATAAAATGGTTTGTAAAAAAAAAATCAATACCATTGCATCGTATGGGTATAATTTACAACCCTGCACATCTTTTCCATTCCTTCATGAACACTACCCCTTTTTTTACCGTCATGCTCTGAGGTGTTGTTATTAATCTCATACTTGATGCACTATAGAATGAACCTGGGACTGCTCCTTGAGATCTTTCAAAGACACTACATACTCTACCCTCTTAGAATATCCACTATCTCACTATGAGTTGCAAACTTGTAATGACTATCAATCTATTTTAAATGCTTCTTTATGTGACTAAGGATTGTCATGATTATGTGAAACTATCACTATATCGGCTATCTCAACATTTGGACCCTTCTCATGCTCTTGAATATCGGTGTCATAATATTCACTCCCTTATGCAAGTTTACAACACCATAATGCCTTTTGTGCTATACCAGGTAATTTGATCATATGGTGGACAAAAAAAATAGTCACCCTCAACACTGTATGATTAGTCATTAAATTCCCTTAATATCTCCTATATTGTACATTTTTTTCTTTTCAATTGTAACTTAATTTGATCCATCAGAGTTGTCTCACATCTCATAAGGGTTTTCTTTGCTGTCATGTTATTTGATTGTGCCTTCAATCATGGACAATGGTTATTCCTTCAATGGTTGATGGTATATTTGAATACCTCTGTGCATGCTCCTATGAACTATGCAATCATCATTAGCATGGATTGAAAGTCATTGATATGCCAAATATGAACATTTCATTGTTATTATTCATTGGTTATTGTAGCTTTTAAAGAGTAACACTGCATTTTATTGATTTCATGAACAATATTATTGTAGAGTTTGTTGGAAAATGAATTACACTAAGAGGGGGGCGAATCAGAGTAATGTACAATTTTTCAAACTTTTAACTTCATGAGAAAATTAAACAATGACCTTGAGACAACTTTATGAAACCTCTTCACTTGCAATGTGAACTTTAACACATCAAATAACTTTTAACAGAATTACAAATTGATAAAATACTTACATAACAATGTCAAAGCATGATATTGATTGTTCATGTAAACTTGATTGAACAATTCCTTTTAATTATTTATTTCCACAAGACTTCATGTATATTTTGAACACTTTTATAACATAATGAAATGTTTAGTCAAGTATCAGAGCATTGCATGAATTGTATTAACAAATGACAGAATGAAGAACATTAAAACTTAAGCACATGGGCTGAAACACAAATGCACATATTTCACCACATAACACATTATTTTACTGAGTGGAAAAACCCTCATGGGGTATAAAAAACCACTCATAAAATGTTCCTTTTATTCATTCAAAGAGCACCAACTCTGTAACAATGTGGAGCACCAACTCCAAGTACAAATTGAAGCGCCCACTTCAAGTTGGGAGCACCAACTCCCAATTTTACAAATGTCACAAATGATAAACCATTAAGACCTTAAAAATGCATTGATTTGTAGTCATAAAACCTTAACAGTGCACCAGTAATATAATATTCAATGTAAACCTAGTTTCTTGTCACTGTAAAGATAACTTTTGATATTTCACAAAATCATTTTCTCTTCTTCTCTATCTCACAAAATAAAAGCCGAGAAACATATTTTTAAAGCCACTATGAATGAGTAGTTTCAAAAATGGTAAGCCATCTTGGGTTAGGGTTACCCGAACCTTCAACTAACTTATTCAATTTCAGCAAGAAATATAATCC
Source organism: Sequoiadendron giganteum (assembly GCA_007115665.2). Lineage (NCBI taxonomy): Eukaryota > Viridiplantae > Streptophyta > Pinopsida > Cupressales > Cupressaceae > Sequoiadendron > Sequoiadendron giganteum. The sequence continues at coordinate 332,480,570 of CM021105.1, read as the reverse complement.
CAAGTAACAAATTTAAAATGAAACTATTGGAAACCACATGAGGTTTTGCATAATACCCAATAACAGGAAACCCTCTTTAACCATAGAACCCGTAACTGTCAAATAATAGACTATAAAATAGTTTCATTCTTTGTTTTTTTTTCAAAAACAAATAATATAGATATCATTAATCACTATTCAAGGTAAAACTAAAAGAATGTGAAGGTTTTTTTCTTTTACTTGTTCATGGTGGGAGAAAATAAAACAAATACCATAAAATATTGTTGAAGACCATCGTAACTATCCAACCTTTCAACTTCCACAGTCAACACTCTATCTTCTCTCACTGTCGAGCTCAGAATCTATCTTCTTTCACTGTCGAGCTTAGAAACTATCTTCTTTCATTGTCGAGCTAAGAAATCAACTAACACATTTTCATGGTAGCGGCTAGGGTTTCGCATGTTTTCTCATTGAAACAATAAAAAAATTCCCTAAACTTCCTTCAATTCTTTCGAAGATCTCATAGAAAATAATAGTCATTTGAAATTCGATAAATTATGCAATGATTAAAACCATTTTGAAGTCCAAACATAATGATGCTACTGTCAAATATTAAATCATAGTTGTTGTTGACTGCCAAGTGACTTTATACAAAGTCAAAAATGTTACAATTATAATAGCTGATGTCACATGTAAAATGTGATCGAAATATAAACCATAACTCTATTTAAGCTCTTTTTTCAAAAAGGCTTTGAAACTTCAAAATGCTGACTCAATACTTAGCATGCCCAACACAGGATTTCAATAGACAAAATATCTTAAGTGTCGGTTTCGTTGCATATTTAAACATGGATCATATTATCTTGAGTACCCAAGAATGTATAGAACTCGAATTTTATAGAGTATGCCTTGAGCCAAGGTGAACATAATGAAATGTAAGTGAAGCCTTTATGAAGTTATATGAATAACTCATGAGTATCAATGCAACATGATAAATTGTCTATGTATCAAGGATGATACAACCATGCAAACCAAGCATGTAAAATATAAATAACATGAATTTGTACTATAAGACTTCATGAAAGTTGAAGCTTACCAAATTACCTTCAATCTAAGCAATGAAATGTTATCACCTGTATGTGTCTCAAAAAAACCAAGTAGAGACTGAAAATAAACATGCCAATGTAAGTACCAACCAATATCATTGAACCAATCTAAGTGTCAGAACAATATGAGAATATGTAATGATCAAAACAATATAACATGATATCACCTAATCATCAACACCTGTAGAAAGAATCACCCCATGTGACATACATATCCTTTGCACATGAATCCAACATGATTAGAACCATAAAACAGGACTGAAAGTATCCAAAGCACTTTCCACAAAGTACTAAATATACCAAGACTGAAATATATAACCAAAGAATATTAAATGCATAATGCCAAACTGTGAAATACCAAGGCACCAACCCAGGGCAGTTTTGACATCAAGTACAAATTCCATAGAAGGAGCCAACAAACTCCCCCTTTGTCCTTGATGGAGAAAACATAGCCATCTAAACCAAAACATCTAAACCCCATCTAAACCAAAATTCATATTTCTCCCCCTTTTTGTCACAAGGACAAAGGAGAACCTGTGAAAGGCCAAGAAATGTAACTGAAACAGCTGCAGATGTAGAAATGGAGCAGCAAATAAAGACCAAATGAAGCAACAACAAGCTGCTCAGAGAGATAAAAATTCCCCCTTGAATCCATGATAGAGCATTAAGAGAGAAAATATTGAGAGACAACTCCCAACCGAGAATGATGTCTTTCAAATACTTCCTTAGCCAAAGGCTTTGTAAAAATATCTACAACCTATGCTTGAGTAGGGACATATTGCACAATGACTTAATTAGCCAGCACCTTTCCATGAAGAAATTGAAATTTAATAGCGATGTGCTTGGTTCTTGAATGCATAATGGGATTCTTAAACAAATTTATAGCACTTGTATTGTCACAAAAGATAGAAACAGTTTTTTCAACAACAATACCCATATCAGAAAGAGTTTGTGCCATCCAAAGTAATTGAGTACAACAATATGTAGCAAAAATGTATTTTTCTTCTGCTATAGAAAGTGAAACAGAATCTTGTTTCTTGCTATTCCATTCAACCAAACGATCACCAAGAAAGAATGCAGCACCACTGGTGCTTTTCCTATCATCTAAACAACCAGCCCAATCTGCATCAGTATAGGCCATCAAAGTGAAACCATCATTTTTGGGATACCAAAGACCATAGTCAAGAGTACCCTAAATGTATTTAAAAATTCTTTTTACAGTTGTAAGATGTCTGTTTAGGAGTGGATTGGAACCTAGAAACCATACAAATTGCTTGCATCAAATCAGGTCTAGATGCAATCAAGTATAATAAACTGCCTATCATAGACCGATATTCAGATTGATCTACATCAAGAGAATCATCAACTTTGGAAAGTTTACAACCAGTTACCATTGGAGTGCTTACAACATGACAATCATCCATCTAATTTTTTTTGAGCATTTCCTTTACATATTTATTCTGAGACAAGAAAATGCCATGTTCAAGTTGAGAAACTTGAAGTCCAAGAAAGAATGTTAGTTCACCTAACATGGACATCTCAAATTTAGATTCCATAATCTTAGAAAAAAATTTGGATAACGCATCATTATTACACCCAAAGATAATGTCATCAACATAAACTTCAACAACCAAAATATCAGTACCTTCCATTTTGACATAGAGGTTGTTGTCCACACCACCTCTTGTAAAGCTATTAGTGGTTAAATGTGAGTCTAGCCTTGAATACCAAGCTCTAGGAGCTTTTTTAAGACCATACAAGATCTTTTTCAACCTGTAAACATAAGTAGGCTTGTCTTGTGCAACAAACCCTTCAGGTTGTTCCATATACACTTCCTCATCAAGATATCCATTCAAAAACTTAGTTTTGACATCCATTTGATAAACCTTAAAGTTCTTAAAACATGAGTATGCCAAAAATATTCCAATGGATTCAATTCTAGCAACAGGTGCATAAGTTTCACCAAAATCAATACCTTCCTGTTGTGCATAGCCTTTGCACACAAATTGTGCCTTGTTTCTTACAAATTTTCCACATTCATCAAGTTTATTTTTGAAAACCCATTTTCCACCAATGACATTCTTGTCATCAAGTCTTGGGACTAACTCCCAGGTCTTATTCTTTTCAATCTAGCTGATTTCTCTTGCATTGATTTCAACCATCATTCATCATCTAAAGCTTCACTACATGTCTTGGGTTCAAACTCAGTTACTAAACAGAAACGTTCAGCAACTGACCTTGTTCCTCAAGCTTTGCTCTCCTTCTTGTCAAGACACCTACACTTCTATCCCCAATTATCTGATCTTGAGGATGATTCTTGACAAAAATCTTGGAGGGTGTTTTTAGAGGTGTTACTACTTTAGAGCTTGAAGCAGACTCCTATTGTATCTCATCTGCTTCAGCAGATTTGGGAGAAATGTCAAGACCTACCATAGGTTCCTCTTCAACATCCTGCACATGATCATCAAACTTGACATTAACAGATTCAACAATCTTATTTAGCCTATTATTGAAACATTTATAATATTTTCTATGTGTATAATATCCTAAAAAGATACCTTCATCAGATTTGGATTGAAAGCTTCCTAAGTTTTCATCATCTCTTTTGATAAAGCACTTACAACCAAATATTTTGAAGTACTTTATAGAGGCAGATTTACCATATCATAGCTCATATGGAGTGAAATTGGATTTCACTCTTATTTGCACTCTATTTAGAATATAGACAGTTGTATGAATAGCTTCTTTCCAGTACATATTAGGAAACTTGGCTTCATCAAGCATTGTTCTAGCCATTTCTTTCACTGTTCTATTTTTCCTTTCGACAACCCCATTCAGTTGAGGTGTCCTTGCAGTAGCATATTGCCTTTTATACCATGTTCCTCACAACAATGAATGAATTCTTGAGAGGTAAACTCACCTCCCTTGTCTGACCTCAAGCATTTAAGCTTCATATTAGATTCTTTCTCAACCATTTTATGAAAGATCTTAAATCTGTCAAAAGCCTCTAATTTATGTTTGAGAAAGGTTACCCAAACCATCCTTGTGTAGTCATCTACAAATAACATGAAGTAATTCTCACCATTTATTGACCTTGTCCTAGTAGGACCACATAAATCAGTGTGTACAAACTGCAAAGGTTTGGTTGAAACATGTTCTTTGGATTTGAAACTAACCTTTTTGCTTACCTCTTAGACATTCTTTGCAAACTACATTTTTTGGTTTGCTTAGAACAGGAAAACCTCTCACATTCCATTTTTTGTTGATCCTAACCATATTTTCAAAGTTAACATGTCCTAATCATTTATGCCACAACAAATTCTCTTCAACTTGACCCATAATGAAAATCCCTTCATTGCTTTCATGATTGGAAGAGTTGAGGATATTGTAAACATTACCTTGTGTCCTTAATCCGGTTGCAACTGTTTTACCATATTTTTTCTTTATAGGACATCCTTGTGAATTAAATATAACATTGTAACCATTGTCACAAATCTGACTAACACTTAAAAGATTGTGTCTAAGTCCTACATAATACACAACATAAATGGGTGTGTCATCATTTAGAAGCAAAGAGCCTTTACCTTTAATCTAAATTCCTATATTGTCACCAAACTTTACAAAACCTCCTTCATAATCTTCAAGTTTAAATAACTTGTCCTTATCTCATGTCATGTGATTGGAACAACCACTATCCAAAGCCCGCAATGCCTTCTTTTTGGAAAGAAAGGCAGTTTGTACAAGCATGGATTGTTTTATGCCTGGAACAAACTTGGGTCTCCAAATCTTTTCAGTGATTTGTTTACCTTGTTTGCATTGTTTGGATGTGTGACCAATAGTATTGCATTTGAAGCATCTAATTGAATTTGGAAAGCCAAAGAACTGTTTGTGACCAAACCTTGGTGTTCTAGGCATCATAAGCCTACAATTGCTCACTTTGTGTCCAAATTTATTACAAAAGAAACAATAACCATGGAAAAATGCACTAAAAATGAAATTGGTTAGTTTATGCTCAAATGGTTGCTTCTTACCAGCTACCTTAAAGTTCTAATTTAAATTTTTTGAATAGTCACCAGTGTTGAATCCAACACCATTCATGTCTTTATGTTGCTTTTTTTTCCCAAGTTTATCACTCAAGCGAATAGTGCTTTCATAGCCTTCAACTTATTTTTTAAGAGTGACAACTTCTTGTTCAAGTTTTTGAATCTCTTTATCTTTATCAACAAAAATTGATTTGAGATTATCCACAGCTCTTTTCAAGTCATCAAGTTCAACTTGTAAGCATGTGATCATTTTGTTTGGACTATGCTCTTGAGAAGAAATTTGTTTATTTAATCTTTTCATTTCTTGAAGTACACAAAGCAATTCACCTTCAAGATTGATTTCACAATTTTCTAAATCAAACTGATTTTCTGATTCTTTATTTGAAGTATTTTGTGTATCAACTTCAACCATGAATAAAGTTTCATCTTCATCACCTAGTGAGTCATCTAACTCAACATCTAAGTCTTATTTGGTAAATAGAATCTTTTTCTTTTTGAAGTTAAACTTCTTTTTAGGATTAAAAGCCTTTTTCCTATACTGTTTTTCTGGCTTTTCATCCTCATTAGACTGATCGCCGTAAGGACATTTAGCAGCAAAGTGTCCAGACTTGCCACAAGTAAAGCATTTAAAGGGAAGCTTACCCTTATATTTATTTTTGAGTTTTTTGACAAGAAGAGCTTCTTTTGAATATGATAATTCAGATTAACTATCATCTAATAACTCTTTTTTTCTGCCTTGAAGGTAGTTTCTTTTGATGTAGAACAACTATTACGGATTCTCATTTCATATGCAATTAGAATACCTTGTAAGTTATCCAAGGTAAGTTGATCAAAATGTTTCTTCTCTTCAAGAGTAGAAACCTTAGATTCAAATTTAGGTTGTAAAGTTCTGATTTTTTTCCTAACCACATCAAACTCTTTAACTATTTCCCCTAAACCTCTTCTTGCATTTACAATTCCATCTATTCTTAGAAAGTAATCTACAATCTTTTCATCATCTTTCATTTTCAATTCTTGAAACTGATTTTTAAGAGTGAGTATCTTGGACTATTTGACCTTGTCATTCCCTTGATACACATTCTCAAGTTTTCCCCATATTTTACAGGCTGACTTACAATGCATGACTTTAACAAATACTTCTTTTGTTAAACCACACAGAAGAGCATGATTAGCTCTAGTATTTGTTTCATACTTTCTTTTCTCATCATCATTAGTGGGTATGGATGCAAGTACATTATATTTGTTTTGCACAATACTCCAAACATCTAAATCAATAGAAATCAGATATGTTTCCATTCTAATTTTCCAGAAAACATAATTAGAGCCATCAAACAAAGGAGCACTTGTAATAGATGAACCTTCTTGCGCATGTGACATTGATTTCCAAGACTAGAATCAGCCCTAGGTATGACACCTAATGCAGGGCCCTACACTCTGATACGAATTTTTGGAAGATGAATTACTCTGAGAGGGGGGCGTGAATCAGAGTAATGTACAATTTTTCAAAATTTTAACTTCATGAGAAAATTAAACAATGACCTTGAGACAACTTTATGAAACCTCTTAACTTGCAAAGTGAACTTTAACACATCAAAGAAATTTTAACAGAATGACAAATTGATAAAAGACTTACATAACAATGTCAAAGCATGATATTGATTGTTCATGTAAACTTTATTGAACAATTCCTTTTAATGCTTTATTTCCACAAGACTTCATGTATATTTTAAAAAAATTTATAATAGAATGAAATGTTTAGTAAAGTATCAGAGCATTGCATGAATTGTATTGAAAAATGACAGAATGAAAAACATTAACACTTAAGCACATGGGCTGAAACACAAATGCACAAATTTCACCACATAACACATTATTTTTCTAAGTGGAAAAACCCTAATGGGGTATAAAAAACCACTCATAAAATGTTCCTTTTATTCATTCAAAGAGCTCCAACTCTATAACAATGTGGAGCACCAACTCCAAGTACAAACTGAAGCACCCACTTCAAGTTAGGAGCACCAACTCCTAGTTTTACAAATGTCACAAATGATAAACTATTAAGACCTTAAAACTGCATTTATTTGCAGTCATAAAACCTTACCATTGCACCAGTAATATAATATTCAATGTAAACCTAGTTTCTTGTCACTGTAAAGATAACTTCTGATATTTCACAAAAACATTTTCTCTTCTTCTCTATCTGACAAAATAAAATCCTGGAAACATCTTTTTAAAGCCACTATGAATGAGTAGTTTCAAAAATAGTAAGCCATCTTGGGTTAGGGTTACCCAAACCTTTAACTAACTTATTCAATTTGAGGAAGCAATATAATCCCAAGTAACAAATTTATAATGAAACTATCAGAAACCACATGAGGGTTTGCATTATACCTAATAACAGAAAACCCTCTTTAACCACATAACCCATAACTATCAAATAATAGACTATAAAACAATTTCATTCTTTGTTTTTTTTCAAAAAACAATAATATAGATATTATTAATCAATTGTTCAAGGAAAAACTGAAAGAATGTGAAGGTTTTTTTCTTTTACGTGTTCACGGTGGGTGATAATAAAACAAATACCATAAAATATTGTTGAAGATCATCGTAATTGTCCAGCCTTTCAACTTCCACAGTCAACACTCTATCTTCTTTCACTATCGAGCTCTGAATCTATCTTCTTTCACTGTCGAGCTCAAAAACTATCTTCTTTCACTATCGATCTCATAAATCAGCTAAAAAAATTTCATGGTGGTAGCTAGGGTTTCGCATGTTTTCTCATTGAAATAATAAAAGCTTTTTGCTAAACTTCCTTCAATTCTTTCAAATATCTCATAGAAAACAATAGTCATTTGAAATCCGATAAATTATGCAATGATTAAAACCATTTTGAAGTCTGAACACAATGTTTCCATAGTCAAATGTTAAATCATAGTTGTTGTCAATTCCCAAGTGATTTTATACAAAGTCAAAAACCTTACAGTTATAATAGCCGATGTCACATGTAAAATGTGATCGAAATATAAACCATAACTCTATTTAAGCTTTTTTTCAAAAAGTCTTTGAAACTTCAAAATGCCAACCCAATACTTAGCATGCTCGATAAGGGCTTTCAATAGACAAAATATCTTAAGTGTCAGTTTCGTTGCATATTTAAACATGGATCACATTATCTTGAGTGCCCAAGAATGTATAGAACCCAAATTTTATAGAGTATGCCTTAAGCCAAGGTGAACATAATGAAATGTAAGTGAAGCCTTTATGAAGTTATATGAATAACTCATGAGTATCAATGCAACATGATAAACTGTCTATGTATCAAGGATGATACAACCATGCAAACCAAGCATGTAAAATCTAAATAAGGTGAATTTGCACTATAAGACTTGATGAAAGCTGAATCTTACCAAATTACCTTCAATCTGAGCAATGAAATGCTATCACCTATATGTGTCTCAACAAAACCAAGTAGAGATTGAAAATAAACATGCCAATGTAAGTACCAAACAATATCACTAAACCAATATGAGTGTCAAAACAATATGAGCATCTGTAATGATCAAAACAATACAACATGATATCACCTGATCATCAACACCTGTACAAATAATCACCCCATGTGACATATATATCCTCTGCACATGAATCCAACATGATTAGAACCATAAAATAGGACTGAAAGTATCCAAAGCACTATCCACAAATTACTGAAATATGCCAAGACTGGAATATATAACCAAAGAATATTAAATGCATATTGCCAAACTGTGAAATGCCAACGCACCAACCCAGGGCAGTTTTGACATCAAGGAAAAATGCCATAGAAGGAGCCAACAAACTCCCCCTTTATAACCTTCATGCACTTGGTAATGAATCACCGCCTCACTATTCCTTGAATGACCCTTTAATGCAATGGATTCTCTTCATGCTACCTTCATCAACATACTCTAAACTCTACTGTCTTGGATCTCTGTGTAAGATCTATAATTTGCAAGTGACTGTATTTTCATGCCTATAAGATCATTGTATCATTAATAGGTCACTTTCCTCCATGATTGATGATACATTGATGATTCTTTGGTATCTTAAGATGGTTGTGATGAAACTTCCCTTGATGTAGAATGCATCCACTTACTTATAGTAGCTTGCAAAATCATAGTTGATTATGCACCTTGCATTGACTGTCCCTATTGTACACACATACTTAATTATGTCTTTGATCTTTGCATTCGTTATAATAGAATTTTGATGACTTCTCCCCAAGTAACCTTAAGGAAAGAGATCCTGGAAACTGTTAAAAAGGAATTGGCTTTGTTATCTCCATTTGGCATTGACCTTGTATAAATTTTCTATACCTACACATTGAATCTTGTCTCTTTATGGCTCTCAAGTGTATATGAAACATGCATGTTAATATGAAATGTACTCTCCCAACTACCATGAGATTGTTGCCCCTTTTGTTATTATGGTGAATTCTCATTGAAAATGTAAGCAAATGATTGTTGTGTCTTATTGATATGACATTTCTCCCTAGAGAGAATGTAGTATGTTGGTATTAACCCTTGTTGGAGCCCATTGATCTCCACATACTGAAATTTTGAAAAGATGAATCATAAAATGATAAACCTGTACCTGCACAATGAGAAAACTAGTTAGAAAAGTAATGAAGTTCAATGATCTCTTGATGATTAGATCCCTTTTTCTGATCTGGCTTGGATTTTTTCCCATATTTGATAATGACTCAAATGAATTAATGCATCATAGTTGTAGGTTATATGTCTATTGGTAAAAACATATGATGAGTTTTTGTATCCTGAGCTCTAACAAAACTTTTCAGTCAATGCAGGTACATCTGAAGATCGGATACAAGTGGAGCTGAAGATAAAAAGACCAAGCTGAAGATAAGAGGCTCAACACCAACATTTCTAGGCATTGACAGATATGAATTATTTTTATATGTTTTTCTTTTTGCTTAATCTTCGGATATATAACTTGCTCTTTGTTTTGTATCAATTCAATTTATTCGCTCCCACGGGTTGTGTGGGACTTTTGAACATTTGCTTGATATTCATTGAAAAAGATAACAACATTTTATATATTTGCATCTCAAAATGAATGGATTACAACATGTTATCATGCAACTTTCATAATCTCTTTCTGTTGTAATATATTGCACAATAAGAACTGAACTTCATTTGAAAACTTCATATGCAAATGATAATGATTAGTAGAATTCTATTGTAATACCTTTCACCTTAGAAGTAGTCTGTTGTTTCAGCTCTACCAAAATGAGCTATAGGTGAATTTTTGGTAATATTTTTTGTGATTTCTACTGAATTGTTGCATGTTATTCATACCAGACCAGTTGCCTTAAATAATCCATTGGGCATGGAGTCAAATTTTTCCCCTCTCAGACTCTTTAAACCATTATAACTAACTATTTTGAACAATATAGTAGGAGAAAAATATAGAAAAGAAACTAACATGGCTCTATTTAGGACAGGGCCAACAAATAGTGCATCGACAGTTATTTGGAAACAAAACAATACTTAAAGGAAATGTGCTTAGAGCATTTATTAGCTTGAAAACTACCCTACCCTACACTAACCAAAAGTGTTAGTGCTCAAACATGACCATTCACTAGTTGTGAGAAATAGCAGCCCCTCCTTAACAATAAATGCTAACTTGCATGTTCATGAAGAGTTGAAACTAGATGAAGCACAGAAATATACTCAATAAATTGTTGTAGTGCTTCATAAATAATGTAGAAAAACTCACTCATCCTTTGAATACGATCAACCATGCTATTGGTTTGGGGTGGATAAGTGATTTGATTCTATTTTTCCAATGCTTCAACCTCCTCATTGGGTGTAACAGTAGCATGTGTATCCTTATTTATCTCTCTGTCAGCTAAATTTCTAATCGAGCATCCTCTTTGATCGTTCTGCTTATGTTGTTGTTTTCTTGGTTAGGATTTATTGTCTTATTATTTCTCGCAACTTCAATCTATTCTAGAAAATTTGATTCACATATATAAAATGAAGAATTGATTGCCTCTTTGACCTAAATAGGCTGATCACATGTTGTTGGCTCATATAGTATCAAATTATCATCAATGTTAAAGCAAAAATATTTAATGATACGTGAGAAAATTTTCTCATCTAACTCATAACCTTGTATTTGATTCAGATGAGTTTCATCATTCTGCTACTCAAAACTAGGCACTGATGTTAGTATGCATGTTCTATCTTCATTCTCATCTATAAATTCATGTGATTCTTCAAACAAATCAGCTGAATCCTAAGATTCAACGTTTAATTCCTTCTCTGAAACATGTTTAACCTGATCTTGTCTGCCATATAAGTTTGACAAAAAGGACTCAAGATTATTCCAAAATAAATCCTCATCAAATCTTTCTTGGTCTTTTGATAAAAAAGGAGTGATTTTTACCTCATGAACCATCCTTTCCTCATAATCATTTTAATCTTTTAGCTACTCTAATACTTGATTATTACATTGATTGTCTTTTATCAACACCTCATCAGATTGTTTGACCTTTTCTTGTTCATCCAACTCAATAAAAGAAGGGAGTTCATTGAATAAAAACATGAAATCATTTCCTTTGACACCTTTTTCAATCTTCTTAACCTGTTGTCCTGACTGATCATGTTCATTTACCTCCTATTGCAAGTCTGCTTTTCCATCTTTTTCATCACATATAAATGTATCTATATCAAAAACTTCCTGCTTCTCTTATTCATTATACCAACTTGGAACCTTGATCAAGTTAGATTCTACAACTTTTTCCTCTTTATGATCTTGAATTAATACACAAGGAATATCCTTACTAAGGTTTGGCATTTTATAGTCAGGGTGCTTGGCCCAAGAATTCTGTCATAACTGTTCAATACTTTGAGTACTTATTTCAGGCTCTTGATATGGCTGATTTTTAACATTGGAATGACTATTACCCCTATAACTTGGAATGTCAAATCTATAAGACTTACTTGGGGATTGTGTATAAACCTTAGAAACCTCATCCTCTATTGGGTTATGTTTTGGTGCTTGGGCAACCAACATTATAGTTTTCTCCTCCTTCATAGCAAGATCTTCTTCAAACCGCCTCTTCTGCATCAGCAAGTCTTGCTCATAGAGATAGGCCTGATAAGCCATCTCTCCTTGTTGTTGATCATAATCTTGCTTCCTCTTGATCTCTTCTATCTTCTTTTTTTAGTCTAACAATGTGTCCCTAATGCCATTCATTCTATTCTTTATATCCCTAACCTCCAAATCTTGGAGGTGATCAAGAGAATGTTTGAACTAGATTGACGTCAAAGATGTTTCTTGAGGTTGATATTGTGCATATGAATGCTGATAAGAAATTTGAGCAGGGGTGGGTGGGAGGTAAGCATGTTGATCATGTTGATATACTATTGTTGCATGGTTGTTTGGGATAAAACCAACAACATGATTGGCCTGATATGGCTAATAAGGATGTGGATAGGTACGATTTTCATGAAACAAAGATGGAAACATGCTCAACACTTTGTCTGCTTGAAACAAATAGGTTGTGCTTGGATTTTCTAGGTATAAATTGTAACCTCTGACAGGTAAAACATTGTTGTATATAATAGAACAATAGCTTGAAAACTTTCAATTCTCTATTTGAAGTGATCTTTAGAGTCCCATTGGGCGTGCCAAAAATTGTTATCAACTAGATTGCACCTGTGATACAAAGTTGTAAAGCTCTGTAATCCTGTGAAACATTGGAATATCATCAAGTTGTGGGTGCCCTATAATGAGGACAGACCTCCAGGTTATGGGTTGGTTCCCCTTTTGATCTCCTATAATTTAATGACTTATGTAGGAAAAGGGATAAAGACTAATTTATGAAAATTGGATGAAACTCTAATGGTAAATTGCTTCTAGGAGGTGACACACCTAATAAAACTACATGCAGACTAATTCAAAACTAATATTCTCAAAAAATATGCTAACACAACTCAACTCAAGTAGCTTAATCACATAAATGCTTCACTAAAAGGCTCTGCTTAATCTTACCTTACTAAGGAAAACTAGGTTTTCACAATTTAAGAGAAAACATAAACTTTAAAAGCATAATCAATGACATGTGAAAAATGACAATTGTGTATATGCATTAGTAAACGAGGCAGAAATTTAAAGGTTTTTGTGGAAAAACACATTAAACTTCCATCAAATCATTTAAAAGACACAAAACACCAAAAGCTGTGAAGGTAAACTCTTTCTATTGAATATTTTGAAGGAAAATTTTGAAAAACTCAAAACAATATGTTGAAAATGAAGTATTGTTGTATATTAATCAACTGGAAATAAAATTTGAGTTACAAGATAGTCTCTTGGCAGAATGCAAAGGTAGCAAACAAGAAAAAAGGAAAAAAAGCTAAGTTTTTCCAATATATACAATGTATGATAACTCCAATGCACCAAGAGATGGAACTAAAAGCCAACTGAAAGTGGAAAATATCTCAAAAATATCCTTGTAAAAGAAAAGAAGAAAAGCCTTGAAAAGAGGTCCCACAACTGAAGCAAAATAAACTCCAATGTTACAAACTCCTCCCCTCAATGTGCATAATTAAAATATCTCGAGAACTGATGTAGAATTGAGGTTATGTCTCAAAAATTTGCATAAACAATGACCTCAATTGATGTGATCTCCACAAGACTAAAAAATGACTTCAACTGACTTTGCATGTTCTGATCTTCAGTTCACTTCACTTGTCTTTTTATTGCATGATTATAGAAAAAGTAATTGAATGATTAAATATTAAAAATAATCAATATGATTATTTTAATATTTAATATGTATTTGTTCTCCCTTTCACATATTACATGTTAAATATTAAGGTAATATACCTTTAATATTTAATTATATTGTTGATCTTTTCTATAATCATGTAATAAAAACAAGTGATACTCCTCTAGAATATATAAAATCAATCTTTATCTTAACACTCTATCTTCAAAGTCACATCCAAAGGGAGAATGACTAGGTTTTTCACTTAATAAAACATGGACCATGGGTAATAATTCGAAATGATTACTCTTTTTCAAAAAAACATGGTCAAAAAATGGCAGCCTCACTCGAATTAGGGTTGAATTGTAAAAGTATCGAACCCTAATTCATTGCTCATTCTTCACTTTGTATTTTTTGGAAGCATGTTGTTGTGCCACCAATTGATAGGGTTTGAGCCTGAATCTCATCATTTTTTTGCTACTTATGTCAAAATTATTGAACATTTCTTTAGGAAATTGTATGGTAAGTTTTCCTCAGGCACAAATCTGGAAATTTTCTTCTGTATTTGAAATCTTTTCAAGGCTTCTTAGCCATGGCTTCTCCATTATTTATGATGTATTTTCTTTATGTTACACCTCCTATTGGTGCTTCTTTCATTCTAAGGCCGCCATGAATATTTTTTTTAATTTCTAAAGCTTCTTCAATATGGTCATAGCCTGTATCTCCATTTTTGTTGTATTCACTTGTTTCTCTTTGAGAGGTTGTGTAATAGAATCCAGCAATGTCATAATCACCTTCATTATGATAAGATCATGCAAGATCATAATATGAATGATGTTTCATGAGATGGTAGTTAGTTGAAACAAATGCAATCTCAGTCAACTACTGCACAAGAGAATGTTGCCCTGCCAACAAAAAAAGGTTTTTAAAAAAAAAAATCAATACCATTACATAGTACAAGTATAATTTTGAACCCTACACATTGTAAGAGAGCGAGACCAACCATTGCAAGGCCCCAGGTCACAAAAGGCCAAGAGTAGTATGGCTTCCCTCACTTACCTCAATTTAAAGGAAGGTTAGGATAGGCAGGATGAAAGTGGTGAGAACTGTAGGTTCTTTGATCACTTTGCAAACCTGAGAGTTGAAGGGGGACTAGGCGAGTCAAATCTATGTCTTAGGTAGCTCTTTGTCTGAGGATAGAAACGCATTTCTAGGATGACAGTGTGGCGTGTTGGCGTCTCACAGGTGCGTTGGCGTTCGTACAAGCAAAAAACCAAAGAAACAAGGTTAAGTTCTAAAAAAGGGACTATTAGCCTAGTTTAAGAATTTCTAGAATGACAGAATAAGATTAAGAAGACTGAAACATAAAGATGAATGTGATAAAGGAAATAGATTACCGCAAGGGTGATGAAGATGATTTCGTACAACAATATTCTTGCCAGCTTGCTCCAAGATCTCTCCAACTGTACACAAGAAAGAGGGAAATGTTGGGGGCTATTTAGGGGTCTGCCTCAATCAAACCCCCATTTTGGTGTGCCCACCTCCATGAACAACCAAGTTTGCAATGATAGGAATAATATGACAAAGAAGATAAAATAAGATATGTAAACAAAAGACACTACAAAATAGTATGTGCTTACTCAACCAAAATGATAGAGAAGATAAGAGGAGCTTACTACCTCCGTCCAAAGTGCTCAAGGCTAGTGGAGGAGAAAATGAGAGGAATTCAAGCTTCCACTGTAATGGTTTTTTTCCTGCACTCACACTATCAGAGTGATAGAGTGGTAGATTGATGCTATGGAGTGTGAAGTGTTGCTACAAAGCTTGTGGATTCTTGAAAGAGTAGAGAAAATGTGAAGAGATGAACTCAAGATCTTGCAAACTCCTCAAATGAATGAGAGAGTGAAGAATATGAAGGAAGGAGATAAAAACGGCCATATTCAGGTCGACCAACTGAAGGGAGGTGTTACACTTCAACTTCCAATAGGAAGTGTAACGTCTTTGACGACTCTAGCCCTAGGAATTTGTCAGGGACATAAGTGCACCGTGTGGATGTCTATGCATCGTGCGGGTGTCCCCGACAGAAACGCCTCCATCGACACAAAAAATGGGCACCAAGTGTAATGCGAATGACAAGCTTAAGTGGAATTAAGCCTTTGCCTTAGGTTTTCTAAAGTGTAAATGGGTAAAGGGGAATTTGCGTTAGGGGTGAAAATTCATGCCTATACATTTTTCCCCCACTTTAGCAAGCATGTCTACTGATGAGTGCTTCAGTAAAGTAGAGTAGTAAGAAGTAAAAAGGTAAGAGATGTATACCTAAACCTAATGAGGAAGTAGAGCACGGTCTAGAAAACTTGAAAGTTCAGGAAAAGGACTTCATAATTTCATGGAACTATAAAGTTGAAGAACGAAAGCACCTTACAGGCTCACAGTCCTGCAAGGGAGGTATCCTTCAAGATCTCTCACATGAAGGAGACTGAGTGAAGGAGACTCCATAGAGTTAGAGAGGGTGACATATTTACCCACAGATAGAACACATCAAGAAGCCACCACATAGGCCAGTGAATGGACAGTCACGCAGACCATCGCTAAGTTGTAAGACTTTCAAAGGGGTCCCTCTGGAACCCTTCAAAATGAAGGAGGGTCCACTCAAGGGACGCATTTTTCGAAAGGTGAAATCTAGTCAGGCTGCCCCCAAGCTAGATGTAAGGATGTGAATTAGGTCTAGTCGGGCTACCCCTGGACTAGACGTGAAGATGTGAAACTAGTCTAGTCGGGTTTCCCTCGAGCTAGATGCCATAGAACTCATTGAAAATTTTCGAAGGTCTCCCTCGGGAACCCAATGTGAAAAGGATGGGTCCACTCAAGGGACACACTATTCAAAAGCTAACATCTTATTTCTCAAATCAATTCATCATCAAGTAATCCTTTCAAAAGATTTTCACTTCATCAAGGAATTTGAAAGGAAGGATATGCACCCACGTGAGGGGAAGATAAAAATTGTTCCCACTTTGGAGGAAGGTTCCCAAATCCTTTCTTTATGAACCCATGATGAAGGAAACATGTTCCGTTAGGGTTTCAAGTCGAGAATGCAATTCCAACAAAGAAGTGTGTGAAAAGTTTTGAGAAAATATTTGTTGGTAATGAAGGAATTTTAAAAAAACCAAGTGGTGTAGAAGTAGCATTGTCACACATAAGAGGGACAACTCAAGAAAAGAAAAGAGAAAGATAAAGAGAAAAGCAAAAGGAAAGGGAACATGAACAAAGGACACAAGGGGATCTGGTTTTGCGAGGTTAGATCTACCTTTATTTATAAATAGTAGGTAACCATGGTGCGAGACGAAAGGTCATCAATCCCCAACCAGATAAGCAATAATGCATGGAAAATAAAGTAAAAATAAAAAATTGGGTCAACATGGAAGGAGGCCTAAATTCTCTTGACGCTTTGCATCGTCCCCAATTTTCCAAAATTCAATCAAAAACATTGAAGAATAATGATACACATAGAGGAAGGTTTTCAACACAAACACCATGCCTATATCCAAGCACCAACAGGGGTGACGAAGGTCATCAGGCACATATAGCATGATCACAGGGGAATCACATCACAACATACGCACACATCTAATCTAAAGATCATGAAGAGGGTATCCCCATAACACTAGTTGACCAAGAGGTCATTAGCTTCCCACTCTAGATCATTGTAGGGGGAAGGATGACGAGCCTACAATGGTGTAATGTTAAGGGGAGGATCTTTTGATTCTCCCACAACAAGGGCCAAGGCAGAGGGACCTTTGAGGTCTTCATCACTCAACTCTTGTGGGTCTAAGGTCAACAACTTTGTGAAGATCTCTGACAAGGTCAGAACTTCATCCACTGAGTTGAACATGCACTTGATAGGAGTGCCATGTTTCACCTCGACAGATGGAGGATTTTGCACCCGAGGTTCACCGCTAGGCTCATTGAGAGACTCAAGAGCGGTGACAAATTGAGGGGAGGTTGGAACCAGTTTCGTCACTAGAATAGAACAAGTCAACATGGGACCACCTTTCAGAGAAGGTGGCCTCCTCTTACGTCCTCCATTGCTGGAGGGACCATGCTCTACCTTCTTCTTTGTCAAAGGGGGTGAACTCCCCACAGACAAAGCAAGGAGGGTTAAGGGAGAGGAGGAAAGAACTACAGTGGATACAACTAAAGTATTAACCATATCCACGAGATTTAGAAAAGGTGAAACATCCAGAATGGAAGTCAATAGAGGCAGCTCCATAGAAGGAGAAATAAACACCTACACCCCTTTGGGCACATGTGTGCTCATAATGGAAGTCGTAAGAGATTCAGAGCTAGTTTGGATAGAGGTAGAAGGAGGAGAGAGGAGGACACAATAGGAGGTGATGTCATCTCCTCCTCCTTCTTTTGTAAGGAGGCTTGCTCAGCCAGAAGATCCTTTCACCCGCTCTTACACTCATGTGTAAGGCGGTTTCTATGGATCTTCAAACCGGAAGCCAGAGCTTGTGAAGGGACATAAGGTTCATGTTTAGCCATGGGAGTTTCTTCCACAATTGTTTCTAATGGAAGGATAGAATCTTGAATGGGAATAGGAGGAGCAGGTTCAGAAAGAGCAGGAGGAATCGATCCCAACACCTTAGTGGTGGGCTTCTTCCTACTTGGGGGAATGAGAAGAAGTCGTGGGGAAAATTCTCTTTGCGAGCCTTTCTTTTTGCCATACAGATAGTACCAAGGTCCAGGGGAACCGTTAGGGAGATTCGATATCCTGATCTTGGGCCTTCGCGAAGGAGGCACCATCAGACTCAATGGGTAGAGTCCAAGCTTGTTCATCTAATACTCCTCCCAAGAAATGGGAGTGATGATTCATCCTGAGATGGAGCAAGCTTCTCCTTCCCCTTTCAGGAGGAGGAGGCAATTGGTGGCTCCGCTATGGGAAGCGTCAACTTCAGCTATCCCTTGCCTCCAGTTTTATACTTCACATAGTTCTTGTAAAGTAGATTCATTATTTGTGGGAGTGGACCGATTGGAGTGGGCCAAAAGTGATCCAATGAGTATCCCCCATGAGTTACCACTGGCTAGTATCCAGTATCATGCACTACGTGCACGACACCCTCATGGGAAAACTTAAGACACTTATGAATTATAGAGGCGATCCCATTCATGGAAGTTAGCCAAGGTATACCTAGCTTCACTTTGAATAGGTTCGACTCGAAAACGACATCAAAGATTGTGTCTACATTCTTGGGTCCAATCAGGATGGACAGCATTATCGATCCATAAGGTTTACAAGAAAGACCATCATGTGTATGGATGATGGGTTTTTTTTTTCATATTCCTCCCTTTGCAAGGAATTCAAGAGTAATGTCTCCTTTGTGATGACATTAACTCTACTCATGGGATCGACTAAGACTCCTGTCACAATGTTGCCATTGAGGCGAACAGAAATGTAAATTGGAGAAGGTTTATCATTTGTGGGCACATCTTGTGAAGTGAAGGTTACATTCGGTGAACTGACCGCAAGACAAGGAGAGGGAGTAATAGTAACCATGTTAACATATGCCTCAAGATAAGAAATAGAATCAGAGGGATCGATAATCATGTTAGCAGAATGTGACAGAAATAGGTCCATGTATATTTGTAAGTCACTATTAGCTTTTGCCATTGATTTCTTCGTGTTTTGTTTGTTCCCATCAAGATGAATAGTACTTTCCTCAATGCGATCCTATATCTCTTGATGCAAGTGCATGCAGCATTTAGTATTATGTCCATTAACTCAATGGTATTGACAATAGGTATTTTCTTCGTACCAGTTAGGATACAGTTCCCTAATTGGCTTAGGGGTTGGCAAGCTAACGATCTTATCCTTTAACAACTTTTCCAAGATGGAAGAATAAGATTCCAATAGCTTTGTAAACTTTTGGTCACATCTGAGGCCGTTGTTATCCACAATGGCTACTACATTCGCAATAGATTTACCTTTTCCAAAGATTGATATGATAGACCTCCCTTCAGGATGGGAGAGCGTAGAGGAACCCCCGAATCGAACCACCATCTATTGGTACTCTCGTAAAGCCGCACACAGATGTGCAAAAGAAGGGTATTTCATAAGAGAGAACTTCTCTTACCAAGGCCTTTGTAAGCTCCCTATGAACACCTTTTACACATCCGAGTCAAGTAACGAGTATGATATTTGTGAAAAGAGCGCCTGATATCGCACTATAAAGCCCTTAATTTTCTTAGTATCCCCTTGTTTACATTGAACAAGGTCAGAGATGGTCATCTTTAGTCCAATGTTGTCTTGGAACTGTCTTAGGAATTGGTTCACAAGTTGATCGAATGTAAAGATGGAATTTTCAGGCAAGGAATAGTACCACTCGAGTGTTGTATCCTTGGAGGATCGGGGAAACAATTTTTCCATCAATGCATCGTGATGGAAAATTTTTTTGCATAAGGTGTTAAAGGTGGACACATGTGTCTGTGGGTCCCCTTTACCACCGTATTTCTCAAATTTAGGAATCTCCATTCCTTATGGGAAGGAGTTTTTAGAATTGCAACCAACAATAGGCTATGTCAGAAGAAGGGCTGGAAAATGGGTTGGGTCGAGGCCTAGGAAAGGTTTGCCGGCTATTTTTGCATCTTCCCCATATTCTGAAGAAAGGTATTTAGAATAGGGTCATTAGAAGGCATAGGACCACTAGAACCACCACCAGATCCACCGCCTAGACCACCATCATAACTATTGCTAGAGATACCACTGATGCCACCACCACTAGTGTGACCTCCATGAGAGCCATCGCCACTTCCAAAGCCACCACCATGACCTTCGTTGGCAGAGACTCCACTAATACCACCTCCACTTCCAAAGTTTCCACCACCAAAGCCTCCACTAATCATCCCACCAAATCCTCCACCACTAGAGGTGACAGAAGGGGTGAAGTAGAAACCTAAGGGGTTTTTCTTTGCTTTGATAGTTTATGAGTTTTCAGAAGCAGCTGGCACAATGACTGAAGGGACCGCATCGGCCATTTACACGGACATAGGAGGCATCGACATTTCTAACTGTCTCTCACACTCCTCCAAGGGGCCACCTCATATCATGTGACTATGATCCAAAGGGGCACATGCTTCAGCCAAACCAGTGAGACTAGCCAGGATTTCTACGCCTGTCTGGTCTTTTCCTACCATGTATCTCATTTTAGTGATTACTTTAGCAGCCCTAGCCAGCTTCCAGTTTTTCTCGGAGTGATTTTCCACTGCACCCAGCCCTTTTCTTAAGCTAACGACATATTCGGAAGGGATGTGGACAGCTTCATGCTTGTTTATGGATGAGGAGGTTGATGATGCAAGAGGGGTAGGGATACGATTAGTTTCATCGAGGAATCTAGATTTGTTCTACGATACGTGCTCCTACATGAATAGACCAACCGTAGAACTGGAGGAAAGACCAGTAGTGAAACTAGAGGAGACCTTCGTCTTCTCCATAGGAAGGTGTATCAGACTTCTCCTAACAATATTCCCATAGTTCATAGACTAGGTTGTGATGCTCATAAACTCCACAACACACAGGGATACTACAATCAGAGGGTATAAGGGAAAAATTCACAGCACCAACGAAAGAGTAGACGTTGGTTCACGTCAGGTTCACCAAAAATGTAAGAGAGGGGGACCAACCACTGCAATGCCCCAAGTCACAAAAGGCCAAGAGTAGTATGGCTTCCCTAACTTACCTCAATTTACATTAAGGTTAGGATAGGTAGGATGAAAGTGGTGAGAAGTGTAGGTTCTTCGATCACTCTGCAAACCCGAGAGCTGAAGGGGGACTAGGCGAGTCAATCTTTAGATTCAACTCTATATCTCAGGTAGCTCTTTGTCTGAGTACATAAGCATGGTTATAGGATGATAGTGTGGTGCGTTGGCATCTCATAGGTGTGTTGGCATCTATACAGCCAAAAAACTAGAGAGACAAGGTTAAGTTCTAAAAAAGGGATTATCAGCCTAGTTTAAGAATTTCTAGAATGATAGAATAAGATGAAGAAGAGTGAAACATAAAGATGAATGTGATAAAGGAAATACATTACCGCAAGGGTGAGATGATTTCGCACAACAATCTTCTCACCAACTTGCTCCAAGATCTCTCCACCTACACACAATAAAGAGGGAAAAAATTGGGGGGTTGTTTAGGGGTCTGCCTTAGTCAGACCCCCGTTTTGGTGTTCCCTCCTCCATGGACAGCCAAGTTTGCAACGATAAGAATAATATGATAAAGAAGAGAGAACAAGCTACATAAACAAAAGACACTACAAAATAGTACGTGCTTACTCAACCAAAACAATAGAGAAGATAAGAGGAGCTTACCACCTCTGTCCAAAGCGCTCAAGGCAAGTGGGGGAGAAAATGAGAGAAACTCAAGCCTCCGTTGTAATGGTATTTTTCCTACAATCACACTATCGGAGTGATAGAGTGGTAGATTGCTGCTATGGAGTGTGAAGTGCTATTACAAAGCTTGTGGATGCTTGAAAGAGTGAAGAAAATGTGAAGAGATGAATTCAAAATCTTGAAAAACTCCTCGAATGAATGAGAGAGTGAAGAATATGAAGGAAGGAGATGAAAATTACCATATTCGGTTCAGCCAACCGAAGGGATGCATTACACTTCGACTTCCAATAAGAAGTGTAACATCTTTGTAGACTCCAGCCATAGGAATCTATCAGGGATGTAAGCATGTTGCGCGGACATTTGCACGTAGTGCAGGCATCCCCAATAGAAACACCTCCACCGACACAAAAAATGGGTGCCAAGTGTAATGCAAACTAAGGTCTTAAGTGGAATTAAGCCTCTGCCTTAGTTTTTCTGAAGTGTAAGGGGGTAAAGGGGAATTTGTGTTAGGGGTGCAAATTCATGCCTACACACACATCTTTTCCATTCCTTCATGAAATCTACCACTTTTTTTACTATCATGCTCTAATTTATTGTTGTTATTAATCTCATTATTGATGCACTATATAATGAACATGGGATTGCTCCTTGAGATCTTTCAAAGACACTACATACTCTTCCCTCTTAGAATATCCATTGTCTCACTATGAACTACAAGCTTGTAATAATTGCCAATCTATTTTAAATGCTTCTTTATGTGACTAAGGATTGTCATGATTATGTGAATCTATCACTATATCGACTATCTCAACATTTGGACCCTTCTCATTACTTGGTGTATGAATGGCATAAGCATACTCTTGAATATCATTGTAATAAACTTCACTCCCCTATGCAGGTTTACAACACCATAATGCCTTTTGTGCTATACTAGGTAATTTGATCATATGGTGGATAAAACAAATAGTCACCCTCAACTATGTATGATTAGTCATTAAATTCCATTCATATCTCCTATATTGTGCACTTTTTTTCTTTTAAATTGTCACTTAATTTGATCCATCAGATTTGTCTCACATCTCATAAGGGTTTTCTTTGCTATCATGTTATTTGTCTACGCCTTCAATCAAGGACAATGGTTGTTCCTTCAATGGTTAATGGTATATTTAAATACCTATGTGCATGCTCTTATGAACTATACAATCATCATTAACATGGATTGACTATCATTGATATGCCAAATATTAACATTTCACTATTATTGTTCATTGCTTGTTGTAGCTTTTAAAAATAAACACTACATTTTATTTATTTCATGAACAATATTATTGTAGAGGCAACCTCCTTTATAACCTTCATGCACTTGGTAATGAATCACTTCCTCACTATGAATTGAATGACCCTTTAATGCAATGGATTGTCTTCATGCTGCCTTCATCAGCATACTCTACACTTTGTTGTCTTGGATCTTCGTGTAAGATCTATAATCTATAAGTGACTATATTTTCATGCCTATAAGATCATTGTATCATTTATAGGTCATTGTCCTCCATGATTGATGATACATTGATGATTCTTCGGTATCTTAAGGTCGTTGTGATGAAATTTCCCTTGATGTAGAATGTATCCACATGTAGCAACTTGCAAAATGACAATTGATTGTGAACCTTGCATTGATTGTCCCTATTGTACAACTATACTTAACTATGTCGTTGATCTTTGCATTCATGATAATAACATTTTGATGACTTCTCCCCAAGTAATCTTAAGGAAACAAACCTTTGAAACTGTGAAAAAGGCATTGGCTTTGTTATCTCCATTTGGCATTGACCTTGTATGAAATTTGTGTACCTACGCATTGAAGCTTGTCTCTTTATGGCTCTCAAGTGTATATGAAACATGCATGTTAATCTGAAATGTACTCTCCCAAGTGCCATGAGATTGCTACCCCTTTTGTTATTATGGTGAATGCTCATTGAAAATGTAAGCAAATGACTATTGTGTCTTATTGATATGCAATAATGAAAATAGACCATTTCTCCCTTGAGAGAATGTAGTATGTTGGGCTCAACCCTTGTGGGAGCCCATTGATCTCCACATACTGAAATGTTGAAAAGATGAATCATAAAATGATAAAGTTGTACCTGCATAATGAGAAAACTAGTTAGAAAAATAATGAATTTCAATGCTCTCTTGATGATTAGATCCCATTTGCTTATCTGACTTGGATTTTTTCTCATATCTAATAATTACTCAATTAAATTGGTGCATCATAGTTGTAGGTTATATGTCTATTGGTAAAAACATATGATGAGTTTTTGTATCCCGAGCTCTAAAAAAACTTTTCAATCAATGTAGGTACATCTAAAGACTAGGTACGAGAGGAGGTGAAGATAAGAAGACCAAGCTGAAGATAAGAGGATCAACACCAAAATTTCTAGGCAATGACGGATATGAATTTTTTTATATGTTTTTCTCTTTGCATAATCCTTAGATATATAACTTGATCTTTGTTTTGTATCAATTCAATTTAGTCACTCCCACACCTTGTGTGGTACCTTTGAACATTTTTTTCATCTTCAATGAAAAAGATAGCAACATTGTATATATTTTCATCTCAAAATGAATGAAATACAACATATTATCATGCAACTTTCATAATCTCTTTCTGTTGTAAAATATTACACAATAAGAACTGAACTTCATTTGAAAACTTCATATGCAAATGATAATGATTAGCAAAATTTTATTGTAATACCTTTCACCTTAAAAGTAGTTAGTTGTTTCAACTCTACCAAAATGAGTTTTAGGTGAATTTTCGGTAACATTTCATATCTATAGTTAGTTTACATTTTGAGATGTGAAATTTTCCCCAAAGCTTTGGATTGGCTAAATAAGCATGCTCGTAAAGTTTCGTCACAAGATCATGTCTGAATTTGAAGATATTAAAGTCCATTTGAATGTCTTAGAGGAATTTTTAGTTTAAAAGTGGTCATAATTGATGTAGCCAATTATAGCTTGCTAGAGCACTTCACAAGCTTTTTGACAGTTCAAACGATTTGTCAATTAGACACCTAGATCAAAAGTTATGGTCTCTAGAGGTTGGGTCTCTTGAAATGGGAGATGTAAAAACATGTTGGACACATAAATAAGTCATAAAGGGGGAGTTGCATGTGGTGGTGTGTGTTTAGGCATATCATAGGCATCTTTTATTATATATAAGGATGGGAACCACTTTTTATATGGTTTTAGCTCATGGTTTTGTATTACCATTTGATGGTTCATATATTGTATCTCCTATATATTAGGTGCATGAGATGAAGGTTTTGTGTAAGAGTCTTATAGTTATGATTTATCTTCGGATATTTGGTTGGTCATACTCTATGAGAAAGCTTGATCTTCAAGTATATTGTAATCTTTTTTATTTCTAAATAATATATTGGGTGGCTTTTGGAGTGTGGGGTTTTTCTCTCAAAAGGGTTTCCCCCACATAAATCATTGTGTTGTGGTATGAATATTATTTATGTTGAAGTTTCTATAAATGTTTAGATCTGAATTTTTTTTACATAACCCTCCGCTCAGTATTAGTGTAGGAAGTTGTTTCACTACCTTATCTTTCTTACAAGTGATATCAGAGTTTGATCACCTTTGGTATTAGTTGTGGATTTTTGGTATTTTTGAACTAATCCAAATTTGAGTGGGAGCTTGTGCAAAAGATACTTTGTGATCTTGTTGCAGTAATTTCAAATGGCAAGCACATCAAGGATAATAGAGGTAGAGAATTTTTATGGAAATTATTTTGATATGTGGAAGTTGAAGATGGAGGATATGTTAAGATCGATATCTATGGGATGTTATTGTTGATAATAATGAGGCCTACAGATCCTACTTTGGTTGCTCAATATGATGTTATTGACTATAAAGCCAAGGGTCTAATAATATTGTGCCTAGAAGACTCTATTTTGATCAATTCCCATTAATAAAAATTTGGACAAAATATATGGAAGAAACTTGGTGAGATGTATCAATCCAAATCTTTAGTGAATAATATTTTCTTGAGGAAGAAATTATATTCCTTGAGAATGGAAGAGGGTGGACGAATTATAGACCGCTTGGAAGCATTCAACATGTTGGTGGCTCAACTGGCATCCGTTGGTTTCAAAATGGATGAGGAGGATAAATGTCAAATCTTGCTTTGTTCTTTTCCTAATTCATGAGATAATCTTGTTATGGATATTGGGAGTACTTCTGTTATCTTGAAGACTGAAGATGTGGTGGGTTATTTTCTCTCTAAAGAGATGGTGATGAAGGTATCCATCAGTACCAAGGAGGCCCTAAATATCCATGGAAGACCTAAGGAAAAAGGAAAGTAGAATGAGAAGCGTGATAAATTAAAATCCAAGGGGAGATCCAAATCTACTAGAAAGTCCAAAGCTATTTGTTGGAACTATGGTAATCCTAGACACTTTCGTAAGAACTACAAAAAAGAAAAGAAGAAGAAGCTATTTGATTTTCATTCTAAATCTAAGAAGGAAGATGGTGATGTGTTTATTACAGCTTTGGCCACTCTTGCAGGTAATGATGCATGGTTAATGAACTCAAGTGAATCTTTTCATATGTCCTCTAATAAATATTGGATTTTTTGAATATAAAAAATTTAATGGAGGTAAGGTGTACTTGGGTGATGATTCTTTTTTAAATGTTTTTGGTCATGGTAAATTTGGAGGCATGTTTCATAATGATAGAATAAAAAGGATTAATGGTGTGTTGCATATCCCTAGATTAACATAAAATTTGTTATTTGTGAGAAAACTAATAGATGTGAGTGTCCAAGTAGCATTTTTTGATGGAGGATGTAAGATGGTTAGAGGTGTTATGGTGATTTATAGAGGTGTTAGATATGGCACATTTTATAAACTTGATGCATGTGTTGTTGACTGCAATAGTAATTTTATGAAAATCAAGACTGTGGCTACTTCGTTGGAAGATGTAAGGGTTTCATCTTCAGTGGATGGTCATGGATTTTGAGTACATAAGGGTGCTCTTTCTTCTAAATCAAAGTTACATGTAGAGAAGAATGTAATATGGCACCAGAGACTTGGAAAAATTGGATAAAAGGGTCTAAGGACCTTGAAAAATAAAAACCTTATTGAAGGGTTGTCTGATTGTAATCTTGATTTTGATTTTTTGTGAGCATTGCATTTATGGAAAATAAAAATTCATTTAGTTTTACTAGACATCTTAGAAATTGTGTGGTGTATTGGATCTTATTCATTCTAATGTGTTTGGTCATGTAGATGTTCCTTCAATTAGAAAATCCACATATTATGTTTCACTTATTGATGATTATAGTAGAAGAACATCATGGGTATATTTTTAAATAGTAAATCTAAAGTTTTCAATCAGTTTACAGAATTTAAAGAAATGGTTGAGTTACTAATTGGAAAGAAAATAAAATGTTTGGGGACTAATAATGATGGTGATTTTTTCTCTAGTTATTTTGATATATTTTGTAAAGATTGTGGAATTTTGAAACAAAAGACAACTTTGTATTCTCCACAGCAAAATGTATTTGCAAAAATAGGACACTGATGGAGAAGTCTAGGAGTATTTGAGTGGTACTAGTCTAGAACAAAGGTTTTGGGGTAAATTTTTTTCCACTACTTGTTACCTAATTAATAGGTCTCGTACATCAACTTTTGTTGATAAGACACCTATAGAGGCATGGTCAAGTCACAAGCCTTTAGTGATATATCTTAGTTATTTTGGTTGTGAGGAATATGCACATGTGCCAAAGGATAAGTGAACAATGTTGGATAATAAGGTTGTGAAATGTATCTTCATTGGATATAGCTATGGTGTGAAAGGATACAATCTTTGGGATCTTGTAGCACAAATGGTAATAAATAGTAGAAGTGTTATTTTTAGAGAAACTAAGTCTTCTTTTGTTACATTTTAGCCAAAACAAAACAAATAAGAAGCAAGAAGTTGTGATTCAACTTCCTTCTACACCAGAGAAATTTGAATCGAGGCCCCTAAATAGATAAGAAGTTGAGGAGAGCTCATTTATAATTGAATCTTTAGAAGAGGAGGAAGAGCCTCCAACTCATTTTATTTGAAGGTCTACAAGGCATAGATAATTGGACTTGAAAGGTATTCAACTGATGATTGGAGATGTATTTTTTCTTTGAATACTAACATTTATGAACCCATATTTGTATAAGAGGCATTAGGTATGTGTTGTCAAATAGATTGCACCCGAATGCTTGAATGTTGAAATTCAGCAATCTGTTGAAACATTGGAACTAATTCCAGGTTGTGGGTAACCTATAAGGAATTAGACCTCCAGATTCTAGGTTGGTTCCTATGTATTTTCTTGATTAATAATGACTAACTAAGTAATCTTTTGGAAAAAGGGAGAAAGACTAAATCTAAATTCTGAACTGTATAAACCTTAGCTGTGGTGATGCACCTAATTTGGAATTCTATGCAATATGCAGAAATTGACTCACAAAAATGATTATCCACTACTTTCATTTGCACAACCTAATCTAATAGTTTAAACACTTGAATGCTTTAAACAAAGGCTTCAAAGAAACAAATTTAGAAGGAAAATATGATTCCCACAACTAAAATGTTTGATCATTGATTTGCACAATGTTTAACCAGTGAATCTGAACTAGAATGCATACAGAAATTCATGAAGGAAACAAAAGTATTTAAAGGTTTCAAAACCGCTAACACAATAACTTCTTCGATCAATTCTACACAATAATGATGCTCGAAATCTTGAAGGAAAACTTTTAAAAGAAAACTGAATATGAAAGGAGTCTTTCTGCAATTTATACACTAATGAACCTATAAACCTGCTCTTCTGTATTAATCTGAAAATAATGTTGAGTTACAAAATATTTCACTTTGCATAATAGTTTAAACACTTGAATGCTTTAAACAAAGGCTTCAAAGAAACAAATTTATAAGGAAAATATGCTTCCCACAACTAAATTGTTTGATCATTGATTTGCACAATGTTTAACCAGTGAATCTGAACTAGAATGCATACAAAAATTCGTGAAGGAGACAAAAGTATTTAAAGGTTTCAAAACCGCTAACACAATAACTTCTTCGATCAATCCTACACAATAATGATGCTCGAAATCTTGAAGGAAAAATTTTAAAAGAAAACTGAATATGAAAGGAGTCTTTCTACAATTTATACACTAATGAACCTGTAAACCTGCTCTACTGTATTAATCTGAAAATAATGTTGAGTTACAAAATATTTCGCTTTGCAGAATGCAAAGGAGAAAAATAAGAACTAAGGAAAAACAGTTAAGTTTTTCCAATATATACAAAAGGCCTTCAAAAAGGCATGGAGATGGAACTGAAAGTCAATTTCAGTGAGAAAATGATAACTCCAAGGCAATTTACGAGCAAGAGAAAAAAAGCTTGAAAAAGAGGCTCAAATCCATGTGAAAATGAGCGCATGATGGTCCAAACTCGCTGTCAAGTCATAACTGAAACATGTAGCACTCTAACTGAACTACAAATCCCTGAAAAGGTGGGGTCAAGCATGTGAAAACCACCTCATTTATATCAATCCGCCCATGCCTAACTAAAACTCCATCTTTGCTTTATTTTCATGCTTGCATGATCTAATCTAATTCAACGTTATGTTTGCCTAAAAATAGTTGTATTAATTAAATGATTTATAATTTATCATTTAATTAATACAACTTTACATGAGTTAGCAAGTATAACATTAAATTAATCTTTAAGTAAAACCCTCACTCAATATTTAATATTACAAGCATGATATTAGGCTTCAAACAATTTTGTATGCCTTGGTAACTTCATGCTTAAATAAACTCACAGGCCCCTTCATAATAGGTCATTGACATTGTAAAGTAAATACCATAGAAAAATAATGAAGTGATCATTATTTTTCAAAACACTTTATTCAAAAAAATTCACAACACACCCATTCGACTTAGGGATTTGACAAAAAGGCCACTGAAACCCTAAACTTGACCTCCATTCCACCATGCCTTGGAAACTGCTGGAGAAACCTTCGCGCCGCCATGGAGTAGGTTATGAAACTTTGAGGCTCGAATTCTACTTTTTTTTTATGCTTTTCAGTGAGACCTCAAAGAGATTTTTTTTTGAAGGCTGATGTATGGTAAGTTCTTTCCTGACATTATAGTGACTTTCCTCTTCATTTCAAAGTCAAAAATAAGACCATTAAAGTCGTGGCCATATCTGAGCTAATGGTCTGATTTCCCTTGTTCATTTCTTTCCTGTGCATTACTTCTTTGGTCACGGCCATGACTCTGAAGCTGAGATCAAAGCTTTTCTGGCACTTTGTGTCAAGTTTCCCTGAAGATTCTTTTTTAGCTGAGAAGAAAAGGTAAGCTCTCATAGTCTGAAACTGAACATACATTTATACTTCCATTTAATGCTAAATACTCAACTCTTGGCTCGACCCTGCTGTTTGTGAGATATTTTCGGTTTATATGCTGAAACCCCAATTGGCTAAGTGAAAAAACTTAACTAAAATGATTTCTAGACTATCTCAGGCCACACCTTCCATTTTTTTTTATTTGCATTGTATTTTGTGACAAAACCTCTTATGGGTATTATGGAAAATGAAGAAATGTTGCAGGTCATAGATTCGTTACACCTATTATGGGATCTAGGCATTATAAAGAGTATGGAACTTCACTTTGTGTATCCTGTATTCTGGAAGAATTTCATGTATTCCTATAACCGTTGTCAAAAACCCTTAGATGGGAAAAAATGTTGTTCATGGTTGCGACCTCTTCACTTATTCTGGGTATAGAGATCTTTCATGGTTGTATACTAGCAAAACAAGTTTGTCCTTTCCTTTGCTTTGGTAGCCATGGTTACATTGGAGTTATGAGTTTTTAGAACCTTCATTCTCATTCATATTTTTGTTGTTCTGGGTAAATCATTTCATACTTTCATGTGGGTATCATGCAAAAAAGAATAAACTTTGTATTTTGATTAAAAAAAATGTAAAATATGTGGGTTTCTTCTACTTGAAGCTTCTGAAAGCTTTGTCTCTTGAAATTGAAACTGAAACTTCTCCAATCATGGCCATGATTTTTCCCTTACACAAATTTCGGGTGTACTTGCAAGAAAGGAAACTCTCATATATGTACTTTGACTACTGTGTGTGACTGTTAATAATCACTTTCTTTTCTGGGTATTGCATTTGTTCGTAGACTACAGCTCAGCATTCGTGTATATTCATCTAATCTCCTTTGTAGGAGTTAGCTACTCCAGCACTTCTCAGACAAATACACCATCCTATGTATTTCACTCATGCCTGGTATTTGTCTCCTTGGCCACCGTAGAAAGCTTGATATGCTTGGTCTCCTGCATATTTTCTGTTAATACCGCACAAAACTCCGCACTCAATCTCCTTTTTCTTTTCAGGTTGTTGTTCACATCATCAATATCAAAGGGATTTATGAATCTTTAGACTGTTTTGTTGTCACTTTCTTCCTTGCAAGCTTGTTGCTTTGACTTTCTATGAATGAAGAGCTGAACTTATGACACTCTCATAATTTTGTTATCTGTTTGGCATAGTATACATTAAATGAGCTCCTTGATGCATACCATACATAACCCAAAACTGGGTTTCTCATTTATATTTCTACTCTAGCATTTCAAAGGTGAAAAATTCTGAAAGCTCTACTCCTCCCTTGAATTGTTTCCTTAAAGCTCTTGGAATAATCTTTGTGCACTGTATATCAACTGATGATTATGATTATTCTAGTTGAAATTGATGTTTACAATTTTGTTCAATCAACTACTTTTGATAGACCTGTTGTCATGTTGAATGTTGATTATACTTTTACATTTTATGCCTAGTTTACTCATGATGATAACAATTGGCTTTCCTTGAAGCTGTCCACTTGACTATGTGACTTTCTCATGTGATGAAAAACTATTATTATCATGCTAACAGCTGTCCTCACACTATCTGAAATGTTCACCTTTGAGGAATGAAGTTGAACTTGACCTACGATGGTGAAAATTCATTGCCTCTTGTAAAATCAATTCCAAAACTCCATGAAATAGCTTGGTGCTTGATATTTTGCTTCTCTTCTGTGTAAAGAGGCTCTATACCTCATTTAGATGTAATGTGAAAAAATAAAGTAGAGCTTGAAACAAAATATCAAAGAAATTTATGAGTTCTTTACTTATTTTTGTGAAACTCTTTGAAATAAGGTTGCTTGTTTGATTGTACTCTTAGTTTCAGCAGCTCTCTTTCGACTGTTTTGACAATATTAATGAACTCTTGTATGTAACTTGAGAGTGTTTCCTCCTTGATATGTCGGGCTCAACCCTTGTGGGAGCCCGTTTTACTCCACATATCTATTAAAATGATCACAAACATAATGAACTTGTTCCTACACAGTGAACAAACATATTAGTAAAACAAAAGAAACTAAAATCTTCCTCTTTTCCTTATGCTCTTCGAATTTTTGTAATCATCTGATGGATGCCTGATCGATTGTATTCTATATTTTTGTTGGTAGCATAGGCATATGATAGGATTTGATTCGCATTGCTCTAACAACATTTCCATCAACTTGCAGGTATGTTGGAGCTGGAGCTAGCGTCACAACTGAAAACCTCAACTTGTCAACGATTCATCATTCCAGGAAATGACGAATCACTTTCTACCCTATGATTTTGTTATTTTCAGTTGTATAGCTTACCTTTGCTTATGCACCCTTTATTTGATTGTAAAAATCAAATTAAGTTACTCCCATGGCTTGTGTGGGATTCTGGTTTGTACATTATGAATAAAACAGCAAACATTATGCAAACTTATGATATCATTTTGAATTTTTTTTTTTTTGCATAATATCACTGAAATTTACACTGTAATGAAACAATGCACAATATGAGTACTTTAGCAGAAATTTTTGAACAACTTGTATACCTTGGCTTGAATTTATAATTCAGCTCTACCTATTTGAGCTAGTAGTGAAAAATAGGTAAAAGTATGAATGATGTAGAATCTTCCAAGATTATGAGTAAATGAAAGCTTTGAAAAAGAATGATACATGGGATCTTGTACCATTGTCGGAAGAACAAAAACCTATTAGTTGCAAATGGGTGTTTAAGAAAAAGGGGTCCAAATGGACGTATTAAGAAGTAGAAAGCATGATTTGTTGTGAAAGGTTACTCTCAGGCTAAAGTTGTTTATTACAATGATATATTTCTCTCATTGTAAAATGGCATCCATTAGATTCTTGTTTTCTATTGCTACTTCTTTTGATCTAGAGGTTGAGCAAATGGATGTGAAAATGACTTTCCCTCATGGTGATTTAGAGGAGGATATTTACATGACACAACCAGAGAACTACATGGTGAAAGGTAAAAGTAATTTGGTTTATAAATTGAAGAAATATTTGTGTGGGCTCAAACAAATTCCTAGGATGCGATACCATAAATTTGATACATATGTGTTGAATTTGGAATGTTAGTGTTCTAAACTAGATCATTGTGTTTATTATTGTAAGAGAGGGGGACCAAACACGTCAAGGCCCCGGGTCACAAAGGGTCAAGATTAGAAAGCTTCCCTAACTTACCTTAGTTTAAGGAAGTGTTAGGAAATGCAGGATGAGAATGATGAGGACTATAAGGTCCTTCGATCACTCTGCAGACCCAAGATTTGAGAGGAGACTAGGTGAGTCAGGTTTTAGGCTCAACTCTATGTCTTGGATAACTCTTTGTCGGAGGACAAAAGTGCGGTATTGGGATGACAGCACATTACACTGGCATCTCTTAGGTGCACTAGCGTCTGTACAAATAGAGGACTAGAAAGACAAGGTCTAATCGCTAGAAAACAAACTAACAACCTAGTTAATGATTTCTAAGTGAACAAAATAATACTATAAAATAAAGGCATATAAATGGATATGATAAAACAAATAGATTAATGTTGGGGTGACAAGAATGATCTCACACAGAAGATTGTTTGCCAGCTAGCTCCCATGAAGGACGCCCACCACCTCCACCAAGTGCACTCAAGGCTAATGGGGGATAAAATGAGAGGAACTCAAGCCTCTGCTGCAATGGTGTTATTCTACACTTTCTATATTGAAGTGATGGAGTGTAAGAATGTTGCTTGAATAATTGAAGTGCTTGAACCTATGGATGAGATATTCTAAGAGATGAAATGGAATGAAAGTGAATGAATTTGACAGAGAGATGAAGAAAAAGGCCATATTCAGGTTGGTCAGCCGAAGAGGGATGTTATAATTTGACTTCCAATGGGAAGTGTAATGCCTCTACAGGTTCTAGCCGTAGGAATTTTCTAGGGATGTAAGTGTTCCACATGGGCGTCTACACGTTGTTCAGGCATCCTCGATAGTTATTCCTCCATCGAAACTCAAAATAGGCACCAAGTGGAATGAGGACAGTGGGTTTATGTGGAATTAAGTCTTTGAATTCAATTTTCTAAAGTGAAGATGGGTAAAAGGGGAATTTGCGCTAGGGATGCAAATTTTCTCCTATACATTTTGCCCCCACTTTAGTGAGCATGAATACTGATGAGTGCTTCAGTAAAGTAGATCGAAGAAGTAGTAGGGTTAGAAATGTATACCTGAACCGTCAAGGAAGCAAACCACGATCTAGTGAACCTGAGAGTGCAGGATAGGAAAAGGACTTCATAGCTTCGTAGAACTATGAAGCTGAAGAAAGAAAGCACCTTACAGGCCCATAGACCTGCAAGGAAGGTATCTTCCAAGAACTCTAACATGAAGGAAACTAAGAAAACTACCTTACAGACCCACATACCTACAAGGAAGGTATCCCCCAAGAACTCTCACATGAAGGAGACCAAGAAAAGCAGACTCTACAGAGTCAAAAAGTGGTGACATGTTTACCCACAGATAGAACATGTTAGGAAGCGTCCACACATGCCAATAAGCAAACAGTCACACAAACTGTCAATAGGTTGGAAGACATTCAAAGGGGTCCCTCGAGAACCCTTCAAAAGGAAGAGAGGTCCACTTAAGGGACACATTGTTCGAAAGCAATTTCTAGTCGGGTTGCCCCCAAGATAGACGTGAAGATGTGAAGTAGGTCTAATAGGGGTTTTGTCGAGCTAGATGCAAGGATGTAAAGTAGGTCTAGTCAAGTTTCCCCTGAGCTAGATGCAAATATAGGAAACAGGTCTAGTCGGGCTACCCACAAGCTAGACATCAAGATGTGAAGTAGGTCTAGTCAGGTTGCCCATGAGCTAGATTCCATAGAGAAGGTTTTCGAAGGGGTCCCTTGGGAA
Source organism: Sequoiadendron giganteum (assembly GCA_007115665.2). Lineage (NCBI taxonomy): Eukaryota > Viridiplantae > Streptophyta > Pinopsida > Cupressales > Cupressaceae > Sequoiadendron > Sequoiadendron giganteum. The sequence goes on along the minus strand of CM021105.1, from coordinate 332,444,954 downwards.
CTCAGTGTGAAAAGAAAGGGTCCACTCAAGGGACACTTTGCTCGAAGGCTAGTATCTTCTTTCTTGAATCGATTCATCATCAAGGAATCCTTTTTAAATATGTTCACTTCATCAAGGAATTTGAAAGGAAGAATATGCCCCCACACAAGGGGAAGACCAAAGTTGTTCCCGCTTCGGAGGAAGGTTTCCAAGTCCTTTCTTTATGAACCCATAATGAAGGAAACATGTTTTGTTAGGGTTTCAAGTTGAGAATGGAACTTCAACAAATAAGTGTGTGAAGGTTCTTGAGAAAATATTTGTTGGCAACGAATACATTTTCTAAAGATCCAAGGTGATGTAGAGGTGGCATTGTCACACATGAGAGGGACAACTCAAGAAAAAGAGAGAGAAAGTGAAAGGAAAGTGAACCACCAAAAATGGATATTGCTACCAAGGGAAAAAGGATTCCCTTTAATAGGCCCCTAGGGTTTTTCACCTAGGAGCACTTGGTGCAGGAATGACACTCTTTCCACTTTGGTGATATGGTTGTTTTTGGTAGTTGCATTCAAAGGAAGGATTGGATTAGGATTGTGATGTGTGTGAGAGGTGTGGCTGAAAATTGAAATAAAATGATGCTAATATAATCTATGAAATGTAAACAAAGCAAATGTAAACTAAATGCACCTAAAATATATGCCCTAAATGTATGTAAACAGAAAGTAAACTGGAAAACACAGAGATGGTGCACCTGGAAATGGAGAGTTGCAGATGAGAAGCCTTGAAATGTTCTAGAATCAACCTAAAATCAATAGAGGGGAACTTACGCCAAGTTGGATGACCTAGTCCTCCTGTCGGGAAACTTTGTCGGACTGGGTTTCGGTAAAAAGGCTACCCAGAAATACAAAACCCTGTTTCAGGCCTGGTATAGGCACAAGGTCACCAATATTGGTGACCTAAACCTCCTGGTACTTTTTGAAGCCTAAAGGTCTGATTCTATGGGTCCCAATTGGTACTTTCCTTCTCTGCAGCAGCCCATGTCTGGATCTCCCAAAAATGAGTTGTAACATGTCTTCTTACTCCTCCTAGGGTTTGATGTCTTGATGTGACTTGAATGGAATTATTTTACTTTCTCCAACACTTTGTACCTTGCTAAATTTGAGTACAACCTACAAAGCACATACAAAGACCAAGAGAAGTTTGGGGTTAGGGAATAGGGGTACATTAAGGGGACAAATTAACATAAGAAAAGGGTTAATTAGCTGATGATAAGCCTAGGAAAGTGTGAAAAATCCTTACAACACTTTACAACACCTTGACACAAGGCTTGGAAACGGGTAAAAGGGGGTTATTTAGATGAATTATGTTGAAAGGGTTTTAGAAAAATGGGAAGATGTATTACAACACTTCACAACACCTTAATAAAACACCATTAGAATGTTGTTGATTTGCAAGCATTCAAGATTGAATCAAGGCAAAACAAGGCCAAAATCCAAGGAAAAAGGCCGAAATGAGTGAAAAAGTGTCAAAGACTACACTTTTTGGTGACACAGAAAGAGAACACAAACAAAGGGCACAGGGGGATCTGGTTTCATGGGGTCAGATATGAGCTTGCTTATATAAATAGTAGGTAATCATATTGCAAGGTGAAATATCATCAATCCACAACTAGATCAGGAAGAATGCATGGGAAACAAAGTATAAATAAAAAATTGGGTCAACATGGAAGGGAGGCCTAAATTCTCCCAACACTTTGCATCATCCCCAATTTGTTGAAAGTCAATCACAAACATGGAAGAATGATAATACAAATAGAGGAAGGTTTACAACACAAACACCACGCTTGTATCCAAGCACCAACACGGGTGACGAGGGTCATCCAGGCACATATTGCACAATAATAGGGGAACACATCACCACATACACACATCTAATCTAAAGATAAAGAAGAGGTCTCCCCCTAGCACTGGTCAACCAAGAGGTCATCACCTTCCCACTCTAGATCATCGTAGGGAGGAGAACGAGCCTGCAGTGGTGGAATGTTAAGGGGAGGGGCTTCCGACCCTCTTGCAACAAGGGATAAGGAAGACGGACCTCCAAGGTCTCCATCACTCAACTCTTATGGGTCTAAATTCAATGACTTTGCAAACATCACTGACAAGGTCAAAACTTTATCAACTGAGTTAAACATACACTTAATGGGAGTGCCACATTTCACCTCAACAGACAGAGGATATTGTGCCTGAGGTTCACCGCTAAGCTCACCAAGAGATTCGAGAGCGGTGACGAACTTAGGGGAGGCGAAGACTAGTTACATCACTAGGATGGAACAAGTCAGCACAGGGCCACCTTTTGGAGAAGGTGGGATCATCTTACATCCTTCATTTCTAGGAGGAGCACTCTCTACCTTCTTCTTCGTCGCAGGAGATGAAATTCCCACAAACGAGCCAAGAAGGATAGGGGAAGATGAGGAAAGAACTACAGCAGATATGACCGAAGTGTTAATCATATCTATGAGCTTTGGGAAAGGTGGGACATCCAGAATGGATTTCAACAAGGGTGGCTCCACTGAAGGAGTGATGAACACCTACACCTTTCTAAGGTCAGGTGCATTCGCTCTCACAATGGAATCTGAAAGTGATGCAGAGCTAGTTTGAATGGGAACTGAGGGGAGGAGAGAGGAGGATGCAATAGAAAGCCCTGAAACAAGGGTAGACATCTCCTCTTCCTTCCTCTATGAGGCAGCCTACTCAGCCAAAAGAGCCTTTCGTCGATGCTTACGTTCACGCGCAAGGCAGTTTCTGCAACTCTTTGAACTAGAGGTCGGAGGTTGCAAAGGAATGGAAGGCTCCCACTCAACCATGGGAGTATCCTCCATAGCTATTTTCAGCAAAGGGACAAACTCTTGAATGGGAGTAGGAGGGATAGGTTTGGAAATAGCATGGGGAGTTGGCTCCAATGCCTCAGCAGTGGACTTCTTCCAGTTCACTGCTTAAGAAGCAAGGGCAATAGGAGGTCGCGGAGGCCAAGAAGCAAAGGATTCCCCACAAGGGGCCTTCTACCTATCATAGAAGTAGTACCAAGGTCCAAGAGGCTTGGTAGGAAGATCCAATATCTTGGTCTTGGGTCTATTCCAAGCAAGCACTATTGGACTCAGTGGGTAAAAGACCAAGCTTACTCATCCAATACTCTTCTTAAGAAGGAGGAGTGGACGAGGCAGCCCTATAAAGAGCAAGCTTCTCCTTTCCCTTCTAAGAAGAGGAGGCAGTTGGTTGCTTTGCTATGGGAAGGGTCAGTTTCGGCTGTCCCTTGCCCCCAGTTTTATACTTTACATAGTTCTTGTAAAGTAGGTCCATTCTTGGAGGAAGTGGATCGACTGGAGTGGGCCAAAAGTGAACCAATGAATATCCCCCGTGAGATACCACGGGTTGGTATCCTGTGTCATGCACTACGTGCATGACACCTTCATGGGAAAAATTCAAACATTTGTGAATTATAGAGGTGATCCCATTCATGGAAGCTAGCCAAGGTATGCCTAGCTTCACCCTGAATAGGTCCGACTCAAGAATAACATCAAAAATCGTTTCTACATTCCTAGGTCCAACCAAGACAGACAGAGTTATTGATCTATAGGGTTTAAGATTAAGGCCATCATGTGTACGAATGATGGACTTCATTTTTTCGTATTCTTCCTTTTGCAAGGAGTTCAAAAATAGTGTCTCCTCTGTGATGACATTCACCTTGCTCGCGGGGTTGACTAAGACCCCCATCACAATGTTTCCATTGAGGCGAGTGGGAATGTATAATAGAGAAGTTTTGTCATATGTTGGTACATCATGCGAAGTGAATGTTACATCCAGCGAACTGGTCATAAGACGAGTAGGAGTAATAGTAACCATGTTAACGTATGCATCAGGTTGAGTAACAGAATCTGAGGGATCAATAATCATGTTAGCAGAATGCGATGGAAACGGGTTCGTGTATATCTTCAATTCACTATTAGCTTTCGCCATTGATTTTTTCATAGTTTGTTTGCTTCCATCAAGATGAATAGTGTCATCCTCGATGTGATCTTGTATCTCATGACGTAGGTGCATGCAACATTCGATATCATATCCATTAACTCAATGGTACTGACAATAGGAATTTGATTCATACCAACTAGGGCAAGGCTCCCTAACGGGATTAGGCCTTGGCAGGCTAACGATCTTATCCTTCAACAACCTTTGTAAGATGGAGGAGTAAGATTATGATAACTTTGTGAATTTTTGGTCATGTTTGAGGCCATTGTTATCCATAGTGGCTGCTACATTCACAATGGTTTTTCCTTTTCTAGAGATTGATACGATGGACTTCCCATCAAGATGGGAGCGTGAAGAAGGTCCCCCGAATTGAACCACTATATGTTGGTACTGCACACAAATGTGCGAAAGATGGGTATTTCATAAGGGAAAACTTCTCCTATCAAGGCCTTTTTAAATTCCCTATGAACACCTTCTGTACATCAAAGTTCAGTAACAGGTATGAGATTTGTGAAAAGAGCGTCAGATATCACGCTATAAAATTAGTAATCTTCTCATTATCCCCTTGTTTACATCGGAAAAGGTTAGAAAGGTCATCTTAGGTCTGATGTTGGCTTGGAACCATCGTAGGAACTGGTTCACAAGTTGATCGAATGTAAAGATGGAATTTTCAAGCAAGGAACAGAACCACTCAAGTGTTGTGTCCTTGAGAGATCAAGGGAATAGTTTTTTCATCAATGTATTATGATGGAATAAGTTTGTGCATAAGGCAATAAAGGCAGACACATGTGTTTGCAGGTCCCCTTTGTCATCGCATTTCTCAAATTTAGGAATCTCCATCCCTTGTGGGAAAGGAGTGTTTAGGATTGCTACCGACAATGGGCTATATCAAAAGAAGGGCTAGAAGATAGATTGGGTAGAAGCTTGGGAAAGTTTCACCAGCTGGTTCTGCATCTTCCCCATATTCTAAAGAAGGGTATTTAGAATCAGGTCATTAGAAGATATAGGACCAATGGAACCACCACCAGCATGACCACCAGAACCACCAATGTGACTACCAGCGGAGACACCGCCGATGCCACCACCACTAGCGTGACCTCTACGGGAGCCACTACCACTTCCAAATCCACCACCATCACCTCTATCAAAACCACTTCCGCTAGTGCCACCTCTGCCACTGAAGAAACCACCACCAAATCCTCCACCAATCATCCCACAAAATCCCCCATGTCGGGGGCGACAGGATAGGTGAAGTGGAAACCCATAGGGTTCCTGTTTACTTTGATAGTTTCCAAACTTTTGGAAACAACGGGGATACTGATCGAAGGGACCATGTCAACCATGTACATGGATGTGGGAGGCATTCATACTCCTAACTTTATCTCATGTTATTCAAAGGGGCCACCTCGTATCATGCTACTATAGTTTGAAGGGGCGCACACTTCGGCCAGACCAGTGATATTAGCCAGGATTTCTATTCATGTTTGGTCTTTTCCTATCATATACTTTATTTCAATGATAACTTTAGCAACCCTAGCCAGCTTCAATTTTTTCTCTAAGTGATTGTCCAAAGCACCTAACCCTTTGCGAACACTAGCGACATATTCAGAAGGAATGTGGACAACTTCATGCTCATCTATGGAAGATGATCTAGGTGACGCATGATGAGTAGGGACGTGGTCAGTTTCATCGAAGAATCTTGACTCACCCCGTGATACCTGCTCTTAAGTGGTAAGGCCAACCGTAGAACCAGAAAAGAGACCTGTAGAGAAATTAGAAGTGACCTTCGTCTTCTCCATCGGAAGGTGTCATAGACTTCTCCTAACAATATACCTAGAGGTCATGGACTGGGTTGTGATGCTCATAAACCTTCACAACACAGAGGGGTACAATGATCAAAGGGTACAAGAGGAAGAGCCCAACACACCAACAAATGAGTAAACATTGGTTCACATCAGGCTCACCAAAAATGTAAGAGAGAGGGACCAACCATGTCAAGGCCCCAGGTCACGAAGGGTCGAGAGCAGCAAGCTGCCCTAACTTACCTCAGTTTAAGGAAGTGTTAGGAAATGCAAGATGAGAATGATGAGGACTATAAGGTCCTTTGATCACTCTGCAGACCTGAGATTTGAGAGGAGACTAGGTGAGTCAGTTTTCAAGGTCAACTCTCTATCTCGGATAGCTCGATGTCCGAGGACAGAAGCACGGTTCTGGGACGACACCGTAGCATGTTGGCATCTCTTAGGTGCATTGGCATTCGTACTACTAGAGGACCAGAAATACAAGGTCTAACCGCTAGAAAACAAACTAATGACCTAGTTAATGATTTCTAAGTGAACAAAACAATACTATGAAATAAGAGGCATATAAATGGATATGATAAAACAAATAGATTAATGCTAGGGTGACAAGAATTATCTGACATAGAAGCTTGTTCGCCAGCTAGCTCCATGAAGCACGCCCACCACCTCCACCAAGAGCACTCAAGGCTAATGGGGGAGAAAATGAGAGGAACTCAAGCCTCTACTGCAATGGTGTTGTTCTACATTTGCTCTATTGAAGTGATGGAGTGATGGAATTGCTGCTATGGAGTGCAAGAATGTTCTTGAAGTGCTTGAACCTACAGATGAGATTGTCTAAGAGATGAAATGGAATGAAAGTGAATGATTTTGAAGGAGAGATGAAGAAAACGGCCATATTTGGTTCGGTCAGCCGAAGAGGGGCATTACAATTCAACTTCCAATGGGAAGTGTAACGCCTCTACAGATTCCAATTGCAAGAATCTGCTAGGGACATAAGTGCATCGTGCAGATGTATGTGCACCATGCGGACATCTGTGCATCATGTGGGAATCCCCAACGGTTATTCCTCCACTCACACTCAAATAGGCACCAAGTGGAATGAGGACAACGGGCTTATGTGGAATGAAGCCTTCAAATTCGGTTTTCTAAAGTGAAGAAGGGTAAAAGGGGAATTTGCGCTAGGGGTGCAAATTCGCTCCTATACAATTATAAATCTAATGATGATTTTTTCCTACTTATTGTATTATATGTTGATGATATCTTATTTATTGGTAAAGGGAAAGAAATGATTTCAGAACAAAAGTCTCAACTTGCGGCTAAATTTAAAATGAAAGATCTTGGCGTAGCTAAACATATTCTTGGGATGGAAATGAAAAGATATAAAGTGAATAGAAAGATATGGATTGGCCAAAGTAAGTATGTAAATTCATTTTTTCAAAGGTTTAACATGCAAGATTATAAACCATTGTGTGTTCCTTGTACAGTTGGAATGAAGTTATCTTCTTCATATCGTGAAACATCCCCATCGGATAAGGAAGACATGACTAGAGTATCTTACGAGAGTGGTTGGAAGTTTGATGTATTATATGGTCTAAACAACACCAGAAATTACCCAAGTGGTGGGAGTTCTTTCTAGATATGTGTCTAATCCTAGTAGAAATCATTGGATGTAATTAAAAGAGTCTTCATATATTTGCACGGTACCTCAGAGTATTCTTTGTGTTATCATGATAATATAGTTGGAGATGATAATTCACTTAGTATTCATGGTTATGTGGATTTAGACTAGGCAGATGATGTTGATAGTATAAGATCCACCAGTACTTATGTGTTTAATTTATTTGGTGGTGCAATCAATTAGATGAGTAAGCAATTGGTTATGGTTGATTTTTCCACTACTAAAGTTAAGTATATGGAAACTACTCATGCTTGTAAAGAATCCATTTGTCTTTAGAGATTATGTTTAGATATTGGAATAAAACAAGGTATAGTGATAATTAGTTGTGGCAGTCAAAGTGTGATCTACCTAGCTAAGAATCCAAAATTTTATGCCAGAACCAAGCACATTGATGTACAGTATCATTTTGTTATAGATATGGTTGAGGATGGCATGGTGAAGTTGGTTAAGGTCAATACTTTGATGAATTTTTCAAATTATTTAACTAAGCTTGTGAGCACAAAGAAGTTCAAATGGTGTTCAAAGTTTATGGGCCTCGTGACTCAGTGATTAAATTATAGTGTAAATACTCCCTTTTCTCTTGCAAGGTGTTCGAAAAGTGGGAGAATGTTAGGAATATATTATCTCAACCTTGCAATCACATGAGATTACTACTTATAGTAAGTTTACATTTGAGCATGGATTGATGCAGAATTTTCTCCAAAGCTTCAAATTGGCTAAAAAAATATCCTCATAAAGTTTTGTTGCAAGATCATGTCTAGATTTGAAGATATTAAAGTTTTTTTCAAAGTTTCAAAGACCATTTTGAAATCTTTAGAGCCATTTTTTGAACCTAAAAGTGGTCATAACTAGCATAGCGGGTTATAGATTGCTAGAGCACTTCACAAAAATTTTGGCGATTCAAACAATTCATCAATCAGACACTTGGATCAAAAGTTATGGCCTCCAAAATTTGGGTCTCCTAAAATGGGAGATGTAAAAAAAACTAGACACATAAATGAGTTTGTAAAGGGGGAGTTATACATGGTGGTGTGTGTTTAGACACATCATAGGCATCTATTATTAGAGATAAGGATGGTTGTCATTTTTTAGGTGGTTTTAGCCCATGGTTTTATAATATCATTTGATGGTTTCATGTATCGTATCTCCTATATATTAAGTGTGTGATGGAGGTTGTGTGTAAGAGTCTTATAGTTGTTCATTTATCTTTGAAATTTTGGTTGGTGATACTCCTGTGAGAAATATTTCTCTATAAGTATATTGTAATCTTGTTGATTTTTTAATAATATATTGGGCAGCTTTTGGAGTGTAGTGATTTTCTCCCGAAAGGGTTTTCCCCACGTAAATCATTGTGTTGTTGTATGAATATTATTAATGTTTGGGTGATCCCACAATAGTGGGTTACACTTTTTGGCCAAACTTGACATTGAACTAAACTTTTTTAACTATATCTTCACTTTCGAACACCTATAGTTGTTAAACCATGAGGAACTTGAAGATGATGCAAACTAGTGATTTGTGACATTTTTTCTATAGATTCTAAATATATATATTTTTAAAATTTTGGAATCAAATTGCATTTATTTTTCCATCTCCTGGGATAACTAGTTTTTAACAGTAAACACCATTTTTAAAGAGTGATGTTTGCTGTATAGCACAACTTTTTTTTCTATAAAGGATAAAATTCTTTAAAAATTGAATTTAGATTTGTAACTATGATATCTAGCTCCTTCATTTGGTTTCATAGTGTTTCATTGAATTTTTTTTCTTAATTAAATTTTGAAGTCAAACCAATTACAATTTAGACATAGGTTTAATGTATAACACATAACTTTTTTTGTGTACATCAAAATTCAATTTTAATTTTTTTGTTGAATCAAGGACATCAATACCAAGAGAATAGATTTTTTTCAGAATTTTTTTTGGTAATATACTATTTTTCCACATGTGCAGAACAAAGAGCTTGATTTTCGGTGAAAAAACTATGTTTAATTAAACTAAAAAAATATGTAATAAAACCAAAATATATTAAAACTATACTTGATGGAGATCTCGTTTTGAGGACTATAATCCTCAAGCTGGGTTTGTCAAGTTGATTCCATTTTGATCCTCAACCTAAACCTCGAAACCCAAAATTTTGCATAAAATTGTAGATAGAGGGGGGCAAGGGCAAAAAAGGGGCGTTCTAGCAAACACCCCTTTGAGAAAACCCCCTGGAACCCCTTTAAGCGAAGGGGGGTTCACTAGAACTCCCTTAAAATAACATTAAAAAAATAAATACCATTATTTTATTCAAGTAAAAGGTTGACTAGTGGTTCGAGCGAACCCATTAAAGGAAAAGGGGTTCGCTCGAGCAGGGGGCTTCAAGCAAACCCATAAAGTGGTTCTCTTGAGCACCCCTGCTCAAGCGAATTCCCCAATTTTGTTTTCAGAGTCCAAGAAATATTTGTTCGTCAATGCAATTATAGCCCACTTATGTGGGATCACCCATTTATTTATGTTTAAGTTTACGTAGCTATTTAGATTTGAATTTTTTTTTTGTAACCCTCCTCTCAAGTTTAGTGTAGGAAGTTGTTCAACTACCTTAGATTCCTTATATTTCTCTAAGGAATGAGTGTGATGTGCAAACATCTACATGATGGGATAGAATCTTGTGAATTTTTAAAACTTAAATGTTGGTTTCCCACCCATTTACCTACTCTCACCTATTGTAATGCTCATCTTCCCAAAAAATCCTCCTACATTTGAATCTAGCCCTTTAGCTTCTAGGGAATCCTTTTGAAAACATATATTTTATTTCACTTCATCTCCAACAATAAGGAATATTTATCTTCTCTCTTGAATATTCTTAGCTAAGTATACCTCCATTATTGAATTTGGTTGAGGCTATATGCTACTAGATTCTAATTTAACAACTCTAAATTCTCACTTCTCTAATCTTCATATTGATAATATTATTTCAATAAGCTTGAATTGTAGCTCTTCTTTATCATTTCCTTCTACATTTCTATTATAAAATATCTTGGTGACTATCACTACCCTTCATTCAATCTCATACACATACTATTTTATCAATCTTTGTAGACCTAGGATACATACATACATACATATATATATATATACATATATATATATATATATATATATACATATATATATATATATATATATATATATATATATATATATATATATATATATATATATATTTATTTATTTATTTATTTATTTATTAATCCTAGATTCACATAGGATAGGAGCACACACTATCTGAAAGACAAAACTAGAGATTTGACCATTCTTAGCAAGCTCCCAAGCAGTCTCAACTATTTTTCTTGTTCTAGCTACAAGTATTTGGAAGAATATTTAACCACATGAAAGTCTCAATATCTATCGTCATTTCTCTTGTCATTTATTATGTCAATTGTTTTAGTTAGTTTAACTTCATTTTTGATTCATTTGGTCTCCCTCTAGTTTTTTTACTCTTTTTTCATGTTTATTGTTGTGCAAGCGAGTTTGAAATGTAGTGAAAACTTTAAATTTTATTAATTTCAGGGATTATGATGCTAGACTAAGAAAAAAACACATAACAAGGGTGACAACACATTCACACAAATGTCCACACATCACAATAGTTTCTTAGACAAAGAGCTCCATCTTTTGGTCAAAAGTTCCTTTCTCTCTACTATTTACAATTCTAAAATTCATTTTTTGATTCTTCTTTTTAGTTTCTTGTACATTATCATTTTATAAACCAACTCACATTAATGTAAGTTTTAAAAATGGTATTGATAAAAAATTGGACTAGAACAAGGCCCAGACTCACATTTTACATATGTGGGTTCAATTGTTTGAGTGTCTAGGTCTCCAATATTGGTCGTAGTTTTGTCATCGATTCCTTTTGTAGGCCCTCTTGGGAAGTTTCTATTTTTATTTTCAATAATTCTCCCTAGAGAATATAGAGGTTGGTGGCAACATTCTTGATGGTATATTTTCTCATGCAAAGGACTTCTTCTTATTGTCCTCCTGATTCTCTTGCATTTTTAGAATTTACACGCAAGGTTTTCCTGGTTGTTGAAAGAGGCAAAAGAATTAACCTTAGCCTAGATTTCCTCGTCTATTTATTTTCTTTTTATGTCTTTGGCTTGATTAAACATAACTTTTAATGTCTTTAAATATTAGGTTGGAGGTATACAATTGTGCAAGAAAGTTCATTACATGACATACTATATACGTCAATATATAATATACACAATAGCTACAACGCATCTTATTCCCAGAGTACCCAGTGTTGCAACCTGGCTCTGATACCAAGTGTCATGCCCAAGTAAATTTCACTCGAAAACACAACTATTTTTTTATTAATTTATATGACAATTAATTATTATTATTATTTTGAATAAGATTTAAAGAGTTTTAAAAAAATAGTATATTTTAGTATTGATTAAGATAATAATTTTTTTTATAAAGAATTAATAATTGCAATTAAAGAGAATTGTTAATATTCACAATAAACAAAAATATTAATGTCAAAAGAAACTAGGATATAGTGTTTTGGGGAAACTTTTATCATATAGAAAGGTTAATATTAATAAGGATATTGAATAATGATTATAGTATTTATATTACCAAGGGCACAAGTTTTATTATTAATATTTTTATATTAAGATTAGCGTCTTAAAATTTGATATCAAATTGATAAAGGAGTATCCCAAAATAAATCTCGAGGTTGTTGTATATTTGTTTAAATGTTTTCTTACCAAGATGGCAAAAAAAAAAAGAAAAAAGTTGTTAGTTGTGCTTATACGCTTAAAGATAATCATAATCATAATATATTTCTCATTACCAAGGTTCAACGGTTGAATTGGTTATTATTAAGTAATAATATTATCATAGTGGATTAAACGTAAATCAAAGTTTAGGAGTGTTGGTTTAAAAAGAGGTCACTCCATTCTTACCCTTGAAGAGGTTCTCAAATTTTCAAATTACAAATATCATGATCAATGAGTAACTTGAGTACTTATAATTAACTAGCTTAAGTTATTGTAATGAAGCCTTCTTTTCATAGCATGCCTTAATGTTTAAACATAATAAAAATAAATAAATAGTTGTGTTTTCGAGTGAAATTTACTTGGGCATGACATTATATACGTCAATATTTTCTTAGAGGTTTTTCATTTTTTATAAGACCCAAATAGTTATGGCATTTAGCGGTGTGTTGGGCAATAGAAGGGCTAAGTAGTTAGGTAGAGTCATCACATAGAACTTTTTCTTAGGTATTAGATCGATCTTTCTTAAAGGTCTATGTATATGATATTATATTCAATGAGGCTTGCCAAGGAGTTGGGATTCCAAGATATATGAGGGGTTTTAGGGGAATCATTGATAAAAATGGCTCTACCTTTATCATAAGTGTAGGAAAGGGGATCGATGACATCAACATTAGGGAGGTTGGATAGAGGTACCAAGATCTTAACCACTAAGGTTTCAACATATTTGTCTTACACAAGAACCTTTGGAAGTTGAGTAGACTTTTTTTAGGGCAAGTACCTTTTCAAAATAATGGAGGAGGATTGACCCTCAATGTAAAAGTTAAATATAAGTTAGTTTCACTATTACACTTACATGGTATAAGATTAACTACTTTATTGCATGTCCAATTTAAGGCATTGTTTTATATTGAAATCATGTTGTGGCTTACAATAAATAAGTCAAATACAAATCAATGCATATGAACATGCTTAGAATGCTTGTTAGACCTTAAGTCTAAGCTACCATGAAAATTGGCTATAAATATGGTAGTGCACAAATAAATGATTGTTGAATAGGCTTGAAATAACTATTTTGAAATAGCCACAAGAAATATATAATTATCATAATGCAAAATAACAATGATACTTAGAAAATACCTAGAAAAAATAACAAATACGATTCAAATAAATGTTTTTGGTTGCTATAAGACTTCTTTTAGCCCCAAGATAATTTTGCATCATGTTTAGTGGGAAAATGTAAAGTAAGCTCTAAGGTACAATGGGCTTCACTCCCAATGCTCCCAAAAACCCTAATTCTTCTACTAGTGTTCTTATTTATGGCTTGAGAGGTAATTTGTTGAAAGTATTTTAAGCATTGGTTATTTTGTATATGTGCTTAGTTTGGTTTATGTGTTTGTGGATTCTATAACACTAGGTCATTTGAGAGGGTAAGTTATCATCTAGAAATGGAATGATTGTGCTTCATACCCTCTAAATGACTCTCATTCAATTATGATATGATTGAAAGATTATTATGGAATTAATTGTTGGTGCCAAGGTATCTCACCCTAATAGTGTTTTGATTAAAGGTAAAAAGATGGGTTTTGAAGGGGCCCAAAACCCTTTACACCAAAAAGCAGTTGTAACAAAAGAAAAAGACAACTAAAGCATAACAACCCACCCATAGTAAGACCACAGAAAACAGTCAGCAAAAAATTAGTAACCAACCTAGTAGCATTACATATTATTCAGGATATCTACAGCCTCAACATCACAAGCTGCATTCTTATCGCCTTCATCCCCAGCAGCAGACAGATCATGAGCAGTAGCACCAACCTAAGCTTTGGTCTTATTACGGGTTTGAACCCCAGGCCCACCCGATTTTACCTCCCCAATCAAAACATAACTCACACCCTTATCACCAAAATTCTCGTCTTCCATCAGCTTACCATCAGCATCATCATCAACAACATATTTACCATTTTTAACATTGTCCACAGGGGAAGTCATACCAGCAGATTTAGCATTAAACCTAGTTTTGTTCCCCTCCTTTCCTTTATCCAGATTAGAAAAAATCCTTTCCATGAGATTTTCCAAGGTGAGGATTCTTCCTTCAAGCTTCTGCTTCAACAGAAGTGTTTCCTTCGCCACAATCTTCAGGGAATTCATCAAATCATCGATTTGATCCTAAACAGAGGAATCCTCCACTTTTCTCGCAATACCCCTCACTTTCACATTAGTCATATTCATTTCATGGAAAATCCATTTAAAAATCTTATAAAAAACAATGGAGCCCTCTTTAGCAGCTCCCAAGACATCAACAATATTATCTTTACCAATATTAGAAACATTTTTACCCTCTTCATCCTCCTCATTCCCAAGAGCTAACCTTATCTGTATCAACAACAATCTCCTTACCCTTTTCAGCAGTAATTGGCGTCGCAGTTGGCAATTTGATTTTTCAGATGGACTCCATGATCTCAACAGCAACCGCCATCCTTTTCATTTGCCTCTCTGGGTCCACCATAGGAGGGTCCACAGCAGCATGCCCAACCCGATGCCCACCTGAAAAAACCACAGCAACCTGTTCCTTACCATCCGAAGACCCCACAGCATCCTATCTGCCATCCACTTTAAGAGGAGTGTCCAGCTCAAAAATTTTACAAGCAGACCTCACCACCTTCCTCGTGCTATCCCCCACAAGAAATTCCCTATTTTTCAGAGTTGGGGGAGGAGAAGACACCTCCCCAACCATATCCTTCATATCCTTTCTGCTCTGGCTCAGCATTTCATCGGAATGTTCTTCGATGCTGGTCTCATAACCCTTGTTGGGGCTTGGCCCCTCTTTTTTACACTTCCCCAGAGTAGGGGATCTCATATCCTCATCCACAGTAGCCAGGGAGTCCGGCACAAAATCCACATCATCCTTCGACTCCAACTCCTCCAGAATAAGCTTCCTTTTTTTCCTATTTTTGCAAGTCACTTCCTCCTCAAAAACAGTCTCATAACCCTTATTCTACTTAATTTTCACATCCTTAGGAGTCGAGAGCAGTTTAACCACCTCAAAGGCTTTGCAATAATTAGAGATAAGGAGAATCAACCCCACATGAAGAACAGGGTTCTTCGGATTTTTCTTATGGTCAATTATGCCAGCATCCAACGAAGCCAAAAGGTAAAAAGGAAAAGAAATCCTTTTCTTGTGTCGAAAATGGTTAAGAAGGACAAAGTGATAAGAATTTACCAAAGAATAACAGCCTTCGAGGGAAATATACCTCATTAACTCCTCGGCAACATCCGCCCACAGAGCCTTGATAGTCTTCCTCTGATACCCTTCGCTCTTCGCCGCTTTAAGGCCCTTGGCTTCCTCCTCTTTGAAGAAGATTTTCATAGCATTTTGTGCTTCTTTCTTGTCTTTATAGAACTTCATGCCTTTCGTTGATAAGCCAGTAATGTGAGCTATGAGGTCTTCAGTGATATCGAACTCTGTCCCTCCAAGTTTCAGCACCTTGTTATTCCATTTTTTGGCAACCAGAGCAGTCGTCTGAGGGTTATTCCCATGCAATTTTTCAATATAAGGAGTCAATCCTCCCTTCTCAAGAATCGCCCAAACCTCTGAATTCTTCTTAACTGTATTGCAAGAGAAGGGCTTCGCATGGTTCATGTCACCACCCATGGAAGACAAACTCATAGAGCCAAGGATATTCGCAACTTTCAGAGAAGAGACGAAACTTCTCGAGAAAGCAACTCTAAGGATACCCACAATAGTGTTGCGATTCCTAGTCATTTGAAATACCTTCAATAGTTTTGGGATCTAAGGTTTTAAATGCATAAAATCACTATGCCTAGAATGTTCAAATATGCAAATTTAATTATATTAGTTGCAATTTTTTCTAGAGATTCATTGTTGGGTTTCTTAGCATTGGTTACTCCTTTCAAAATCAATCAATATCCATGTTCCCAAGATATTTTTGTAATTTTTGTGAATGAATGACTAATTGAAATAAAAAAATTGCTTAAGGTCTATGGTTTTGGCGGTCTTGTTCATGAAGCCATGATGTTTAAATTTTAATCCCCTTTTATAAATATTCTCTATGCTTCATGTGTGAGTGTGATTACCTTATTTTTGGGTCAATTTTAGTTTATAGTTCATTAGCAATACTCTCAATTTTTTTGGTTATTTTTATGAAAAAATAAGACTTTGACACATCCTAGTTTTTCTCTCATTCAAATTGAAATGGATATCTTCAATGGCTTATTGTTTAAATTTTGGCTTAAAGTGGAAGATCAAATTTGGAAACAATTTGGTTAGATTGTGAGAAGTTGGTGTTTAGGTGTTGTAGGCATTTATTTTGGGCCATGGGGTAGATAATTCCCCTTGAGAAAGTGTGATTCTCATTGTCATGCTATATGGTGGAAAGATGTAAATCCTTCTCATTCACTAAATTCCCATTCACTAGTTCGTGAGAAGGGAGTCAAAATGCATCTAATGTCTTTGCCTTTGGTTGGAGTGCTTCCTCCTTTATTTTCTCCCACTTCTTCAACCCTTCGTTCTCTTGCATTTGATAAAGTGGACCTTAGAAGGACTATTCTCCTAAGTTAGGCTTGGAGGTTTGTAATATGGCTTCTAAGTCTCTCTTTGGCCTTCCCTCTTTGGGCATCACTATTCAACCTTCTTAGTTACACTCCACGAAGCATGCTTTGGTAGCATTGACTATCTCTTTTGAACCTCCCCTACAAAATTTCTTGCAATTCCTCCTCATCTACATCTTCCTTGTGGCTCTTGGTTTTGGATTCCTCTTACGGGCTTGCTAATTTTTAGCAAGTTCTTGATGTCTTGGGTGGGTCTAATTTGGATCAGGATGTCTAGACAATAGTCTTGTATAAAAAAATCTAGAAAGAATGAATCTTTTCAATTAGTTTTAAGATCTTATAAGATTCAACATTATTTCTTTGAGTTGTTTTTTTTCTTGCTACACCTTTATTTGGATTGTTCATGTAGATCTTTTGTTTGGAATTCATGTAGCTCTATTCTCTCATACTTTTTTGGAGGTTGGGGCCTGATAATAGATCTCTAGAATTTATCTAAAAAACACAATTCAAATAATATTAACCGACAATATAATTTATTCTCCATGATAAATTAATAATTAAAGAATAATCTATCCCATCACTCTAAATCTAAATTATCCAATAATCACATGCCATCATATTTTAAAATATCAAGTGTTATTTAAGGTGGGATTGTACTAGATAATATAATAATGAATTTTAGAGTTTGTCCATTTATACAATATTCTAACACGTAAATAAACACATTTCACACTCAATTTGACAAAAATAATTATTAGTAAGAAGAAAGTCATCATGAACCAAGACAAAATTTGAATTTGAAAGTTTAGCATTCATTATTTAAGATGGGCATTGTACTAGATGATCTAATAATGAATTTTAGAGTGTGTCTATCTATAAAATATTCTAACACACAAATAAATGCATTTCACACTCAAATTGACAAACATAATAATTAGTAAGAAGAAATTCTTCATGAACCAAGACAAAATTTGAACTTGAAAGTTTAACATTCATTATTTAAGGTGGGCATTGTACTAGATGATCTAATAATTAATTTTAGAGTTTGTCCATCTATACAATATTCTAACACACAAATAAACACATCTCATATTCAAATTGACATATAATTATTAGTAGAAAAAAAATCACCATAAACCAAGATAAAATGTAAGTTTGAAAGTTTAACAATGAAATATATACTCAAAATGCGAATACTAAATCCAAAAACTAAAAAATTAACACAAAAATAATCACATTTTAAACTCAAATTGACAAATAATAACTAATAGAAAAAAACAAAAACAAAAAACAAAATTAAAAAAAAAACAAAAACAAAAACAAAATTTAAATCTGAAAACTTAAGTCAAATACATACCCAAAATGTGAACCTGGTCCACATCTAACGAATTGATCTGGTAAAGGAATGGACAATTAACTAATCGAAACTGATCTCTTAAAATATGAAAAGATATGATCAAACTATCTACCAACCATCATTGACGGATAAACATGCCACTTATACTAATCATTACCAATAGAAATGAATCCAAAACAAGGGAAGAACATTGGATACCCTTACAAGATTGTATGTTAAACCCACTTATGAACAAGTCGGCGTTGAATGGAAAAGCCCCTGGTTTCCATGGATCAAATTCCAGAACATGGGCTCAGTCAATTAGACAACGATCTCAACCAAAAAGAAAAAATAAAGGTGCCTGACTTTAGCTTTCCACCATAATACGTTTGCCTCGGAAGCTTTTCTGTTAATCTTTTTTTTTTAAATGATTACGTATCTTGCTTGGTTTATTCGAACAGCCAATTTACATCATGATGGAGTTGTTGAATATATATTATATATCTACCTTAAGCTTAGCTGTTGTCATGGTAGCGCCTGCTCCAAACAAACTCGTGATATTACATATTCTTCTTACCAACTACTCCTATTCTTTAATGATTGACTCTTTCTTCATGTCCCTTATGATAAGCATTGCGAAGAAAATACTATATAAATGGTCTATGTACTGTGATTTGGGGGATTTGAGAAACAAAACTTCTGAACTCGAATTTCTTTGGTGATCAGCTACGATGGAGTTTGAAAAATTGCCAGTTCAGAGGAGGTGGGTGAGGATGGTCTTCATCTTCACTGTGCTCATCATTGTGAATGGCCAGACTGATAGCTGTACTGGGAACTCACAAGTGTTTTCAAGCTTGAATGCTTCCGCTTTACCATTTGATAAATCGGTCCTGCAGTGCAGTTCTGTTTGGAGTAGTCACAATTATGTTTTAAGGGTATGTCTACTTTCAGCATTCTATGCTCTTTAATTCTTTTCTTCTTAATGAATTATAGTTTAGAGTGACATCGCAACGGAAAAGGTTTAAGGTTTAATGGGTTGTCTGTATATGGCAATTCATATGAAGGATTTCATATTATTTATAAATTTGTTTTGTTATTTGATATGGGAATAGGAGTCTATGTTGATACCTCTTCAACTGAGATTCAAGGATTAAGAGGTATCCATTCTGTCAAAGTCATCTGAGGCATGATTTCAGTCTCATCTCTTATATCAAATTTATGGAGGTTTGACCTTGAGAGATGACATAATCAACAAACATACCATTACTCTTATCAATTGTGCTCAACCAATTGAATTATAACCCTTTGATAAGGTCAACAGTTTAATTACATGAAAAAAGCTGTAAAATTCATAACCGATTTATATTGACTAAAAGGTAATAAGAAAAGAATGACTTGAGTTTCATCAAATTATTACTACCAGACCACACTAGTAGTTTGATAAAGGTAAGGTAATTTGTAGGTTCCAACATATTAAGCAGGCCTCCTTGAGAATATGAGAACCACTTATGATCAAGCTTGGATTATATATATGGTTATGCCAATCCACCCACAACCTTGAGGTAATACTCCCTATTCTTCATGACTAAGACTGGAGCAAATTTTACCGATCCATCTACACCTTTTTATAGGATTCCTTGTTCCTCCAACTAAGCTTGTAGTACGCAAAGCCTTGTGAATCCTACACCTCAAGGTGGTGGTACCCTTGTTTCTCTTCATCAAGTTTGGACTTTGGAGTAGGAGACTTTTTCCTCCCTAAATTTGAGTTGGTGAGGCTAACTGCTCGGTCGCTATCTCAGAGTCTCAGACTGATTAGAATACCAGAGCTCAAGGTTGTTCTGTGGAGATTTTCTTCAAAAGCAGGATGTATACCGGTTGCCCAAGGCCCTCAGGGATTTCCCAGGCAACTTGGAGATTAGGACAAGGCAGTACTTGCTCCCTCATCTGTTTCATGGCAGGGGAAAGCTGTCTCAGGAATAATATTATCCCAGATGTCATGTATCAATTAGAAAGGATCATAGAGGGAAGATGGGGCAGAGTTGTTTAAGATAATCCTGTAAAGGCAACTTGTATAGTTTCGTAATTCAGTGTTGTAGATCTTGATTTGTACTACTATATACCATCATTTCATTAGAGTGATATAATTCAATGTTATAGATCTTGTTCTGCTGGGGATGACTTTCTGCATTCCATTTCTGATTAGATCCTACCTCCAGTATCTCGGAGAGTGGAGTAAAGTCAAAAGTCCTTGATTCCTCTTAGAGAATTACCCACTTAAGGGTAGATTGTTCTGAATTTTTGAGAAGTGAAAATAGGCTGTAATAGATTTATTTTGGTTATATTGTTCTAAACTGGTTTTCTATCAGAGCATCAGCTGCTTTGGCTTCAGATTTATATTCTCTTTTCTATATGAAAGTGTCATTTTAGCATTGAAATGTTTGAACTGTTGTTCTACTGTATATATAATGCTAGAGAAGAGAGGTTCCAATTCCTCCTCACCGTGACAACCCTTCCCTAAAAAACATTCTACAGCAGGGTATAAGCACGGATCACCAGAGGCCACCCGATGACTGTGACTCAGGATTACACCAGATCACAAGAAGGATTGCCCCAGCTCTTTGAATAGTAAAATCCAATAATCTCACCTCTGCATACCCAGCAATAAAATTTGAACTGGTAAGGCAACCTTGTCTCAACTCTCAGGTATGGAGAGGTAAATGTATTAGGATAGACGATTGCCCAACAATTTGGTGTAATTGCAGATCACATGCTTGACTGATTCATTCGCTTGCACTTCTACCTGCACCACCTAAATCAATTTAGCCCATTCATTAATAAGTCTT
The DNA here is from genome assembly GCA_007115665.2 of Sequoiadendron giganteum. NCBI lineage: Eukaryota > Viridiplantae > Streptophyta > Pinopsida > Cupressales > Cupressaceae > Sequoiadendron > Sequoiadendron giganteum. The sequence continues at coordinate 332,423,956 of CM021105.1, read as the reverse complement.
CAAAGTCTGCTCCATTTGTGTGGGATAGTTTGTGAAACATATATCCTATTGTTGCTTAAGAGGGGTGCATCCATGGACTTGATGTATAGTGTGTTTTGCGTAGTTTTTCACTGTTGTTTGTGTGGGATAGCTTTTGTGTTACAGGCTAACAGCAAAGATGGGTTTCCTGACCATACTTTTCCTGGCCCTATTTCGTTTCATCTGTTGAGCGATGGTGCTCTGTAATTTTAGACTTTTTTATCTATCACAATTATCTTTTCTAATCGTTACACATGTTGTACAATTCAGTTTTTGTCATGAATGGAAAAATTGCTCTTGTACTTAAATTGGCAATGGATTGCTATGCATCTTTGTATTTCTGCTTCAGTTGTGTGAATTGTGAAGCAAATGCTCTGTTTTATTGCAGTATTCACAGAACAGCACAAATATATGGAGCTTCTTACTCTCTGCAACAAACACACAAAGCTGGATCGGTATGGGGTTTTCAAGCAGTGGTTCCATGGTGGGGTCTAGTGCAATCGTGGGTTGGGTAGACCAAAGTGGTTTTGGACATATTAAACAGTATTATCTTGGGGGGCAATCATCAGGGGCAGTTAATCCAGACCAGGGGAACTTGAATATAGTTAATAACTACACATCTCTTATCGTTGAAGGATCTACTATTTACTTGGCCTTCCAACTACAATTTAGTACGCCACTTACAGTGGCAAATATACTGTATGCTGTTGGACCTCAAAATCAATTGCCATCAAATGACAGATTGGTTGAACATCAGGATAAAGTTGCGACTGTGTTTGACTTCTCCACAGGTAGTCTTGACTGCTCATCAAATTAGCTTTGGGGTTTAAGAAATTCTGGTTTACAGATCTAATTATGCTACATTGTTTCAGGCATAGAATTTTTATAAGCAAATGCGTATCATATTACTTAAAAGAAACTGAAAATGTTCATGAATCTTACCTCAGGGTTACATGAGAGGTCTACTAGTAGAAAGGCTACCATAGCTAATATAAGAGTCTTCTTCCCTGGGGGAATACTCAACGTCTATGTTTATAATCATGCATTTAGCTTATAAGTAAATCCCAATTCTTGTATGAACATCTTCAATTCCCCCATAACGTTCGAGGATAGGTCTTGTTGAAACACATTCCATAAATGGTCGTTTTTCCCAAAGCTATTGTCAGGCGTTCTTAAAGTATAGATTACTTGATGATTTATCACCATTTAAATTGACAGTTTCAAGTTAAAAGTTAAATTAATATGTCAGAAAAAAATTGATTCAAAAGTATGAAGTTGAATTATAATAAAACATCACAATTGTGATATTCTTGTTTTATCAAGTTAGTTTGATCATTTATAATATAATTTATTTCTTCTTTTCATGTTGTTTTGTAGGTGCATCATCACAAGCAAGCTCTACAGACACACTCAAAACTAGCCATGGAGTTTTGGGTCTTATAGGTTGGGGTATTCTTCTTCCTCTAGGTGTCATAATAGCGCGACACTTTCGACAATGGGATCCAGCTTGGTTCTATCTACACATTGGATTTCAAATGGCTGGATTCATCCTCGGTGTTGTGGGAATATCTTTGGGATTTAAACTATATGATCGCTTGAATGTTGATGTTGATACCCACAGAGCTATTGGAATAATTATGCTTGCAATAGGAGCCCTTCAGGTTTGTCTCTCCCCTATGTGATTTTCATCCATTTTAATTATCTAATTCTACAAGTATTCTTGTTATGGAAGCATTTTATATGTGTGTGTACACACGAATACACACACACATAGGCTTGTATGCACACCCTTTTGAGCTAGTCACACTAAGAAGAGGGAGCTTTAGTTGTTTGTTGGGAGAGGAAGGCACTCCTACTTTTAGGAACATTAAATCTTCCTAGTTGTGAACCTTGATTTTTCTTTCATAGTGCCTTGTTTTGAGGACTTTAGTTATAATAATTAGTCATTTTTAACATGGTGGGTCCCCAAAGACCAATCATTTGAGTTAACATAGACTTTGTTGTGGGGTCCAATTGAGAAGTTGAGACTTGTATGATAATAACCCTTTCATCCACTCACATGATTTATTTCTTGAACAAATGTTTATACTAATATGATTATAAATCTACCACCTAGTAGCACATAAGACCTATAAGATAAAATCTAACCTATTCTATTGTCCTAAATGTGTGTTAAACTTAAGTGTCAAGTTAATTCTTTTTTTACACTAATTATAAAATAAATTAGATTGTAACAAAATACAAAATTGAGAACATTTTTATCTAATTGACAACAAGTACAAGAGATGGGAATTAAAATTGGAAATGGAATGGAGTTATAGAAAAGAAATTGAGAAATGGAGCAAAAGAAACTACAAAATATTATATCTAAGTGAAAAATAGAATCTAGAGGCAAAAAATAGGTCATAGAAAATTTCTAGCTCATTTTGAACACTTTTGGAAATCCAATATTGATGGTTGATAGTATTTTCACTTTGTTGTCTAGCATGCATTGATGTTGTTGCCTAACACCCTTGGACACTATTTCTTGAAAAGGTTTGGCACTAGTGACCTTCCTAAGCACCGATGTCTTGGTACCAGAAGGTCTTTATTATTTTTTAGAAATTGGTCACCAAATATCTCTAATATATTTCCTACTTCCAAATTGCTTTTGTTGCACTTTAGATTTAAAATATGTTTAGTTGAAATTGGGAATAAGAGGAAAACGGTGTGTTATTTGGTAGACTACTTTAGTTATTCCCCTAAGATGGCATTTTTAGCCTCAATTGTAGCATTACAAGAAGATCTGAGTGTATGAAACCTACTGAAGATGTTAATGGTGGTGTATTCAAATATTGAGATTCCTAAAACACAAACCCAAGGGAGAATTCTAGGCTATAGTGGTGTGTGATTGATGTAGAGAAAGTGGGTGAAGGAAATCATAAATATAGGGAAAATGGAGGGTTCAATATGAAAGGAAATGGACTCTAAATCTGCAACGTAAGGGTTTCGACAAAGGGGTGTAGGTTATTGTTTTGCTAGAGGATGAGAAATGGGAAATCTATGGATTCAAGAAGGAAATGAGACAATCATCTAGACGAATATATGTAGGAGAGAAATCACAAGAAAACTATAACTTTAGTGGCTCTAGGGGCTCCCAATCTACAATCTTCAAAGATGTTGCATGTTACCCTGTGCAAAAAATGGAGTTCTCTTAGTCATCTAGAAGTGTATGAATGCTTGTGTGAGAATATGAGTGATTTAGAATATTCTTCTTTTCTAAACTAACAAAAGGAGGATAAAACTGAACCTCTATAGAACCATAGATTTAAAATATATATGTTGATCTTTGTAAAAGATTTGAGATCTTTTAAAACCCTCTTTTTTAGTTAAAAAATTACTACAAATACACAAATAAATAAGTAAATAGACAAAAAGATGCATACATATATATTTATTTAAAAGTTATCCTATTTTGTTTTAAAATTATTTCATTTACTACATATATGAAAAAACAGTTTTTAATTTTAATCTAAGAATTAATTTATTTTAATTACATTATTTTATTTTATTTTTATTTTTTAATAGTACGCATATTTTACTTTTGCATATAACTTTAAAAAATCATCATTTATTATTTGTTATTTCATTTTACTTTAAAAATATAATAAATCTTATATTATTTTTAAATATACTGTTATTACTGTTTATAAGTATATTGTTATTACTGTTTACAAATAATATTTTAATGTTTAATAGGTAATATTTATATAATTTATGATAATAAAGTTGTTCCAATTTCAGGTAGCTGCATTATTTGTAAGACCTCAAAAAGAAGCGAAACTACGAAAATATTGGAATTGGTACCATCATTGGTTTGGTCGAGTTCTGCTTATTTTGGGTATTGCGAATATATTTTATGGAATATATTTGGGAAATGGTGGAAGGTCATGGAACACTGGATATGGCATTGCCTTGGGACTCCTTCTTCTAACTCTTTTACTTCTTGAGATTAAATTGTTCCTTACGCCTTCTAAAAAATCTACAAGTACTCCATCAACATCGCCGGTCTTTGACAATCATATATAACTTCTTTTGTAAAACAATATTCTATATTGTAGAATACGGGAAAAAATTAAACATTTCTAGACCATTTTTATATGAATATTTATGTGTATTAGATATTTATTCTTTTATATATATTTTTTAAAAGGAGTGAGAAACTTTATGTCTACATTTAGTTTTTTTTTAATATTTCATATGTAATGAAATAGTATCATGTTCATTAAACATAGTGAAAAATAATCATGCACATTAAAAATATGGAAAATTGAAATTGAAGTTATATATATTATGATTTACTTTAATTTTATTAATTGTTGTATAAATTGATTAATCATTAAGGAAAATTTATAGTTTAGAAATGTATTTTCAAATTATTTATATATAATCTTTAACAAAGTAATTAGCACTTGTGATTAGACAATATTGTTGTAGGAAGTTTTTGGTTAATTGATCATTAGTAATTGTATCTTAAACAAATTTAAGTTTTCCTAGCTACGTTGAAATAATTTTTATACTTATAATACTAACATTTATCAATTGACTTTATTTTTCAAAATGTTACATTATAACTATTTTTTATTTATTTATTTTTAATTGATATGGTAGATTTTTTTTAACTTCTTAGAAACATAATGTAATTCTAATATTTAATTTCCTATGCATAATGTTATATACCTTTAATATCATATTTATAATTTATTATTAATTATTAATTTTTTTTAATATTCTAGATAATATAATATTACAATTGTAACTTCATTTTTTCAATTTTTAGTTTTATTTTTTATATTAATAATTATTAAAAAAGCATAATTTAATATTAAAATTATATTAATATCCTTCTTATATTTTAAAAATCTATTAAATATTATATTTTTTATGTCTTTCGTCAAGATATAATAACTTAGAATTTGATACTTATTGTGATTTTTAAGTAATGCATTATCAAATTTTAAGTTTTAATAATAATTGTCTCTTTATTATCATTTTATAATACTATTTTAATTACTTATAATATAATTTTTTTATTAGAAATATAATTTAATTGTTTTTGATATTAATAAACAGCAAAACCAGGGTGTTGTCCCCTAAAACAAGACCATATAGGCCATTCACAACACATTAACAGTAACAACACATTAACAGCAGACCAGCCAACCCAACCAACACCCTCAGTAAAACATATCAAAAACAACCAACATCAAAAAACCTAAATACCAGCAGAGTTCAACCATAGCATAAATATAACAAGTTTTATCCATAGACCACCAAGGGTCCAACCAGTCATAGAGAAAAAAGAAACTAAAGGAGTTCATAGCATAAACTAAATGAAGGTTGACCAACTAGCCATAATCAAAAAACCCATAAACCCAAGACACTAATCCTTTTTCCTACTGCATGGTTTAACGAGCTTTATGGTAGCCCAATCTTCAACAAGGAAGCTAAGCAGATCCTTGTTACCAGCCTTGTCCTTCGCATCATCCACCGACTTGTCCTTCTGCAGCAGACATAACGTAGTGGCAAACCTATGCGTGATCTTCAAGGAAAAACGTGTAACCTCTTGCAGCCTATTATTCAGACTCTCCATTCTATTTTTCAAATTGGCAACCTCCTCCTAGGCAACATCCTGTTTATTGTAATCTTCCTTCATGGGATTCTTGCCAACCTCACACTCGAAGCCCTGGATTTGGCTTCCATAATTTTAATAGAGGCGGGGCCCTTTTTCAGGCTTTCTGAAACATGGGAGGAGCTACTAGCAGAGGCCAAGAGGGCCTCCTCCCCCTCCTCCTTATCTTTCATGCTTTTACTCTTACTGTCGTTCCCATTGTCAAAGTCTAAGGCCTCCTTAAAACTCTTTCCTTTTTCTTGCTTGGTGACCAATCAATTAGACCTGCGGGGAGTGTTAGTCTCCTCGGTGATTTCAATTTCCGAATCAATTTGGTGGAGCCAGTAGTCTTTTTAGAAGCTTTAGTCTTCGTTCTCAGGGTGGGGGCTATACGCTTTTTATCTTTTCCCTTCGTCACAGGCCCTTGAGTGGGGGAAGAGTCATGTGGGGAGGCTTTCAAAGCCGGTTTTTTGAGACATTTTTTTCTTGCTAGGGCCAAGGGTGTCCATGATACTAGCAGACGGGGGGTTAGATGAAACATAAGCCTCATCCACAGCAAGGGGTCGAGTAATTTAATTGTTAATTAAAAATTGTTCTTTATAATATCCCTTTATATTTCAAGAATTATTTATATTGTCAAAGGGTTGAGATTGATTGGTTAAACCATTGATTTCTCAATAATAAGTTAAGCTACAGATAAGTAAACTATCAATTGCACAGTTTGTTGTGCAATGGATATGTCGAATTATTTTATGAGAATATTAGAAATGTTCACAAAATTTGGTTGAAATTGCAAAATGTATGAGACAAAGTAGATGTTTGAAAGTGTATTAACTATGTTGTGTCCTAAGTTAGATTATAGTTTGACAATTAAATGTCTAAAATATTTATAACTTATAAAAGAGACAATAAATGATGTAAAATGAACTAGTTAAATAAATGAAACAGAACTTCAATCAAATTTTGTAGTACAATGTACATATGTGGAAACATACAATTTGCATATATATAGAATGGTGAAAATATAGTTTTCTTGGGACGAGACTTTGTATGTAAACAAATTATGCAATTGAATAGATTAGTACACATTTTAATATTTTTTTCTTGAAACATTAGCACACAATCACTCCCAAGAACGTGGATATTGTAGTGTAATTGTTTGTAAACAAACATTTTGTGTATTTATAAAATGTTTTTGGAATGGTAACTTGTAATTTTATACAATGTATGTAATTAACTTGATATTAAAGTGTAAATGTGTGTAAACATACAATTTGGATATATATAGAAAGTTGTAAAAATAGTTCAATGTGTAACCACAGTAGCATAGATAGAAATATCCATTTTTTGTTGGAAGATTGGCACACAAGCACTTTGAACTGCAATGTATCTGTATTGAACAATAGAAATGTTTAGCATTTGTAAAACAACCAAATAAAACCACTATATTGAAGTTCAAAATTTAAGTAAATGAAATGTCACCTTTGCTAGAGTAGTTTTGTAGATGTTCACCAAAGGGAGCATAGTGTAAGTGGGCAATGACTGGAAGCTGCAATAAGTGTAATCAAAGATATAATTTATAAACAACTTTATTTTACATATGTTATAAAGGTGAGATAAACAAGGGGACATACCTTTTATTTATAGTAATGTTCTTTAAGTGTTTCAAGAGTTTGATTGTGATAATGTGTTCAAATGGCCCTCCTCCTTTTTTCAACGAGCAACATATGGGCTTTGTTGCATGTGTACATATCTTTCGAATGTGAAGGAAGGTTGTATGTGTAGACATGGAAGTGCACAAACTCTTGAAATTGTTGTGAATGTCAACCCTTGGCGGTCAATGTTCTCAATGTCGATTGTTTCCCTTTCAAGTGTAAGGCCTTGTGACTTGTGAATTGTCAAGGCCCATGTCATTTTTAGTGGAATTTGATGATGGCGGCCACGGCCACGGCTAAGTGGGGTTATAGGGACATTTTTTGGGTTGGTAAGATCCCAAGCTAGTCCAATGTAATGTTTGAAATGAACAACAATAAATAAGGGAAGTTGAGGTGGTTTTTTGCCATCAATATATACAATTTCCCTAACTTCACCAAGTGCACCATTCATGAGTATAGTTTTGACCCATAAATTTGAGCACAACATAATGCTCTTGGCCAATAGACAAGAGTATCTTAGCTTGAAGTTGTTCTTCACCAGGATTTGAGTATGTTGACCCCCTAAGTTTCTCTGCAATGGATAGTGCAACAAGTGTTGACAAAGACAACAATATGTGTTTATTATGTAGTATTACCAATTCATTTGTTGCAAACAGATGTATAGAAAATGAGAAAACTGATTTTTCTACAAAGGTGAGTGAGGAACTTGAATGTGACATTAGAACATGCCAATCTTCTACTATAGGCTCTGCATTTCAGCCCCGATGGAGGAATTTGGCCACTTCCTAAGAAGAAACAACCTCATGGACATATCAACTAAGAATGGCATATACACTTGGTCCAACGGCAAGAATGGGGTGTGTTGCATAAAAGAAAAATTAGATAGATTTATCTATGCTCAAGACTGGCTAGAAGAGAATCAAGTAATGGAAGTAGATATTCTCCCCCTAACAAGCTCAGATCATTTCCATGTTAAACTAACGTTAGCAAGGGATAATAACAACTTGAAGACATATTTTAAAATAGAAAAAATATGGTTTAGAAAGGACAAGATGGAGGAAACTATTAAAAAATGGTGGAAAGAGGCCCCAAGATTTAGTGGAACCAGAAGCTTTGTCTTCATGTGCAAATCAAAATACATTAAGAAGAAACTGCAAAATTAGAACAAAATTGTCTTTAAAAATATCTTTACAAAAAAAGCAAGGATAGAAACAGATCTTGAAGTACTAAACACAAGAGTAATCAGAGAAGGAATGAACCAAGATGATTACCTCAAAGAAAAATCAATTAAATATGAATATGAGGAATTACTAGCTAGAGAAGAAGAGTATTGGAGATCCAAATCAAGAGATATATGGCTCACGGAAGGAGATGCTAACACAAAATTATTCCATAACAAGCCAAGATTAAAAAGGCACATAAAAATATCTCAAGCATCCAAACACATGATGGGACCCTGATCCAAGACATAGAAGATATCAAGAAAGAGGCAGTCAGCTACTTTGAAAACCTTTTGGCTCCATTAGGGGAGAGTGAAATTCGCAATGATAATAAGATCCTAGTCAATATCCTAAAATTAATATCCAACGAAGATAACCAGATGCTCACAAAACCCTTTACAAAAGAAGAACTCAAACAAGCAGTATTCCAAATGTATCTAGATAAAGCCCCTAGGCTAGATGGGTACCCGACATTCTTTTACCAAAAATGTTGGCATTTCGTAGGTGATAAAGTTTGGGAAATAGCATAAGACTTCAGAAAACAAAAAATTTATCAAAGACTTGAATAAAACAATGGTGATACTAATACCAAAGAAAGAAGATTGTGCTAACTTTGGAGATTATAGACCCATCTCGCTATGTAATACTATATACAAAGTCCTATCTAAAGCATTAGCAAACAGACTCAAAAAGGTATTAGAAAAGATCATCTCACCAAATCAAAGCGGGTTCACACTAGGCAAGGACATAGTGGACAGCATATTCCTAGTAAACGAAGTAGAGCATACAATAAATAAAGAAAAAATTCAGAGTATGTTGACTAAACTGGATATGAGAAAAGCTTATGTTAAGGTCAAATGGAGAATTTTAATCAAAACAATGGAAAAGTTTGATTTCTATAGAGATTGGCTCCAAATGATCTTTTACTATATATCATCACCAAGATACTCCATATTGATCAACAACAGTCCATGTGGGTTTTTCGAAAGTTCTAATGGGATAAGACAAGGAGACCCAATCTTCCCTTTCCAAGGCAGCCTCTGAACTAGAAAGCATTCTAAAATTATTCTTATGGGAAGGTTCAAATGAATAGCACAAAATCCCATTTATTTATTGGGATAAGGTGTATAAATCACAAGATGAAAGAGGAGAAGGAATAAGGAATTTAAGAAAGCAAAACACAACTTTAGGTGCAAAGCTAATATGGAAAATGCATCAAAACCCTTACTTGATGTGGTGTAAGGTTATGTAGAACAAGTAGTTGGATAGCTTAGATCCTGAGAGGATAATAACTATCGCAAATACTCGCCAAGGATCCCATATATGGAACTTCATGCATAACTCAAGACAAGTAGTTACAGACCACATAACATGGTAAGTAAACAATGGAAACAAAGCTAACTTTTGGAATGACTCATGGGGGGGTTATAAGCCCTTAAAATAATACCTTGAGATCACCCCCAAATCCCCATCATAATTAATAAGAGTGATAATCTTTAACATAGGTTCATTAAAATTGAAGACACATGGAAGAATACCTGGTCAATTCAGCTTGACCTCCAAATAGAGGAAGAGGCCAAGAAAAAGCTACTTGAAATATTGCAAGACAGGAAAATATGTCTTAATAACCATTTAGACAAGATAGTATGGTGTGGGGCAAGATCTAGCAACTACACAGCCAAAATGGGGTACCAATTTCAAATAAAGCAAGAGAACTATGAATGGCCAAAAAAGTTGTGTTGGGGGAAAAAGGTACTACCTAAGGCTGGGGCATTCACATGAACCACCATGCACAAAACAATTCTAATAGGGGATAGGCTAAGAACAATAGGTATAGAAGGTCTAAGCAAGTACATCATGTGCCACAAAAATGAAGAAATAGCAGACCATCTACTTTTAAACTTCCCCTACATAGAAGAATGTTGGAAATGGCTCCAAGAGAAACTTGGGTGGGAAAAGCCCAGAGGCAACAAAATACAGGACTTCCTGACTAGTTGGTTCAACCTGAAAAAGGACACATTTTGGGGCCAAATCTAGCAAACATCCACTTCTATTCTACTATGGAACATTTGGAGAATAGAACAAACGAATATTTTAGGATAAATCCATGCAGGTAGAAGAAGTAACTACTTTGATCGAAAGGAATATATCAAAAAAAATGAATGTAGATATTAAGGTCTAGAGAAAATCCATTTTCATGTGTTGCGATAAAAATTTAATGAAAAAATAGGGGTGACCCTTTGGTGAAATGGTGAGGCTTATTTCCTATAGAGCCAACAACCAAGGTTCAAACCTCACAGGGTAGCTCTCTACTGTGTCAACAATGGAAGTTGTTTATCCTGGTGTTAAGGGGAGTCTCCTTGGTGAACTGGTGGGGCTTCTTGCTTATAGTGCCAACAACCAAGGCCCAAACCTTAATATCGTTAAAATTTTAAATGGCGCAAGGTGGCGAAGGGGAGTGAAAAATTACAGAGGTGAAAAGGAAAAGATGGGGAGATATGGAAGAGGATAGTCGTCTAGGAGAGAAGGTAGAGGAGGATGGAAAGTTGAATCAAGCAGGACACATCCCGCAGTGGGTGTTCCAAAATGGAACCTGGGTGGATAAATGTCACCCGCATTTTTGCAAGATGGAAATCCTTGAAATGCAAGACTGCAACTAGAGAAGAAGACTCCAAGGTGGTGGCGGAAGGAGGGTTCCTAGACAAAGATGGAATACAGTTGGGCATCAGAAGGAGGAAAAATGGAGCACGCAAAACTCAAGGTGTGGGTGGTTCTGGGAAAATCGATGCCATGAAAACCAGTCGAATTCCAATTGGCATTCCAAGGGCAGTGGCACTCGAAAGCACACCAGCAAAGTTCTGAAAGTGAAAGGTTTGAGAAAGCCTAAGCTGCAGAGAGAAGTAAAAATGAGCCAACAAAATGAAGAAGAATTTTGAATTTGGGAGAAGAATGAACTCAAGAGATCTAGAATTGTACAGAAGGAAAGCGAATAGGAGGAAATTCCAAAATAAAGGGAAAAGAATGAATGCGGGAGAGAGTCTACAGCCACGGAGAAGCAAGTTGTATTCAATGCCTTCAAAAGTGATTGAATCAAGAGTGACCAGACTAATGGACAAAGATATGTTTTCCAAATGGAGTGGCCCAGGATGCCCTAGGGAGGAGATCAAGGCCTGGTGGCGAACCAATTTCAAGGATTCGTGTAAGCATCCACCAATTACCAAATTCTTTCTTTCTCATAGAATGCATAGACCAACAATTTGGATCAAATTGGTGGATCTACCCTCAGAATTTTGGAATGTGGAGGCCACAGTGAGAATAGGAGATGCCCTAGGTGTGTGCCTAGAGGTAGATGAGGACTTCATAAATGGAAAAGATGGTGCAGAAGAAAGTATCCTAGTAGAGATAGATGAGGGGGTTGGAATCTACAAGCACTTAAAAATTTTGGCAAAGTATGGAAGTTGGCAACATGAAATAGAGGTGTGGGAAGGATCTGGGCCTAAAAAGTATCTCTTTAGAGAATCATTTCAGGAAGGCACCTCAAACAAGGGAAAAGGGACCAATGAAAGTGAGAAGGATCTAGAAGAAGTAGGGGATAGAACATCCCAAGGAGATGCAACTCAATCCCTAGAAGACTCAACCCATAGAGGTTGGACAAAATTTGAGAGGAAGAAGTTTAAAGGAGAAATTCATAATAGCATATTGGCATCCCACCCAATGAAGGCACAATCAATGGATGTGGCCTCCCAGACAGAGAAAGATCTCAACACTCTTTTGGGAGAAGCAAACGAAATTTAGAAGAACATCAACACACAACTCTAGGAACTATCCAAGGAAACAACTAGTGCAGAGATGGGATCTTAGGAGGCAAGAGAAGAGGTAGTGAAGGGGAAGCAAAGTTCCAGAAAAATGAAAAAGAAGAGTTCCAGGAGGAAGAAGGAAACTACTCATAGTCAGAGGAAGAGGTGAGTGATCAATACATAGAAGGAGAAGAAGAAGACTAAGAGGAGGCTGAGGAGGGAGAGTTGATTGAAGAAAGAATGCTTGAACAGAACAAATGAAAAATAAGCAAACCAAACATAAAAAAGAAAGCCAAAAGGGGTCAAAAAATAAAAAAAGCTAAGCTGGTAATTGCAGGCAATGCTTCAAGGAAGAGGAAACTAAGACTTGGGAAGGATGTCCTCCTTCCCAAGTTTGAATGAGGATAATAACATGGAATGTTAGGGGCATTAATGCCCCTAAAAAATGATGCATGGTCAAGCGCCAAATTGACAAATTGAAAGCGGACATAGTTCTAATACAAGAGTCTAAATGGATTAAAGATGAGGGAAAGAAGAGATTAAGCAACTGGAGACAATGGAAAGGCCAATTCAAGGAGGTTATAAGAGCGTCTGGTGGATTGGGAGTAATATAGAATCCTCTAACAATAGATGGGGAAGTGGAAAAAGATGATGACAATTGGTAGTTGATAAAGTTTAAGGGACTGAGGAGACACAAAATATTCTTTATCGTCAATATATATAGCCCAATAGCCACTATGGAAAAAATACAGGTGTGGAACAAAATCTCAAGTGAATTAAGAAATTGGAAAAGTGAGAGGGATAGTAGCAGGAGATTTTAATGCAACCTTGAACAATGAGGAGAAGCAAGGGGGCTTGGGAAGAACAACAGCCACTTAGAGATATTTCCAAGAATTTGAAGACATCAACCAACTAAAGGATCTATAAACCAAAAATGGGACCTTCACATGGTCAAATAGAAGGAAGGGCTTCACCAACATAGCTGAAAGACTAGATAGATTTTTTCTCCGGGGGGACTGGGGAGAGGCAGCAGCCACGCAGGAAGCCCAAATCCTACCCTACATAGGGTTGGACCATTTCCTTGTTTTTCTCTCCTTTAGGTAGGATGACCCCCCTAAAGGAAGTCCATTTAAGTTTGAAAATATGTGGTTGAGAGATGAACATTTGTCGAAGCTAATAGAGGGGTGGTGGAATGAGATTAGGTTTGGCGAGAAATCAGAGCTATACAAGATAAACAAGAAGTTGGGATACATCAAGAATAAACTCAAAGATTGGAACAAGTCTCATTTCAATAATATTTTCTAGGAGAAAGAAGGAGTAGAGCAAGAGATTAGAGCCCTGAATGAGCACATAATAGAAAAAGGAATGGATGCAGCCAATTTTGAGAATGAGAAATTTTTGAAAGAAGAGCTGGTAGAAATACTGAAGAGGGAAGAATGCTTCTGGAAAAAGAAATCAAGAGAAACTTGGTTGAAAGAAGGAGATAGGAACACCAAATACTTTCACAGAAAAACAATCTCCAACCAAAGTAAGAATAGGATTGTAGAAATCAAGAAGGATAATGGGGAAGTAACACAATCCATTGAGGAAGTGAACAAGGAGGCGGTCAGATTCTTTGAAGATATTCTGAATAGGGAAAGCCAGGAGAACGAAGCAACAAGGTAAATACTATTGAACTCAATCCCTGCAATCGTAAAGGAAGAGCAGAATAGGCAGCTATATCAAAAGGTGTCTTTGGAAGAAGTCAAGGAAGCAATTTTTCAGATGAATCCATACAAGGCCCTAGAGCTAGATGGATTCCCAGCTAGTTTCTTCCAAAAAAATTGGGACATAGTAGGGAGATATCTATGGGAAGCAATGGAAGAATCAAGGATAATAATGACAATGTTGGGGGCAGTAAGTCATACATTTATGTCCCTAATACCCAAGAAAAAAGACCCTCAGACGATGAGTGATTTTAGACCAATTATATTATGTAATATGGTGTATAAGGTGGTCACCAAAATAATATCAAATAGACTCAAGGAAGTCTTGAATGAGGTCATATCAGAAGAACAAAGTGGATTTACACCAGGAAGGTCGATAGCAAAAGGAATAATCATTGCTCATGAAACCATACACTCAGCCAGGAAGAATAAAGAAACTTGTATGATGCTGAAGTTGGAAATTCTCAAAGCTTATGACATGGTAGACAGACAATTTCTCTTGGAAGTTCTAAGGAAATATGGATTTGAAGAGAATTGGATAAATTGGATAAAAATGTGTATCTCAACAGCTAAATTTTTGGTACTAGTGAATGGATCCGCACATGGATTATTTCCTTCTACAAGGGGGCTAAGACAAGGTGACCCCCTCTCCCCCTTTCTTTTCGTAATCATGGCAGAGGTACTAGGGAGAGGGATTCAAAATCTAAGAAGGGGAGGGAAATGGGTGGGAGTTCATTTGGAAAATGGTATGGAACCCACTACACATCAACAATTTGCAAATGACGCCATTCTTATGGGAGAGGCTAGCAGAAGAGAAGCAAGGGTGATCAAAAAATTTCCAGAGGACTATTGTAGTGCATCAGGATAGAGAATTAACTGGGGAAAGGCATAGATCTCAACACTCAACCAAGTCTACAAAAGGATCTATCCAGAATCTTGAATCTAAAAGTGGCAACACTACTAGGATGTTTCTTGGGGATGCCCATGTTTGCAGGGATAAACAAAAATTTCTATTGGGAGAACTTGGTAAACAGTTGCAAGAACAAATTGAGAACCTGGAAAGGTAGATGGTTGTCTTCAGCAGGAAGACTATTAATGGTGAAGTTAGTATTGTTAACCATACCGGTGTATTCAATGTCATGCCTAAAGCTACCTAAAGCAGTGGAAGAATCTCTGACTCAAATCTTTAGGAAATTCTTTTGGAGTGGAACAAGAGAACAGAAAAAATTCCCTCTGTTAGCCTAGGACAAGGTGTGTACTCCTAAAGAGGTTGGTGGGGCTAGGATCAAACAGTTAATGCTAATGAATCAAGCCATGGGAGCTAAACTGGTATGGGACCTTCACACAAAAAGTGAGCAAAAGTGGGTTAGAATTATGAGAATAAAGTATCTAGATTTAGATGAACCATCTAGAATCCTAACCACAATGAACCCGTCAAGAGGCTCTTCAATTTGGAACTTTATTTTGGAATGCAAAGGCATTATATCGAAGCATGTAACTTGGGAGATCAGAGATGGAAACAGTGCATCCTTTTGGAATGATTCATGGTGTGGGAAACCCCCCATTAGCAACTCCCTAGGATTGGAATAAATTAAGGATGAAATGACAAGACTATGGGGGAACAAGGTTTCCAACTATGGTAGGATAATGAATAACCAGGGGACCCCCTATTGGAGTTAGAACAATTTGTGAACCCTCAATGCACCACAAGCATAGAAAGGGGCTTTAACAAAAATTCTCAAAGGTAGAAATTTGTCCCATCCAATGACTAGGACATAATCAGATGGTGTGGGTCTTCCATAGGATCATACAAAGTGAATTTCAGATATAAGATAAAAGAGTTGGCCATGCAAGTTGATATGGGGGAAAAAATTCCTTCCCAAAGCTGGAGTCTTTGCGTGGATGGAGATTCAAAAAATAATACTCACAGAGGATAGATTAGCAACCTTTGGTGTTCAAGGGTCAGGAAGATGTTCATTGTGCAAAGAGAATGAAGAATCTATAGATCATCCTCTTTTGACATGCCCTTATGCAAATTATTTTTGGGGTAGGGTCAACAAAAAATTAAATTTGCAATGCCCCATGCCAATAGACCTAGTGTCCTAGTTCAAAATGTGGCCCCAAGGAGGCTACAAATCAGTATTCAATGGCATATGGAAAATTACCCCATCTGTTGTAATATGGGAAATCTAGAAGGAATGAAGCAGAAGGATCTTCCAATGGAAGGAGATGAACAAAGATGGGCTTTGGGATGAAATTGAGAGGGCCATAGTAGAACTGGTCAATGAAGATACCCAGTGCAAAGCAGGCAAACAAAAAAAATTCACAAACTGGGATGATAACCTAATGAAAAAATTTGATGCCATGAAGCCACCGCTACTAAGTGGAAACGACTTGCCGTAGACACCAAAGACAAAGAGAGCAGAAGTAGTATGGAAGGTACTGAAAGAAGGTTGGACCAAAATAAATTTTGATGGAGTTGCCCATGGGAACCCAGGACTAGGAGGAGTTGGATGTATTGCAAGGGATGTCCATAGAAATACGCTAGCAGAAAATATATTTCACTGGGAGTATGCACAAACAATGAAGCAGAGTTCAAAGCATCAGCCTTTAGATTGTAATTAGGATTAGAACTGGGTGTGAAGCGGATAAACTTGGAAGGGGACTCTCTCATCACAATCAATGCCATCCGTAGAGGTAACACCCCGAATTGGAAATTAAACCACTTGTTGCAGAGCATCAAACATCTAGCAAGAAAATATGAGGACTTTCAAATAAGCCACATATACCAGGAAGGAAATGACAAGGTAGATGAGCTGGAAAAAAAGGCATCAGAAAGTAACTCGTAGGCAAAGGTCGGGATAAAGCCAAAAATGGGGAAGATAGCATCAAAAATTTTGAAACAACCAGCGGTTGAAGTAGCACTTAATACACTGAGGACAAAATCTAATTTCTTCAGAGTGACAAGACATGAGCCATCAATAAAAAGCGAGGAGCAAGTCAGGCAAGCAAGTTCCAAGGTAAAGGAAATGGCCAATGGTTAGCCCAATATCATGCATTTAATCCATTTTGTATTAACATCAAGGTGGTGGCAAGCAAACACGCTTCCCCTGAAAAAATCATTATGAGGAAGTAATGCCATCATGGTTAAAAGGCCAAGGTAGGTGCTAGCTCAGACAAAATATTATAGTGCCATTCTCAAAAGTAAAGAGAGAACGGAAGGAGCAGTGTATAATAGTTAAAGTCTGAGAATCAAAGAGGTGGTGTGAGCAGGTGTAGCAATTCCAATGGAGACCCCACTATTCTTGAACAAAGAGAAGCATCAACAATCCTTCGTAGGTGAAATTGCGAACAAAAGGTTGCAGGGGTTGTTGTCTTCTTCCCACCCATTGGTCCTCTGGGCGACCAAGAAAGTTCTGGGCCTGGAATTCCTAAGTCCCTACCACAGATTCAGGTCGAACTCAAAAATCTCGGCCATGTTCTTGGTTTTGCTTCTGCACATGGGTGTATCCAAGGAGAATGGGAAGAAACTCACGCATATGGTCTTCATCCATGCTTGGTTGGGAGACATTGACGTGGCCCTAGACAATGTAGACGAAAACAAGCAAATCCCAATGCCCTAGAATTATTACATGATTCGGATGAACGGAAGGGAAATCATGAATTTCCCTCTAATTTGAACCATTGACATAGAGGGGTTTGAAAAATTGTGGGACAAGCGAGAAAGGAACATTTTCTTCCTTCTCAAGGCGGCTAAATTGGTGGGAAACGTTCCACGGGGCTGGGCATTGAGGCATGTGGAGGATGAAGGGCTTGCAGATGAGACTATGGTAGGTGATGATGATGATTGGGACTTTGGTACGGGAGAAGAATGTCACTAGGATGGCAATAGAGACCCAAGGCAGAAAGCAAAAGGCTCGGCCCATCGAAACTGTGGAGCGGATTGCCCAGTGGTGGAAGACTACAAGGCCTACATGAAGAGGTCAGAGTCGGACTACGACAACGATTGAACATGGCTAGTTTAGTAATGGCTCCCTATGATTTTTCTATAAAAATAGTAATCAGGTTATAATCTACAAAAAATAGGAGTCGGTCCCGAGAGTAGATGGTATTGCCTATGTTCGAAACCAGGCCTTTTGTAATGATAAAATATGATTAGCTAGTATTTCTAGGAAGATCAAGGTGGAAACTATGAAGGAAATTTTGTCAAAAGGTCTGTAGGGAAATTTTTTGGCGTTTGGAACTCATGTAATCTCAATTTTTGAAGAAATACAGGGTGTTGCCCCTTAGCAGTGATTTAACTAGCAAAAAAAATTAATGAAAAAATGGCCTGCTCTAAAAGTCCCCAATTTTTTTCAATTTGCCCCAAGCACCAATACAAAAAGGGGTAAATCCAAATAGTCCCCCACCCAGTGGCAAACTAAAACTAAACACCGATGGGGCTTCCCAAGGAAATATGGGGCTATTTGGAGTAGGATGTATTATAAGGAATGAGAAAGGATAGTTAATAGCCACATGCTACCTAAAACTACCTCCATCTATCAACAATAAGGTAAAAATTGAAGGAATTCTACAAGGATTAACATTATGCAAAGAGAAAGGATTGAAAAACATTGATTTGGAATGTGACTCCACAACAAGCATTAGTGCCATCACAAAAGGCCAAATAGGAATTTGGCACCTGCAACCAAAAGTATCAAGAATCAAGGACCTAATGCAAGAGGTGCAAGTACTATCCACCAAGCATATATATCATGAAGCAAATAAGGCCACGGATAAATTAGCAAACCATGGCATAGAGCAGGTTGAAATATGTCTAAAAGGTGAACAAGTTGATGTGTGGCAAGGCTTGGAAACAATAATACTCTAGGAAAACGGAGAAGATTGCAGCCCATACAATGGACAATGAACCAAGGGAAGAAAGCTCTAGAACCCAGGTAAGTCCCACATGGCTAAGGTATGCACCTATGAACCTCAATTAAGCTTTACATGGCCAGTCACACTAACACTCAACTAAGCTAAATAGTTAAAAAAACATAACCGAAAATATCACATTAAGATAGAAGAACAGTTGGTCTACCATGCATAAAGATCAACAAAGATAGATAGTTTAAAGCATGACAGAAAATTCTACATTAAACAGTTGGTTTACCCATGCATGAAAAACCATCAACATTCAAAGCTACCAAACAATAATATGTGAAACATAGTGAAGAAACTTACTATGGGGATCCTAGTATCAAAACCAAAACTAAATAATCTATGCATTCAACTATTTGGAAGCTATGCTAGTAGTGAAAATCCCAAAATAAAGGATGCCATGGAAAAAAGGGTAACTAAATGGGCTCCTAATGGATGACACAAGCCAAATAATTATTAAATTATCCTAGTTAATAATGAACCAACCACATAATGCGACCTTTAAAGAGCGAGAACAAGGCACGCTAAAACATTCTCATTTGTTCAAAGAGGCTAAGAAACAAATATTGACCCCTCCAAATAAAACCAAGAAAGATACAATGCAACATCAAAGCCAAGGTAAGGATGACAAACAAAAGTATGTGCCTAAAACCCTCTCTCTAAAGTTTACAAAATTATAGACTTAGTTCTAAAAATAAAAGAACAACCTAGGGAAGAGAGGTCGTAACAAATGAGATCCTGGAACAAGAAATCAAGAATAGCCCAAAGGTATACATTAACCAAAATTAAATATAATGATCCTAATATAGATTCAAAGGTTGAGACAATAATGAAAGGAAAGAGTAAAATTCATGCCTCCTAAGTTAAAGAGGGAAAAGTCCAAAACCAATCCCCTTTACTAACTAAAATATTAGCTAGAGAAGTGTTTAACTATGGGAGGATAGCAAGCCAAAAAGACAAATAGGGTCTATAAAGTTGATACTAATAAATGTAATCCTAAAGCTAAGTTATTGACACTAGTCACAATAACAAGATGACTAAATTTATGGATTGTTTAATCATCTGTATAGATCTTAAGAAACCCTACAACTAGTAATCAATAGCAAGCAATAATCATTACACCAAGCAATAATTCATGGACTAAATCATAAAAGATTCATCATGATTTTGGAGGGACAACCGAAAAAAAAGCACAAATATCACTTAAATGAATGAAAACTGCACATAAGGAAACCAAAGGACAATATGGGACAAATTGAACCAACTAATGCCTCAAGACTTCATTAAGTACGAGTGCAAGGAAATTACAAAAAGCCCCAAGTGAAGATTTGCAGGCCAGAGGATGTTTATTTACCAATAGCACGTAACTTACAAAGAATTAAACCCTATAACCAGGGTGAATCCATTGAGTTAAGCACGAGAGAATTATCATTGAAGAAAAGGATAATCAAAAAAATTATGAATATTCTTTAAAAACAAAGAAAGTACACTTAATTCGTGATCCTAATAGTAATAAAAAATTAAAATTTAGGAATTGTAAACCAAAGTATGCCATTATCTACCTACTACAAGAATCAGGAAACATACACAATATAATTTCCTAATATTTTATTTACCAATAATCTTCCAAGAAAGTAACAGTTTAAAGGATATGAAAGGACAACAATGTATTAGTAAAGTTTTGTCATATATTCAAGTAATAAAAGTCACCATATAGAGTGTACTTAGTTAAACTGGCAATATAATACGTATGTCTAAAAAAAGCCCTAAATCATAACCGAATAGTGTAGATGAAACTTCATTCAGAAAAGGGCTAAAACCCTATACCATTACAAACATATTTGGTACACAAATAAGGTGGGAAAAATTACAAAAAGGGTTATAAAAAAAAAGGATTTTATGAGTAGGTAATGCATCTTATCTCCATATATTGTGACTCATTATCTCAAGGTCCAAAGCATCTCTCAAACTCGATAAACTTGGACACCCATTGTTTATCAATCTCTGGCACCAAATGATAACAACTTTTGAGGAAGTCATAGCCAGATTTGGAGAGGAATCAATGATACCAATAAGCAGAATCCACCTTGTCGGAAATAAAGGGAAGAATATCAACAATGGCACCATTTTGATGAACTAGAATACCTTCGCCTAAACGAGCCCTCACCAAAACCGTCTCGAGCCCTTTGAACAAAAAAGATTTAAAAACTTTCTTGGAAATTTTGTACACCATCTCCTTTGACACATGAAGATTCAGTAGACACCTAAAAAAACATGAGATGATATATGTGTTCAAGTGATACTTCCCTCTAAAAATTAGGAAACGTTTCCCTAAGACTAGTTTGACAGCTTTCAAAGCTAGATTATCCTTCTTAGCAAGCAACCCTCTCAAACACCCATCAGTGATAGGACCCAGAAATGGTAAGGATAACAGAAGTTGAATCCATCGTGTAAAATGCAGCCAACATTTACAAAAAAACTTCATAAAAAATAAGGTTAAACTGACATGAAGGGTATTGAGTGCCACGATGGATCACCTTAAATTTCAAGTTCATTGTGGTTTTTTTTGTTTTCCATTTATTGAACATCTCCAATAATTTAATCTCTTCTTCACGATTTTGCAAATGTTTCATTATCTCAACAATGTATACATTTACCAAGTACAACAATGATTTTTAAGCCGGGGAGGGTCATCTAAACATTGTGGTAAATGTTTTTTCTTGTTCAGGAGTTACTTTTTGGTTGGAATTGAGTTGACCCTCCTGAATTAAAAATTATTATGTACTTTAATGTTTACATGGGACTTTGGCAAACCACTCTTGTCAGGCTTGAACTTCGAATCATTATTTTATACTTATTTTTCTTGGGAATCATATAGCCTATACTTGTTAAATATTAAAAAAATTATGAGTAGCTATGAAAATAGCTAACTAAGTGAGTGGAAAATAAATTATGTAGCCATTTTTCCTATGACATCCAACATATAACTATATTTTCCTTTCTGAGTACGATTCTATTTTTTGATGATGTGTTAAGCTCTAACGAATTCCCCTTATTTAACAGACTTGTGAATAGAGAAAGAAATGTCGTTGCCCTCATCCAAATATGAGTGCCACAATAGTTCATTAAAGTTGGTTTACAATATTCATGGTTTCCTTGAGCTGATATACTTAGCTTTCTATTTTTTATTTTTTGTTAGACAATTCTCTCTTACAATAAGGAAACTACATTAAATATTGTGTTTTTATGGTTGATGTTGAAGCTTGTGGTCTACAGAGATTGGAAACAAAGATATATGACATACATTCCTTTTGAGTTTGTTATGCATTATAATTTTTAACTTGCTCCCCTTTCAAAAATATTCTCAAAAGATATTAAAAATTTATGGAAACCAGTTCACTTCAAACTAAGTCATTTATTGATTATTCTGATCTAAAAGATATATGGAACACAATAATCAAATAAAATTGAATCATTATGAAATTATTCTTGGATTTAAAAATATTTTCTTAAATATAGAGTTGACCTATGTGAATGTAGTAAAATATACAATAGAAAAAAATTACAATATTTCATAGTTACAAGAAATGCCCCAAACCATCATATAAGAGAGATTTTGAACTAACCTGTTAAAGAAAGGTTGTTCAAACCTGCATCAAAAATACAAAATTGTAAGTAGAAATAATTAAAACTAAAAAATATCTAGAAAAAACATAAAAGAAAAGGCATTAGATCATTTAAAGCCTCTAAAAAGCTAAAGAATAGTTATATACATTTGGATAAAATATAAAGAGATGCAACACAACAGTGGCCATAGAATATAGCACTTTTTATGATAGCTCAAATTAGTACTCTTATTTTCCCTCAAAATTTCATTGGGTTTGAACTAAAAATTACTTGTGTATACTTATTTCCATGGGTCACTTGCAACATGTAGTTTTTCCTAGAGCATCTATACAATATTGGAGCATTTTATGGACTATGCATTCAATCTCAATTTCTAGTACATATAGGCATTGATAGCACCTAATGTTGGGTGGATGCCAACCCGAAATGAGTTGACTAGCTTGATTGTGATCCATCATCGGAAGTATACACTTAAGCATATGTTTGAACACCCCCAAGTGTCTATCAATAATAGATTGGATATACAATGGTAGTGATGTTGTTAGAATTATTCATTGATGTCAAAGGGATCTTGTTTGCCAAGGGATTTTATCTCTGTGAAATTGATCTCAAATGTCAAGGGCTATGTCTTATGGGATATTGTTTCTTGTTCATGTTTGATCTTGTTTGTTCATGGCTTGGGAAGGTTGTCTAATTTTTTGGTTCTCTCTAGATTACAGTAATGGTAGGGTTTCATTCTTTACTACGGTTTTAGCCCCAATTCCCTTAAATCCTAAGTGTCTTTGTTTGGTAGAACACTTTATGTTATTTTTTTTGTTGACTTGTTATCCTTGGTGAGAAGTCATTTAAGTGACAACTTAAACCATCATCGTCATCATTTTTATTAGTCTCGCTCTCTAGTGATTATTTGTTTAGGTGGTATTTTATCTTATTTTTGTGAAGTAGACTAAAGTGTGATTGTTTTGATGATGATCCAATGGCTAATACAAAACCTTGTATCCAATCAATGGTTCGTGTGGAGCGTAGTTTTGATTTGTTCTAACTTTGAGAAAATTGTGTTGATGTGACGTGATAAAAGTGTCATACTTTTATTGCATCACATGCCCTCTTCAAAGTGTATTTTCATAAAGCTAGCACATAAAGGAAATGCATCAAGACAAGGTGAATAAGAGATGGACGCATGTCAGTTTAGAAATGTAGTGTTGAGTCTCTTCACAGTGTATTTTAGTTTTTCATCAGCTTTGAGTATACTACACTAAAGTGTTGTGTTGGCATGTGTAAGGTATTGCAAATCAACGATCATTGCAATAGTGCATTTCTAGCCTCCTTTGACACAATAAAATTTTAACTTCCAGATTGGCATAAGATTAAAGTTATTTATATAATAAATTTACAAAATGTACCTTTGAGGCACTTCCCCTTCAATTGCCATTTTAATAGTCCAATATGACTCTCTTTAGAATGCCCTGGGTTCCTTCAGTGTTCTCACAATATTGGATTAAAATCATAATTTATAGATAAATGGACTTAAACCTTTTTTCACTGTGGAACCAAACATGAAAACTAGTAGAAACTTAAATTTCAATATCCCAAGACCTCCACAAAGTCATCTGGCATCAAACCCCTCAGAAATTGGAATTTAAATGTTTCACCAAATCACTGACAAAATTCGTAAAACAAGGACCTCTCCTAAATTAGGAAGAATTTAAGCACAAAAATTTTGGAAAAAAATATATAATCAAGTCAATATTCTACCTATAAAAGGATTTTCATGAAATCTTGCTAAATCCCAAAACTAAATTTATTTTTTTGGTCAACGCGGGATTTCTTGTTGACCCGAATGCTCCTGCATCACTATCCCAATGATAATTTCCTTATCATATTATTCCAATGGGAAACTAGGTAGATGAATCCATGTGGGTTCCATCTTGTGTAGATCTATAAAATGTCAAAGATAATTTTTCATTTGTATAGAGAAAGGGTAGATTTTTCCTTTAATCAAGGGCCTCCAACCAAAATATTGGTGCAATTTTTCCTTTGGAGAAATGAAAAATTAGCATCCCTTTTAGTAGAGCACTTACCTCAATATTTCCTTTAATCTTACATTTATTAAATTTCAATAGGAACAAGATTAATGTTGGAACATTTATCAAGGAACGTGTGAACCATAGCACTTTCTATGTTAAGGATGACCATTTCTATATAGTTAAATCCATAATTTTAACTATGATTCCCTTTCTAAATTCATTGAACGAGACACCTCCAAGAGATATATGGGTAGAAAAGGGAGGTTTTAGAAAATCCACCTAGGATTTTTGGCCCATGGTTTTGCTAAAAGGTAACTTCTTTCCAACTGACCCACCTTCCAATGTAGGTGAGGACCCACATGGAAGAGTATCTTTTTATATCATGGTGTTTCCACCATGAAACATGAGGAATCCCACCCCAATGATGACCCTCTCATTTCAAATTCTATTTCATTATTGATGAGAGAATTACAAGGGTTGTGCAATCTTCTAGGAAAAATCATGTTTACTATTTTTAAGTTTGTGTTAACTTCTAAAAAAGTAGATATATATATGTACACATCTAAAAATGGTCACGGTTAATCAAACCTGTTAATTAATTAAATAAATATGAATTATTTAATTAATATTCTTAAGTCATCTACATATAAATAAATTTAATTATTTATTTATATTGTTCGTTTTTTCAATTCTTCTAATTTAATTAAATAAATAATATTATTTAATTATTGCTATCTTCCTCTTAATTAATTAAATAAATTTCACAATTTATTTATATTAATTATTACAAATTTAAATTCTAAATTTAAATGATATTCTTCTTTCCTCCATAATTAAATATTTCCAATATTTAATTAAACGCTTTCTTTCTAATTCTTTATTCTTTTCCACATAATTAAATATTCTAAAAATATTTAATTAAAAAGCTTTCTTTCCTCCATAATTAAATATTCTAAAAATATTTAATTACAAACTTTCTTCCTCTCATATTTAATTAAGTATTTTTACATTTAATTAAAGTGTTTTTTATCATCTCTCACACATAATTAAATATTATTCATTTAAATTATGGAAACATCTTCCATCTTTTTCTTAAACCTTCTATATTTTTCAACTTTTCGATCTTTCACCGTCCATCTTAACAGGTTTGATCTCAACCGTTGATCCTTGCCAACTGGATTCTTGCCCTCAAAAATCTATAAATACAGCCCTCTTGTGAGTTGAAAGGACACCTCGAATCTTAGATTTCATACGCAACTACTATAGTTGCATTTCAGTATTATCATCATAGCATCTTAGCATTTCAATTTCATAAGCTTAAATCATTTAGTCATGCACATGCATTTCAATTAATCTCATTGTCTTAAGCTGCCATTTCAACAAGCTGTTGCTTACACAACTGAGAGCCAGCAGCTTTAATCAAATCTTTGGAGATAGAGGACGATGGGATGACTTTGAAGAAGCCGTTAAAGTTTGCATTTATGTTCTTTAATTATATTTCTTTAATATAATGTCTTATCGGTGTGTTAGTTTACTGTTTGATTAATCCACATTTTCTAACAACACATTTTTGGCGCCCACCGTGGGGCATCCCCCCGTTTTTAATCTTTTTATTGCAGAAATTTTTTTGACAGGCGACAGGTGACGGACTAGAGTTGCACTTCGGCGCATATGAGCTTTCTTTCAGCGCATCCCGAGACTATCTCGACGCATCCCTAGACTGTTTCGACGCATCCAGAAACTGTTTTGGTGCATCCCAGGTCTATTTTGGCGCATACAGGGACTATTTCGGTGCATCCCGTACTGATCTTTCAGCGCATACAAGGACTATTTCGGTGCATCCCGTACTGATCTTTCAGCGCATCCAGTAACTATTTCAGTGCATTGGGGGTTTGTTTTGGCGCATACAGGAGGTTTGTAAACAGAAATTTTGATTTTGACGCCATCTGCGGACAAAAAATTTCTCAGCGCATGCAAGGGGTTTGTAATAGAAATTTTGATTCTAACGCCATTCGAGGACAAAAAATTTTATTTCTATTTTTAAGGCAAAATGAACCAATCCTAGGATACAAATTTAAAATCTGGAATCTATCAATCCTAGGGTAGTCACCACACGTTATTTTTGCAGTTAAAATGAACCCCATGCCTATTGTGAAGCAAAATCTTCACTTAGATTAGTTCATTGTCATTTGGTGCTATAAAAAGAACATTGTTTGCTTTGTCTGTGGCAATAGGTCTATGCTCTCCCCTTAACTGGGTGACCAAAATACCAGACTGCCTTTTTATTCTTATGCAATGTTTATGCTTTATTACATCCTTTAGAGGGCTTGCCGTAGTGGGAAAAAGTACTCACCCTACGGGAACGACCTAAGTGGGAACAACCAAAGCCAGGTTTTCCAACCCACTA
This sequence comes from Sequoiadendron giganteum, assembly GCA_007115665.2. NCBI lineage: Eukaryota > Viridiplantae > Streptophyta > Pinopsida > Cupressales > Cupressaceae > Sequoiadendron > Sequoiadendron giganteum. Next base: position 332,396,929 of record CM021105.1, on the reverse strand, counting down.
TAATCAAAAGCGAATTCGGGGAAAGTCCGCAATTCGACGGCAATGTGCAGAGATAACCATCCCCAAAGCTTTTGTTCTAAAGATTGGGAGGTCTCCTGAGGGATTTTATCTATTGCCGCACCAAACGAAAACCTTGACTACGAATCATAGTGTAGAAAGCCAGCCGAGTCAGTATCCAAACATCATTTTACTCATAGTGCAAGGGGAGGGAAGAATCTTCTCCCAAGACACTCACCATATAGTCGCCACGGATTTTTTGCTCAAGGGATTCGGTATCCACTTCCGTCACCTTGAGTACACACCTGGAAAAGACAAAAACACGAGCGCCCTCTAGGGGGTGACATGGCTGTGTGAGTTGACGTGATTTTAAGTTGTGGGCTATGATTACTATGATGACCTATTTGACAAATTAAGAGTGAGTCTGACTGAAGTGCTTATCTTGTTCAAAACCTGTGAAAATCTCAAGAACATACTCTTTGTTTAGATTTTAGGATTAACAAAACAACTGTCTGCTTCTCTATGCTGTGTTTTTCACATTTAAATCAGATTAAGATCATCGAAAAATATCAAACTGTCCAAACATGTATGTCTCAAAAGTCTAAAATAGATAATTTAGCGCATCCCGAGTCTGCTTCGGCGCATTGCTGCTCTATTTCGGCACTTTGTTGTTTTGTTTTGACGCATTACTACTCTGTTTTGATGCATTGTTGCTCTATTTCGACACATCTATGCTCTATTTCGGCACATCTATGCTCTGTTTTGGTGCATTTGTGCTCTGTTTCGGTGCATCCATGCTCTGTTTCGGTGCATCCATGCTCTGTTTCGGCGCATAGGAAGTTTGTTTTGGTGCATTCAATTCTTGTTTTGGCGCATATGTTTTCCGAGCCTAGTAATTTTCTGACATTTAGAAATCAAGTCATATCAGTCTAGTCTTTCCCATGCTCAGAGTTTGGAAGTCTACAACCTTTGATAAGAAGTCTCTAGAAAGAAAAATTAGAAAGCCAAAGAAATCCCTCGGTTATAAGAAGTTATTGAAGAAGAGGAAATTTCTATACCAAAGTCAAAAGGTCTTGCTTGAATATAGGACCTTTATTCACCAATATCACGACTATATTAGAGGTTTCACTGACGATTATGTTGTAGAACCCTTATACTCATGAGCCTTCTTTCAAAGAAGAGCCCTTTCTCAAAGGCACAACCACAGTCAACGTATTCGTCCTTCTTATATTCCCCAACCTGTAATTACGTACGCTACTCATCCCAATCAAATTCTGCAATAGAGAACTCAAGCACATTAGGCATCCATCAAGCCCATCTTTTTACAAAGCTACGATCAAACCTCACAAAGTGCAAAATCATCTTTATTTTGGTCTTTGGTTTAATTCTTGCAAATAGGATTTTCATCCTTCCAATCAGGGAATCATGAGCTAAAGATTAAAAATATTTTAAGTCATAGAATCTTCATTCTATCCTGACTTTCATATCCATCAACGTTGCACTATTTCATTCTTTTGATCAAGGTTAGTAGAATTTGAGTGAAGCTTATGCCTGTTGTCACGAGATCTCAAAAGCACATAGAAAAAGATGAAAGAGAAAGTACAGTAAGCAAAATGGGTGATAATGGTGAGAGGGAAGAGATCCCCTGTAATAACTCAAATACTGAAGAAATAACGGAAGAAAAGCTCCAAGAAGCAGAGCAGGATCCCCTATTCCATACTCTTATGGAAAGAGTTTTAGAATGAAACAAGGAAAGATATTCCTTTCATTAGCTAATCAAGGGGCTAAGTTACCTGCTGATTTTGACACATAAGGGATTAAAGAAAATCTTGAAACTCCTCCTAATGATTTTAGTGCCCTTACTCAACAGATCAAGGAATTACAAGGGCAAATAAAACAAATGCAAGGGGGTACCACAAAGAAGTATGTTTTGGATGACATATGTCCTTATCCTTTTGATAGGAGTCTTTGAATGATTCCTTTTCCAAAACATTGTGAAATCCCTAAATTTGATAGGTATAATGGGAAAACTTACCCCATTGAACATGTGAGGGATTTCTGAAATATGAGCTTAGAATTCGCTCATGACGATACCTACTTAATGCGATTGTTTCCACGAAGTCTGGGTGGAAAATCCATGGAGTGGCTTTCAAAGATCACTCCCCCCATCAAAACCTTTGAGGATTTAATAAACAAGTTTATATCACAATACTCTTACAACATCCAACACCAGATAACCATGCTTGATCTTTGTAAGGCGAAACAAAAAGTAGGGGAATCTTTCACTACATTTTTGCAAAGGTGGAGAAGGGTGTTTGCTAGATACTCTCGCCCTATTCCTGAAATAGAAAAGATGGATATCTTTATCGATAGTCTGAATCAATAAATGAGTTACAGACTAAACCTTTACTGTCCTCAATCATTTGAAAAATTGATTGAAAACGCAATTACTATTGAAGGTGCCTTGATCAAGCGTGGAGTTCTGAAAATTGATAAAGAGGGTTCAAATTCGTACAACAACAACAATGACAAGTCACGATTTTGGACTCGAAATAAAAATGTTGTGAATGATGGGGTAGTAGATGCTAACAATGTGAATACAAAGCCTACCGTCCTTAATGTGTCAGGTGTTCAACGTATCAATAATGCTGGAAATTCTAATACCCAAGGCAATGTTTCCAATCAAGGAAATGCAACTAATAATCATCATGGAAATAATTTTGGCAATAATCAAAATTTAAATATGCCTAGGTCTTTGTATTTTTTGAATCGACGAAGTTTCACTCCCTTGGGCCAATCTTTGGAATCCATTCTCAAAGAGTTATTGAATCAAAACGCTATTAAATTGCCACCACAAAGAGACTATGAGCCTCGAGTTAAACCACCATAGTGGAATGACTCGCACTTTTTTTATTATCATAGGTGCAAAGGTCATAAGACAAACAATTGCCAAGGGTTGAAGAATATTGTTCAGGATTTGATTGATAACCATACCATCACGGTTGAGGGACATAATGCCAATAATGACCATCAAGCATTCAAGGATCCTCTCCCTAATTATCAAAAAGGAGAATCTTCGGGTGACAAGGGCAAGAATGTTAATTACGTCCATGACGTCATTATCAATCATATTTATACTGACGATCAGCACATCAATGCTATCTAAATCAAAGGTAAGCAAGAATATTGAGATGTCAATGCTACGACAAGGGGACAAGCCAAAATCATTGTCAAAGGAAGCTCATCTAAAGCGGCAATTCCCCCTCCAATTCAATACAATTTGGTTGATCAACTACAAAAAACATCAGCCCAAATTTCTATCTTGGAACTTTTAAAGTTATCACCTGCACATAAGGACATTCTAGAAAAGGCCCTTGTTGATACAACTGTATCCCCTGATCTGGATATCAATAAATTTCAAGCCATGGTGGGACACTTGTCCTCATCCACATGTTTATCCTTTACTGAAAAAGATGACTCATCCATAACCCATCCACATAATTCATCACTCTACTTAGAGGTCATGGTTCACAAAGCTCGCATTAGAAATTTCCTCATAGATGGGGGAGCCAGATTAAACATTTGTACTTTGAAATTGGTCCTAGATTTGGGATATTCAGCAGAATCTATAGATCCATGGAGGAAAATTACAATCAAGGTATATGATGATGAGGAAAGGACTTCCAAAGGCCTCATCATGCTACCAATCAGAGTGGGACCTATTGTGAAGAATACCTTTTGTCAGGTTATAGATCGAGATCTAACTTATAACATACTCTTGGGTCGTCCATGGATCTATGACATGCAAGTTGTACCATCTACTTATCATCAATGCTTGAAGTTTCCATATGATGGACAGGAAGTAACAATACCTGGTGGTCACATTATTAGTCAAACTTGCTCTAACCTAAGAGCAACTCAGGACACACTCGTCCCACACAATAGAGAGGCCTTGGCCATCTCTACCTCCAAGAACAATGAACAAACAAGTGAAATGATAAGTAATTTTGGCACCCAACTAAAATTGAAAGATAATGGAGTGGGAGAATATTCTTTATCTCTCTCTAATCTACCTCTATCTCCAACATCCCATGGTCAACCATCAACATCCATACAACAGGCTACAGCAGCTTTAGCCTCAGCTTTAGTTCCCATCACCAAGTTTAATGAGATATTTATCAAAGAAACTGAAATAGAAGATAGAGCTATCCTTGATTGGCTCTATAAAGATGAAGAAGAATCCGTACATGTCAAATTACCCACAGAATAGTATGGAAAAGGTTACGCTATCATGCAACAAATGGGTTATGAAGGAAATGGCCCTATAGGTAAAAGGAAAGAAGGTATTGTTGAACCTGTCCAACTAAAAAAAGTGCACCCAACTGATAAAACTGGGTTAGGATATGGTGAAGATACAAATGAAGAAGTGGTACAAAGAATGACTAAGGAGGAGTTAATCGAATCAATTCTAAGAATTCAAGCAAACAATTTTGAGACTGACTCCAATGAATATGAATGGGATGACTTCTCTGATGATACTTTCATCTCAGAGAAAAGGGTGGACGTCATACACAAATTCATACCCGCATTCTTATAAGGGGAAAGCTCAAGGCCTCCACTTGATTACGTTCTACAAAGCGATCATGACTCAAGTGAGACCGATTCGATTCAAAGTGAGACAGATCATTCACAGGAGGATACCATCCTAGACCTCCCCTATGATGACATTAACAATAGCATCATGACCCTAATAGCCAGCGACCTTACTCATCCTAATGATCCATTTCCTTTGGTCCATCCTGAACTCATTGATTGGGAACAAATTGCACCTATTGATGTCCCAACTTTTCCCAATGACGAAACCATCATAAACTTTCTTTGTTCCTCCCAACCTGAAACAAGTTCCACCAGGGAATCACAAGATCAGAGTCTTTGACAAGAAAGTGCCAAGTTTCTCAGCTATGAAATAAATAATATAAAAGAAAGATCTAATGGTGAAAACCTAACAAAGGCAGTGTTAGATCAAGAAAAGAGAAAAATAAAAAGCTTATCCAATGGTGAAAACCTTTCAAAGGCGCCAGAGGATGGGAAACTTGACACTCTTCTAGAGCATTATTAGGAAAGATCTTCTATCCTAATTGAACCAACAGAGGCACTCAACATAGGTTCTACAGAGCAGCCCAAAATCTTGCAATTGGCCGCATCTCTAACAGAGGAAGTACCTAGATTCATAGAATTTATCAAGAATAATCAAATCAGTTTTGCATGGTCCTACATGGATATGCCTAGATTAGATCCAGATCTCATCATGCATCATCTATCTATAACACCGAGGGCAAAACCTGTGAAGCAGAAACTCAGAAAAATGCATCCACATGTTGCATTACTAGTTAAAGAGGAGTTAAAAAATATTTTAGATGTCAGATTCATCTGGTCCATGGATTATGCATAATGGATCTCCAACATCGTACCTATTTCAAAGCCAAACGGAAGGATTAGAATTTGTACAGATTTCAGGGATTTGAACAAAGCATGTCCTAAAGATGACTTCCCTTTGCCAAATATAGACATGATTGTTGATTTGACTGCTGGACATGCAATGTACTCATTAATGGATGGATTTTCAGGATACAACTAGATAAAGATTGCACTAGAAGATCAGGATAAAACAGCGCTCACATGTCCTTGGGGTACCTATTGCTGGAACGTAATGCCATTTGGGCTGAAGAATGCAGGAGCAAAATACCAATGAGCAATGACAAAAAAATTTCATGATATGATGCATACATTCATGGAGGATTACGTTGATGATCTTCTTGCCAAGTCTAACACTAGAGAAGGACACATCGATATCTTATCTAAAATTTTCAAAAGAATGGAACAATTCAAAGTGAGACTTAATCCAAAGAAATGTGTCTTTGGAGTGAAATCTGGAAAGTTATTAGGTTACATTGTATGAGAAAGGGGAATTGAAGTGGATCTAGCTAAGGTACAAGCAATTCTTGATATGCCAGCACCAAGAAACATTAGCCAACTACGCTCTTTATAGGGATGGTTACAATCCATTCGCAGATTCATTGCTCAACTGGCAGATAAAAGTTTACCATTTACACATATCTTACACAAGAATGTTCCATTCAAGTGGGAGCACAAATGCGAAGCAGTGTTTGATCAGATAAAGCAGTATCTTATGAATCCACCAGTATTGATTCCACCAATGCAAGGTGCGCCTCTCATACTATATATTGCTACCACGGAAGTGTCTTTAGGAGCATTATTGGCATAGGAAGACAACTCAAGAAAAGAGCGAGCAATTTATTACATCAGTCGAACCTTGACAAGTCACGAGCTTAATCATACCTTCATTGAAAAATCTTGTTTAGCAGTGATGTTCACTTCTCAAAAGTTACGACACTACATGCTCACTCATACAGTAAAGCTTGTGGCTAAGATTGACCCACTCAAATATCTTCTAAGTAAGGCAAACTTAACTGGCAGGTTGGCTAAATGGGTTATGATCCTAAGCGAATTTGATATTCATTATGTGGATTGGAAAGCTATCAAGGGACGGGTAATTGCAGATCAATTAGCAGAAGCGACACTACCAACAGAACACCCCATACACATTGATTTTCTTGATGTCGATGTATTCACAGCAATTATCCAGCAGTCATGGTCACTCTACTTTGATGGTTCTTACACTCAACATGGTTCAGGAGTCGGGATTCTTTTTATTACACCTCAAGGACATACAATTCCAAAATCTTATCGGCTAATGTTTCCTTGCACAAACAATGTAGCCGAGTATGAGGCATTAGTAATTGGCATAAGAATTGCAGTAGACTGGAAAATCACAGAACTTCAAGCCTTTGGTGATTCACAACTTGTTATAAATCAAATCAATGACGAATATCACACTAAAGATGACAAGTTGATACCTTACAAAAGAATGGTGGACGATCTCAAAAAAATACTTTGTTAATATCAAGTTCATACAGATTTTGCGCATTGATAATAAAGCAGCAGACGCTATGGCTACAATCGCCTCTCTACTTCAGTTGACAGAGAATCAAACACAGTACGATTTCCTAGTGGAACAATTATTTTCTCCCACCCATGACAATCCTGAAACTCAAATCATTTTCCATCTAACCAGTTCTGACTCTCCCTTGTATGGCCAAATTTACACTTACCTAAAGGATACTATTTTACCCTTAGACTTGTCTAGGAATCAGAAATGAAATTTCATCCATCAATCATCCTGTTACACCTTAATTGCCGATGTCTTACATCGATGTGGTCTGGATGGTACCCTCCTTAGATGTCTCAAACGCGATGAATCTGAAAAGGCCTTACAAGAGGTACATGGTGGAATTTGTGGGACACACTCAAGTGGACTAACCTTAGCAAAGAAACTTGTTTGATTAGGTTATTACTGGCCGACCATGGAAAAGGAATCATTCATCTTTGTGAAGAAATGTGCAAAATGTCAAATTCATGGGAATCTCATTCACACTCCTGCTCAAGAATTACAATCTTTCACCACAACATGGCCTTTCGCTCAATGGGGATTGGACTTGGTTGGTAAGATACACCCATCATCGTCAAATGGACATAAATTCATCATTATAGCCACTGAGTATTTCACTAAATTGATTGAAGTTTTTCCCCTAACAACTGTTACTGGCAAACAAATCTCTTCATTCATTTTAGTCTATATCATCTACCGATATGGTATTCCCAACTCCATTATCACAGACAATGGAAGACTCTTTAAAAATCAAGATGTTGATGAGCTATGTGAAAGATTCTGCATCCAACGCAAGTTCTCTACGCCTTACTATCTACAAGGGAATGGTCAAGCTGAAGCTTCAAACAAAACAATTCTTAATATTTTGAAGAAGATAGTAAATGATGCAGGTCGTGATTGGCATGTCCAATTAAATCCAGCATTATGGGCATACATAACAAGCATTCGCACACCAACAGGAGCTACCCCTTATGCTTTGGTCTATGGAGCAGAAGTTGTTCTACCACTAGAAGTCAAAATTCCCTCACTTTGAGTATCACTAAAATGGTTAATCAATGATGAAGACTATAGAGTATCAAGGTTACAAGAGCTGGAACTGCTTGATGAATGGCATCAAATTGCAGTTAATCATTTGAAGGGATATCAACAAATTATGTCTCGCAGCTATAATCATAGAGTCAAACCATGAACTTTTCAAGTGGGTGATTTAGTTCTCAAAGAAAACCCTTGTAATCAACAGGATCGAGAAAAGAAAGGCAAGTTCGAACCTAATTGGTTGGGCCCTTTCATTATCATTGCAGCGTACGGATCGGGGGAATATCAGTTGTCAACTACAGAAGGGGACCTGTTTGAAGATCCAACCAACAGCATTCACCTAAAGAAGCCTTATGCCTGAGAAAATATCAAAAACACCATAAAAAGTCTTGAAAAAAAATACAAAAAGAGCAAAAATACAAAAAAAAAATTCATTGCCTTGATGAAAACCTAACAAACAGGTGTCTTGGTAATAGCAAAAAAATCATAAAATCAAGAAAAAGTGCAATAAAAACAAACGGTGAAAACCTGGCAAACAGGCATTGTTTGTGATTTTATTTGGCTCTCTCATCTATTGGGATTCATTTTGCATATCCATCTTTTCATCGGCATCACACACATGCCTCGCCATCACAGTTTACATCGCATCATCTCCTTGAATGACAAGGACCTCATCATGGCTTGATGAATTAGGATTATCCTTAGTAGTAGTTGTGTTTAGCAAGAGTCAAAGTACAAAGTCACTAAGGGGCAATTCGCTTCTTGGAGCTTTTCTAAAACAGGCAAACGACAAACATGTGTCTAGAATCAAGTATCAGGAAACAACAAATTTGTCCAAATTACACTGAGGCTGCATGATCATTTTGACAAATGAACAAATTGGATGATCTTAATCTGAATAAAATGAATGATACACTTAAAGCAAAAAGTTGCAATTGTTGTTTTGATATTTGATGACATCATGTCTTTGGAGTGATTCAATGATGTACTGAAACTAGAATCACAAGGAAGAAGTATGATTTTTTTTCTTTGCTTGTTGTTTGTAAGCTAATCATTAGTATGGTGCAAATTTGTCGTGGAACATGCTCTACAATGTATCATTGATGACATTTCGGAATTTGTATAGGAAAATGGTTAACTTTTGTCTGTTTATGCAAACAATACTCAGGTCATCTTGGTTCAATTATACCTTGATGCTTGTATTTAATTGCTATATCAAACATCATGAAAGCAGTACTCAGGTCATCATTGGTGCTAACATACCCTTTGATGCATGTACTAACTTTCAACATATCAAAAGGCTCAATGATGAAAACAAAGCACAACACGAAATGGCAACAAGGAGAATAGTTCATTACTGCATTTTAGGATTGCATAATTCATTTGCACTTCGAGGGTTGTTTAAATAGATTTTTGAGAGTTGGCCACATTCTTGAATATCTTTTCAGACAACGATTGAGTATGACTAGACATTTGTTACATCTCATTTTATCATTACTCATATCATTTCACCAAAACTCATTTAGGGTATCATTATTATTGCATCTATATTTCATTATTAGTTCATCATATTCATATCATGTGCATAAATCATTCATTATTATTATCATAACATTAACATTTACATTTGAATTTTGATTCACATCATCTAAATATTAAAATTGCATCCATATCATTCATTTCACATCATCATTTAGGTTATCATGTTCATTTACATTTTACATCATTATCATGTTACATCATTCTTCATATCACATGCATTTCATTCATTTAATATTACATCTTCATAAATCATATCCTTTATCCACTCATCTCATTCTAGTAGGTTCCATTTTAACTCATTCATCATTACATCATATCATATTCACATAATTAAAAACATTCACCGTTACATCTTACATCTTGCATTCATTACATACATCATAAAAGAACATCATTTTCAATTGCATCATGCATACATCATATTCGAAACATTTCATCACAACACATCCTGCATTATCATACATAACATAAAAGAAGAACATTTACATCATCATTTACATACATCATCATTCCCATATGCGCTATTCTATCAACCAGAGGTGCGCAAACAGTCATCCTATGCGCCAATTTACCCTATGCACCAATTTAGCATCCTACGCGGGCAGTATTTATGTATGCGCTATTACAAGGACCCTATGCGCCACTCTACACTATGCGTGACTGTTTCATCCCTATGAACTAAACTGGATGCGTGACTTTATCTACCCTATGCGCCATACTATGGCTCGTATGCACTAAACTGGGACGTGAAAAATTAAAAAAAATTACAAAACACGCGAAAAATCATCAAAAAAGTTTACAAAGAGGATTAGGTCGACTTACTGGAGGTCCATACGCAGCTGGTCTCTGATACCGGCGGGCTCGCTCGAATCTATGGCGCTCATAATGGATCAACATCTTGTTTTCACCTCTCAGAGCTCTGAAAATTACCAAAGGTTATTGTTCAAATGACAATGACTTTTCACCTTTTTCACCTTTTAAGGGGGTAAAAGGGTGAAAATATTCAAATTTTTGCAAAACAAAGCGTTATTTCGAGAGCTAAATCACTAATTTTCCTCCGAAAATCATTCTAATTCTTTCATCAGGTGATTTATCTCTTGAAGGGGCATATAGCATCGACAATTTCTAAAATTTTGGGGTGAAAATTCTTTGAAGCAATGCGTAAAACACATCACTTCAAAGAGGGGCAAAATGTACACATCTAAAAATGGTCACGGTTAAACAAACCTGTTAATTAATTAAATATGAATTATTTAATTAATATTCTTAAGTCATCTACATATAAATAAATTTAATTATTTATTTATATTGTTCATTTTTCCAATTCTTCTAATTTAATTAAATAAATAATATTATTTAATTATTGCTATCTTCCTCTTAATTAATTAAATAGATTTCACAATTTATTTATATTAATTATCACAAAGTTAAATTCTAAATTTAAATGATATTCTTCTTTCCTCCATAATTAAATATTTCCAATATTTAATTAAACGCTTTCTTTCTAATTCTTTATTATTTTCCACATAATTAAATATTCTAAAAATATTTAATTAAAAAGCTTTCTTTCCTCCATAATTAAATATTCTAAAAATATTTAATTACAAACTTTCTTCCTCTCATATTTAATTAAGTATTTTTACATTTAATTAAAGCGCTTTTTATCATCTCTCACACATAATTAAATATTATTCATTTAAATTATGGAAACATCTTCCATCTTTTTCTTAAACCTTCTATATTTTTCAACTTTTCGATCTTTCACCATCCATCTTAATAGGTTTGATCTCAACCGTTGATCCTTGCCAACTGGATTCTTGCCCTCAAAAATCTATAAATACAGCCCTCTTGTGAGTTGAAAGGACACCTCAAATCTTAGATTTCGTACGCATTTACTATAGTTGCATTTCAGTATTATCATCATAGCATCTTAGCATTTCAATTTCATAAGCTTAAATCATTTAGTCATGCACATGCATTTCAATTAATCTCATTGTCCTAAGCTGCCATTTCAATAAGCTGTTGCTTACACAACTGAGAGCCAACACCTTTAATCAAATATTTGGAGATAGAGGACGATGGGATGACTTTGAAGAAGTTGTTAGAGTTTGCATTTATGTTCTTTAATTAGATTTCTTTAATATAATTTCTTATCGATGTGTTAGTTTATTGTTTGATTAATCCACATTTTCTAACAACACAATATATAAATAAATATATAATATATAATTATTTCAATTCTAAAGATAAAAATAAATATATCTATATTTTAACATAATTTAGCTTTTTAATATAACAACCAATTTTAATGTTGGTTATAATTTTAAAAAATAATTAAACTTTGAATTTAATTATTTGATGTAATTATGGGGGCTTAAACCCCTTGCCTATAGTTTGTGGAGGAGGAATCCTCCACCCAATAAAATCCTAGGAAGAGGAGGATGACCCCCTCAATGGAGATGTAACCTCTCTATCAATGATATGATTACCATGCAAAGCCATCCATGTCTTATATATGAAAAAATGGCTCATAACTTTAGAAAAATCATAAGCTAGAATAACTACTCATTTTTTTCAAGGTCAAAAGATGTTGTCGATTTGTAAGAATTGAGCTCACGAATAGCAATTCTTCCTTAATGAAGTGCACAATTTTTGCAAGGTTTTATAACGAACTATTTTTATGGAATCAAATAGATGATTGGGTTTCCCAAACTTGGCCCAAATATTCACATCCTTATTACCTCCCCAAAGGCTTCTTCCACATCTCCTTTAACTTTTAAGCAATCATAAATTATATCCTCCAATGTTGTCCATGGAAAATTCACAATTTGTTCATTTTCCTATAAAAATGGACCCTAATTTCAACCCTTGGATTAATGCACCTCCTTTGCATTGGTTTAGATTAGATTATACAATCTCTTGATTAAGTATTGGTCCATGGAAAGCCTTAGAAAAATTGTATATGGTTTGGACCTCACCCTCGTAGTTGATAAATAAATCATGAATGAAAACTCCTTTTCTCTATGCAAGAGTCCACCTCACTTACAATATGTGATCCTAAAGGAATCCTTCATAAATACTTTGATCAGGAGCTAACACCAATCTATGGAAATTAAGACTCAAAAAAATCATTTCCTATCTTGCAAGAGTCACAATCACTTGGAGATTAATTGCACCCTGAAGGAGCTGCCAAAATTCATGAGGAGATGGGTGGACAAGAACAAAGAGGTCACACTCATCCAGAGCTCTATTCCTCAAGATGATATGTTTCTAGAATGTAGCTCTAGAAACCCTAACAACTTGGAAATAATCCCATTCAGGGAACATTATTTTCATGTATCTTAAATAGCCAAAGTGGAATGTCAAACTCATACCTCTAGGTAATGAAATCAATGCACCTATTAAGGATGGTATTGGAATCCTTAACTATCAGTCAATCAACTTCCAAACTTATAAACTTAAACATTGGTTTTGAAAAGAAAAGAGGTAGAAAAAGGAGGGGGGAAGAATTGGCTTAGGAAAAATGTCTTTCAAACATCAAAGAATATTTGCTAAGATCTAAGGGAGGTAAACCCTCCTTTAGAGATCCATGGATATAAATTCATGGAATGTGGGGGGCTTAAGTTCCCCTAACAAGTGGTGCACTATCAAGCACCAAATTGAATTAATGTTTTTTGGTATAATAGTCTTACAAGAAACTAAACTAAACAAATAGGAAGCATCAACCTTATTCAAGCATTATCATGGTTGGTTTGGGAGTGGTGTAGATGCAATAGGCTTGGTTGATGGTCTTGGACTTCTATAGAATCCCCTTGGAGCTTATATTAATCTTCTCCTTTCTTATCTTAGTTGGATTCTTTGCAAGGTTCATAGCTCCATCTCTGGTCTTTCCTTTTAATTGTTCAACGTGTATGGTCTAATTAAGAACAAGGAAAAAGTAAAGATTTGGCATGAAATCCATTCTATCATTTTTTACACAAATATAAGAAAATTATTCTGGTAGGAAATTTTAATACAATTTTGATTCTAAAGGAGAAAAGTTATGTAATTTCTCATGAATCCAAATCACAAAGGGATATTACCAAATTTTTCAATGATTTTGATCTAGTATATGCGATCCCCAAAAATGGCCTCTACATTTTTTTATAAGGAAAATCAGGTTTTGAAGGGATCCTGATGTTGGATGTTGTGGTTGTGTTTCTGATATATTTTTGTCATTGATGTCAGCACTATTAGCATTTTAATCTACTTAAGGTTGTATACATTGAGGAGATTGAGAAAATTGTAAAAAAAATATAGTACAGGCATCCAGTGGAGCTGAGAAGGTCAGAATGTTGGAAAGATCTGTGTGTTGAAGATCTGAAGGTGCACTTCAAAGGGTTTGGTGTTGAACCTTTCTAGTGTGTTGTTTGAAATTTGCAGTGGTGCGCATGAAGTTTTGTGGAAGTTATGATGATCTGTGTGCCTATAGTTATTCAGTCTTTGTAGATGGTGTTCTTGGTCAAAGCGGATGAAAGTATGGTAATCTCATGTGTTACTCATGTGCCTATGACATTCATGGATGATTCTAGATCATGCTCTATCCTTGGTGTAGGTCCACAGTGATTGGAGTTTTTGTGATCAGATATTTTTCCGATATGTAGCCGAGTGTTCATGTTCTTGGCCGACATTATGGTGTTAGCGTGTTGTGGATCCATGAGGATTAATATTTATTGTTTGGCATGTTTGGAGATGTTTGTTTGGGTCCTCACTATGTTATGGCTGACTTGTGTTGGTACGCATTGAAATTTATTCATGTATCAAGGCCGATAGTTGTAATTTATTCCTTATTTGTGGCCGACTGAATAGTGGATGCAAATTCATGTAGCAGATATATATACAAGATTGTTTTCCTCATTTAGAGTGTGCTCAAGTGTATAAGTGATGTACAAGTGCGAATAAAGGTCAGATCATTCAGAGCAAAGTGTGGAAGCATTTGAAGAGGTTTTAGTGTGCCTAACTAGAACTGTAATTAGGCTTTTGCAAAAGCTATTTTCTTAGTTCAAATTCATCAAATGGATTTAATATAATTATTGTATGTAAGGCAGTGAGCCTTCCCTTTGAGCAATGTGCTCTAGGCAGTGTGCCTGAATGCAAGTGCATTCTGTTTTTATTCTTCATTATACTTCTAACAGGGTATAATCTTGTGGACTAACATCCACCGTGGTTTTTCCCCTCATAGGGTTTCCATGTATAAAATCTTTGTGTTCATGTGTCTTTGATGTGTTGTTCTTATGCTTGCATAGTTAATTATCAGATATGTGATATAAGGATTGGTTAATATTGTATAAGTTTTATTTTGGTAACAACTGATTCACCCCTCCCCCCTCTCAGTTGTCTATCCTTGTTTCGCCAACACCTAAAACCCTTTACATCAAGAGAAGGCTACCAAAGATTAAGCAACTAGCACCAACAACCCCAAAAAAACAAAAAAGTTGTTAAAAGATAAACCTAGAGAAACTAACAGCTAGACCAACAATAAAACATCAGCATAGAAGATGACCAAACACAAATTACATCAGATTAACTAAAACCTTGTCCGCCTCTAGATTACTAGAGATAACATTATCATGCATCTCCACCACATCTTCAAGATTCTAAAAATAAATATTAGCCCTCTTTTTAGTCCTTCTCTTGGTTCGCAAACATGGCCCCTCATTCAAACTCTTCTCCATTTTATTCTTGTGATTAACATTAGCAATCACCTCCTCATTCTCACCTAGATCCAGTTGTTGACCAGTCCACCTAAGAGCTTTTTCATTCAGCAGAGTCAAACGCTACACACTTGAATTAAGAGACTAGTTACTAATTTGCACCACAGACTACAAATCACTACAAATCTTTTTAACTTTATCCTCCAAAGAAACAATTTGCTCCTCATGAACCCTTTGGACATTATCCTCCAAGGGCACCAACCTCTCCTCATGGTCCCTACCCATTTTCTCGGCATCCACCGCCACCTTGTCAAGAACAACATTCATGGTTTTAAATTTGATTTTCACCATTCGTTCCTTTTTGTTACATTTAACTAGTGCCACACAGACACTCTACCATTCATCCAACTTAGCATTAAGATACTTGACATCCAAAAAAATCCATTTAAACAGTGACAAGAAATTTTTAGTCCCATCCTCTGTCATTCTAAAAAAACATCCAGGTCAATTTCATCCCAGTTCAAAGGCTCGGCAGAAGGGTTAGTGACATTCTCAGGCTGACACTTGTGATCCACACCATTACCCTTCAAAGAATCCTCCAAATCAACAAATTCAACTTCCACCTGTTGCTTACTAGAGTTTACCATCAAGTTCGCCAACAACTCCAAAAGACCTTTCTTATCCTCAACATGCTCAAAACCCTTACAATCAGGGATCACCAACCCGGTTTTCATAAGGGGAACATCCCCAAGACTCTTCACACCATCTCCCTCAAGACCTTTTTTCTTCCATACGATGCCCCTTATCAGCTTTAATTCTCCCCTATTTCCCCTTCATAGTAAAATAGGGAACACTCCTGAACCTTTCATCCCTTCCTCAACCAGGTTTAAATCCCGCTTATCATCCCTTTGACCACCTTTCTTCCCCTTAGACCCCTTCTTTGCACCAGATGACAAAGCATCCTTCATTTTAGTGTCAGTCTCATAACCTTTCAACCAAGAGTTAGAAACCTCCAAATCATGGTCCTTCATGTAGTATTACCATATTTAACCAATGACTCCAACTCATCAAAGCCATCCTCCTCATAATCTCCATCCCATTCCTCTATTGATTCCTTTGTTTCATAACCAAGAACAAGCCCCTTACCTTTCTAACCACTGGAAATCTTAGGGATTTCAAGAATAAACTTCAATTTGATATAGTCAATGATAAGCTTCACGAGACCCTCATGGAGAATAGCTTTACTAGGATTTCTTCTATGATCTTTTATGCTAGTTTCTATGGACAGGAGCAAATAGTAGGGGAACAACACCAAACTGTTGTGTCTAAAATTATTTAACAACATAAAATGGTATCCATAGATAACATAATACTTGTCATCAACCGTGAAATATTTCATGATTTCCAACACCAAATCTCTCCACAATGGCTTAATGGAAGAATGGTCATACCCTCCACTTCCCACACTCCTAAGCTTATCCCATTCCTTGTGCTTGAATAAATTGGCTAGAGCACACTTAGAAGCTCCACGGTCTCTATAAAATTTCTTACCCTTCATGGGTAATCCCGTGATTTCAATAATTAAGCCCTCAGTAACATTCACCTCCACCCCCTAGTACTGCAACATTCAATGATTCCACCTCTTCACAAACACCTCAGTAACCTCATAATCAAACCCATACAATTTAAGAAAATAAGGGAAAATGCCCCCTTTCTCTAGATGCTCCCACACAACTGCATTCCCACTAAACTCTTCACAAGAGAGAGGCTTTTTTTTGCAACGATCACCACCCATTACAACCAAATAAACCCTCACTGCAACCTTCTCCTTGTTCTGATGAGCAAAAAAATTAAGAGAACAATCCAGAACAAGTCCAAAAGGCCCCCATAATTTGTGTAAACCTGACACTGCAAGTACACCCAGCTATAATTACCACTTCCATGAGCCCATTTTCATAAGATATGTAATTATTACTCGGATGGGCTCTCACTCTATACTCCTAAACCAAATTGAGAGGAGATAAAGCCAAAAAAATAAACACTTATCTCCCTAGGTTGCCACCACCATGACAAGACAATTGATCATGATAAATGACGCTTTGGAGATAAATGGGGATGGCATCATGTTGGTGTAAATAAAGTCTTGTACCTAGTTAATTCATTACTAGGGGACTTATTTACATGTTAAGTTTACTTAGGTCCTAGGAATCTTTCTAGAAGGTGTTAGCTATCATTAGTTGTTATGTTTTGACTTGTAACACATGTGAACCTAGGTAGTTGTGATAAGTTGTCTCATATCATATGATTAAGACACTTGTCATAATCCTGTGTTATCTTGTATCTCACCTTGGCTATATAACCAATGGGTCTCTACTACATTATACACACAAAGAAACTAAATCATAATTGATAATAATATAGTTATTCTTTTCATATTCATATTCTCTCTCTTGTGCTTTCCATTTGGCCTCTCACTAATGTATTTGACTCCAATTTCTGACGAAGGTTTGTTGTAATATCGATAATATATTGTCGGCATACTGATGAACCACTGAAATAATTTTCGTCGCTTTACCGACTAGCTTTAAAATGTCAAAATCATGACATAGCTTCATCGGTTGCTGCCACAGAAAAGGGCCCTGGTGTTCGTCAGAATATCGACAGACATTTTTTTTATCTAACGACGAACTATAGCCAGAACACAAGTGGCATGCCTTTGCCAAAGTGTCAGATCAAACACAGAAGTTCGTCAAACTTGCGACAAAATAGGAAAATCATTATGACGAAAGTCTCATCAGATGTATTACAAATTCATCGGACGTTATTTGGAGGTTCGTCAAAATTTCAACGAAAGTGTGATGAAATAGGCAAGTCATTACGACAAAATTTTCGTCGGACGTTTTTGGAGGTTCGTCAAAAGTTCGATGAAACAATGTAGTTTAAAAAAAAAAAATCATCCACGTGTCAACATTCCCTTGATATCACGGTCGTTAACCATCTTGAAACTCTTGATCACATGATAGCGGGCAACCGTAGATCTTGATCTTCAGAAAACTTGCTCGTGCAGACGGTTGACAACTTTGACTTTAAATGTCGAGAACCTTTTCTGTTTAGATTAAAAAATCTCCACCGATTTTAAGCATGTGCATTTTAGATCTGCTTTAGTAGCTCACCAGTTAATATATTAAGGTCGGCTTAATATATTAAAACATTCATAATGTTCCTTAGGCCTCTCTGAATGTGATAGATGGCGCCTTCCCATGATATCATGATCTATCAACCATAGAGTATTGATCGATCGTGATATCATGGGAAGGTGCCATTTGTCACATTCGGAGAGGCCGAAGGAACATTATGAATGTTTTAATAAATTAAGTCGACCTTAATATATTAACTGGTGAGCTGCTAAAGAGGATCTAAAATGCACATGCTTAAATCAGCGGAGATGTTTTAATCTAAACAGAAAAGGTGCTCAACATTTAAAGTCAAAGTTGTCAACCGTCTGCACGAGCAAGTTTGCTGAAGATCAAGATCTACGGTTTCCCGCTATCATATGATCAAGAGTTGCAAGATGGTTAACGATTGTGATATCAAGGGAATTTTGACACGTGGATTTTTTTGATGATGCAGGAGATGGTGGGGCCAAAAACATGAGTTGTAAGGGTTCTTGAGCTGGAATGTTTTCATTGGAGGAATTGTGGGCCATTTGCTATGATGGAAGTCAATGTTAGATTGACTAAAGCATAGTTGTTTGATTATCCAGCCTAGATGAAGATCAATGGTTAAGATTCAAACCTGCATCAAATGTGATTGGAGTCATTGGTGAGGTGCGCGAGTGAGCAGTAATGGCGAATGGGATGTATTCCTGCCTATTTTGGTGGAATAAGAGGATTATTTCCCTATTTTATTGTCACAAAAAGTGTTCAAGGAACTTCATAGATCAGTTCTAAAGCCAAAGAAGAAATCACGATTTGTTGCAGTGAATAATTAGGGTTTTTGCAAGTCAAAAAGTCATAAGTTAAATTATGCATTTCCTGGTGAAATTTTTAGCCTAAATTTAGGAGAATTTGCAGTGTAATTGTTGGGAAATTGTTAGAAACTATATTAGGGTTGTAAGTGAAGTTGAAATTTGTTTTAAAATTACAAATTACATGTTTGTAATTTTGCATCCTTGAAAATCCCTAGTTTGTTCTAAAGTTTGTAATTCAAGTAGACCCTAGTTCCAAAATGGCACCATCAAAGCACCACTCCCACCAAATTGATTATTTGAAAAGAAACCTGTATGACAACTTCTTGGACCAACTGACATTGTCAAAAACTAACAGAAGAAAAGGGAAGGTCCTAATGCAAGGAAAAACCCTTGGGGAGGGGTTAATATATAATTACTTCAATATAATTGATGCTAAAGTGTCAATGAAGGGTTTGGAGATGTTCAGACTATGGTTTGGACAAAGTAATTTTCCCCACCCATTCTCAAATGGTTGGGTTTACGACATGGGAAAATTGGTGGTACCCAATGTGTTTCTAGATGTCGATTTTCACAAGGCAGTGGCTACAAGGTATGATCCTGTCACACGGGTGGTTAGGGATAATGATGGAAGGGTTTTACTGAGTATTAACAAAGAATAATTCCAACAATTTTTTGATTTGCATGAACCCAGTGACTTCATATTTCCTATTGAGCTTGAAAATATGAAGTAGGAATATGAGAAAAGTAAGCCTCTCTTAATAGTTAAGATGCTCCCATCTCATTTGGCCAAGGCAAGAGGTTCAATAATTCATATTAACCCTAATGATAAGGATCTTTTCAAACTAAATATATTTTCCAAACACTTCCTGGTTACCTTTTACTCACTATGTCAAATATTGGGATTTAGCCCTAGCACTGTGATGCCAATAGCATTCATGTTCATGGGGGTGCAAATACAACATCCAAATTTCTCTATAGTTTATGATTTTTCTCCTTTCCTAGCCCAAAAAATACATGAAGGGTTGGTGAAGCTATAGTAGAATGATACAAGCACACCTTTCTACTAGTATTCTATGCTCATGCATATATTTTTGTTCACGAATGTGGATTTTTTCTTTGAGAAGATGAAACTGAATAGATTTGGCTATGGAGAAAGGCTACCAGTACAAATTTGGATTGTTGACCTTTCATATAACATAAAAAGTGCTAATTATGTATAGTTTGATAATTGTTTTGCATCAAGATTAAGAGCAAGGTTGAAAGTAAATCAACCCAGAGTTCCTATGGAGTTGCATGATTTTCTTAGGCCCAAGGAGAGGAGACCTGATTTGAAGGTCTACCACAACTGGGGAGATATCATCCCATATCCAATCAATATTGTTTTGAGAGTGTATGGATTTCAGGGGACTCCACACATCCTGCCTTACAATGTACCACCAAGGATTGGATTTTTTGAGGTCATGTGGCAGATTGGTTGCATTCATGAGGACAATCTCAATAGAAAAGGAAAAGGGACTTTCTATCTAGATTACATAGTAATTTATGGTTTTGTTATTACAAAGGGAGGATGGGTACACTTTGGGAAATTCTTTGATTCATACAATTTAAGTTTCAATTTTAGGAGGCAATGTGACCCTGAAGAATTCTTCACTTTGTTCAAACAAAGAATAAAAGGAGCAAGATTTGT
Organism: Sequoiadendron giganteum; assembly: GCA_007115665.2. Taxonomy (NCBI): domain Eukaryota; kingdom Viridiplantae; phylum Streptophyta; class Pinopsida; order Cupressales; family Cupressaceae; genus Sequoiadendron; species Sequoiadendron giganteum. Next base: position 332,375,975 of record CM021105.1, on the reverse strand, counting down.
TCATGAGCTCAATTTTCTTGAAGACCTAATCAGGAATGAATTTGATTTAAATAGGCAAGAACTAAATAAGGAAAAATGGGTTGCCTATGACAAATTATTGGCTATTGTACACAAAATGGATTTGAAATATGATCCATTGATGGAATTCACCCCCTTCCACAAGAAGATTGATTTCTTGATGAAATACTTCAAGGAAATCATGGATAGTTTAATGAAAAAGAAAATCAATCTAGAGTTGAATTTTGGTAAACCGGAACAAGCTACAAGGCCATTGGAAGAAAGGCCAACTTACCAACTTCCAGAAGATAGGCCCATCTACAGGAGGGTAGGGGATGATAGTGATGAAGAAGAAGAGAAGGGTAGAAAAGAAAAAAAGATAATGGAGTAGGAAAATCCACCAAGATCACATCTCAAGCCACCAAGAACCATAAAGATAATTGATCTTGATTCATCACCAAGAAAGAGTCCCTCACCACCACCATCACCGCTAGCTCCCAAAAGGCAAAGAATTGAGCAGTCCCAAGAGGATCTAGGGGATGAAATTATTGTTACAGACCAAGACCTGCAAATAGGCATGCCATCTGCTCCACGGCCAAATGAATTGGTCTTGTTAGACCTGGACATGAAGGGAAAGTGTGTACAAGATACAAGAATGGAGACTTGTAAGGAATTCTTAAATCATGATATTTTTGTGAAAACTCCAACCTTCTTGCAACTGGTATGGAGGATGAAACTGGGAGAGTACCAAGAAAAGTGCAAGGAAAGAAGAGGTCAGAGACCAGATAGGTCAGATGAGGAGAATGATGATGAAGTGAAGGCTGAAATGATGAGTGAGTTAAAGAAAATCACTCCAGAAGAAGGGAGAAAACTGATTGATCAAGTTGGTGTCTTCATCTTACCTGAATGGGACATTATTGATCCAGTGGCATTTGATGTTGTTTTGAAATCCAAGCATCCCCTCCATAATTCAGAAGAAGAAGTCGGGTCGACATTGCAAGGCTCTGCCTTCAGTGAGGAGTATGAGACCTTAGCAATATGGGATTTGGCCCCGGGAGGAAGAAAGCCAAGCATAACAGATATTAACCCTAATTTGAGGGGAGGGTTAATAATAAAAAGAGTTTCAGAAACTTCAATAGTGGAGGCTACAAGTTTGACTGTGGATGTGGCTAAGTTGGCACAAAAAATAGTATGAGACCTTGGCAATATGGGCTTTGGCCCTGGGAGGAAGAAAGCCAAGCATAACAGATATTAACCCTAATTTGAGGGGAGGGTTAATAATAAAAAGAGTTTCAGAAACTTCAATAGTGGAGGCTACAAGTTTGACTGTGGATGTGGCTAAGTTGGCACAAAAAATAGTAGAAAGAGAGGAAGCTGAAAAAGGGAATTATATGGAGAAATACAATTTTATGATTGGAGAATATAATAATGTACAGCAAAGGAATATTGAGCTGCAAACAGAGGTGGAAAGGCTGAGGCACAAGCAGATAGAGGAAGCACCAAGTGCTCCTTTGGTTCAATCATTACCATCTACATCAAGGTCATCACTTCCTACTACCCCCATTTTCTCCACACCAAAGTCTCCCACTGAGGCTTCTGCCCTTAGTCCCACATTAGAACTAATTGAGGAGGAGCTAACCTGCTCTATTCATCCAACAAAGAAGCAATTAATACAAAAAATCATAGAGCGAGAAGATTCTTTGAAGAATAATGAGGAGAGGGCATCTCTAAAGCAAAAGGAAATTATTACCACAGTTTTGCAGCATTTAAATGAAAAATTTGATAATAGATTGCCAATTATACATTCTTCTTACTCTTTATTATTGGGTGCAATAAATAATTTTGATAGGGATCAGGAAGTAGCAATACCATTGATTGAGAAATGGATCTCTAGGGCCAATGACTTGGATATAATGTATAAATCCTCAATAATTGATGTTAATAATAGGCCACAGTCATTGATACCTACTCAAATATTGGTTAAATCACTGCAAGGTTTTCAAGTCTTACCAGATAATTTGAGTAGGAAGATAAGGGAATTCGTGAAAATTTTTGATGAATGGAGTGATAAACTATTGTCTGATATAATTGATGAGCAAAGTAATATCAGATCTCTTCAACAATGGAAGGATCGGGCTAGCAAGGTCATTGATGCCCAAATTGATTTAATATGTGATGACTTGGATTCAGATCTATTGGAGAGTTGAATGGACAAAATCATCAGCACTAGTTCATTTTTTGAGTCTTTTGAAAAGGAGGCAAACTAGGTAGCAGTTAAATATACACCCTATAGAGCCAAGGTAGAGGAGGTAATCAACTTCAATTGGTCGAGTGATGAGGAATACAAGCGATGGGTAGATATATATTTAACTGAAGAAGAGTCAGAGTAGGAGTAAACTGCTAACAGTTAATTAACTAACTGTTGCATTCATAATTATTTCAAGTTTTTTTTTATAGTGGTAATCTAAATGCACGGGATTTTGAAGATTCACATCTATATCAAATCATCCTCAACGAGCAAATGGAAAAGAACAAGAAGATTCTCCAAAGGGAATATCAGTTGTAACTGAATTTTGAGATGTCACTAAGCGGTCCAATTGGCTGGTGACATGTGTACTTTCTGGCCCGATGCTTGTTTTCTCCTTCATTTTCTATAAGAAGGATTTCAAGGCCAGAAGTACGGGTTAGCAAGTTAGAAATTTTTGGTCGAGTCTAGGTGAAGTTACAGAGCAATTGTAAAGTCTGATAGTTACAAAGGAAATGCAAATTAGGTTCTGAGTCATTTTTATTATAGGTTTTGAATTCATGGAGATATAATATTGTATAACAATACTAGCATTTGAATCAGATTGATAAATTCAAGATCATGTCTCTCTTGTGTACAAGCGTATTTGAATTTTGAATAAAGTGATCAAGGGTTATTTTGTTCATCTCATTGTTGTGGTGTGTGCAATTCTTATTTTAGCTTTGATTCAAGGAATTAATTAAAATGCTTAAATGATATTGTAGGTTGATACATTTTGTACAAGGATCTGATAAGTAGTATTGAGTTAGGGTTACATATTGGTGATATTGTAAGGTGATATTATCAAAGATCTTATATGCTATGGGTTGAATCTATTTTAAACCCTTAGGTATTTGTGAATTTAACTCCTCCAATGGAAATAAGGCATTGATCTAAGTTGCATTTATTCTTTGTGGTTCAGTATTTTCTTTGTGTTCACTCAGAGCTTGCTATAAATTGAAAATTAATGAATATCTTTTACTTTGAAGTATTTTTGTGATTATCTCACACTCCAAATGGTTGATAATTATTGATGAACAGCTAATTCTATTCAGTTTTATCTCATTTTGTTGAGCTACTGAGTGAGATTATCTGTTATTATTAATGTTGTCTATAATTATGGTGCAGAGGTTATAAACACATTAAGGGATCACCCTCCCGGTTCTTGCAGAGCCCAAAGTGTAGGAGGTCCTTAAAATCCTTGTCAGTTGGTCCAGGTCCTTCGAGCTGCCCTTAATTGGAATTGGCAATTCCATAGGTAGATTAGAATATCAGCCTGGTTGCAGTAAAACAAACCAATAGACGACACTTCACAACACTTTTGATCATCACACTGATTTCATCACATGTAACCATCCATTAATGAAAACACTTACAAGAATCTTTATTTTGTTGACATCAATGGCAACACCTACAACAAGAAAAAAAAGTGGATTTTGATCTAAGGTAAGGCTAAGATTGAAGGAGGTTTCAATCTAAATGGATTTGATCAAATGATGGTTTTATCTAATCCCCTCTATTTATAAACAACCCAAAATAGCCCTTTCTCACCATTCTAGTGTAATGATTTTCTCATGCATGAAAAGTGATTCAATTTAGGCCCCCTTAGATTAAAGCCCCTTGCATAATACCTATGTGGTAAAATTTCCCCTCCAAACCACATGGAATATTTTTCTTAGACTAAGTATTTTAATTTGGATCATATTTTATGGGATCCAACAAAATTCAATACCACCGGCCTAACAATGCTTCATTGGCAGAACCCCCATCACAATCTCACTGATGGCTTGATGAAAATAGCTCACAACCTAGTATCGGTGTAACAATACTCTATCGAGATGACTCCTAAGGTGCTCTCTCGATATACCGATAGAGTCAAGTTGTCAACAAAAGTAACCATGAATTATAACCATGGGCATGAATTATTCAATGCATAAAGTATATCGGGGGAACTATGGTGCATCGGGGAAACATTATCTGGTGTCCCACCAATAGAACGAAGGATAGGTGTCCATCGGTGGAGAGGGTGGCTATTGGTGAATGAAACATCTTAGATCTACAAGTTGCAAATAATTAACCGTTGATATTTCTAAATCTAACGATTATAGGGGGATTCCAGAGGTTTAAGTTGGAAAGCCCATCAATTAGCTTTTAAATCGGACTGGTTGTGAGTTGATTTCGTGACCTAATACGCATGTGCCTTTTCAAAGGCTTATTGAGGCTCGAAATTTGTTTTGGGCCACACGATTAGGGTTGGGAACTATATAAACCACTACTATCACAACTATTGAAATATGCTCAGGTACTGGGTCCTCTCCCCTAGATTAAATTAAGTAAAACATTATTGTAAACACAATATGTATAGAAGAATATGAATGTAAAGGAAAATGGATATTAGCAAAACATAAATGTAAATAAAAGTAGTGTGAGCAGAAAATGAATCTAAATTGGTCTTGAACAAATAAAATCATACCCAATTAACATTAAGTTATATTGACATTGTACGCATTTCCATTATCAATCTTGAAGGTTACTTTGATGCCTTTTGTAGAAACTCTCTGGCCACGAGGCAAGAGAAGGCGAGAAAACCAAGTGTATATTGATGACTTCTTGACAATCAAAAATAAACAAGCAACCAGTCAACCCTATTAGAACAGAATAATCTTATGAATTTATTTTATTTGTTTTACCGGTTAATGGATAGTGGACCTCATTCTCTTGAATTGAGATACTACTAAGATGTGTTGACTAGTGATTTTAGACTACCGATATTCTGCTTCAATCTCTATAAGTTACTTTTATCTTAAATATATTCAAGATAATTCTGCAAAAAAAATCCTTGATCTTTTAGAAATTATGCAGATTATTTTGTTAATACTTCTCCATTTTGATATTTTCTTTCAAAAATTCATAGAAAGATATGTAATGCCATATTTGAAACTTACATATTTTAATTTTACTAGTTCTGTAATTTTAGGATATGATTCCAACAATTGTGAAACGCATTGGCAATATGTTGGATGAATGAAGTAAACTATGCAATTGGTAGGTGTAAAGCCAAATTCCTTAACCCTTTCCAACATCCTTCTTGCTTGTTCTAAAAGATGTGCTTTGGAACAGGGCATGAAAATCCATCTAAGTATAATGAAAAGGAGATTTTTGTCAGATATTATATTACAGTAAGTTGAATGAATGTAAGTAGAGAAATTTTTGCATACCTACAAATGGTACAAAATTTCATGGTTAAGTGGAAGCCTCCCATCAACAACAAGATCCAAATATATGTGTATCTATCTCAATTGAGCCTCTAAACCCTTCAGAGCTGTCAAATTTTCCACTAACCTATTATGCATAGAATTCAAATTTTAGTTATGTCACCACTAAAAACAAAAGAAAAATAGAGCTTTGAAACCAAATCCACACACAACACAATGTTCATAGTGAAAATTTAGCACTTTATTTCATCTTTGCATATTGGTTTGATGCTTCAAACGATGCATTTATTATATTGAAAAGTGCATTACCTTATTGAGTTTCTCTTTGTTTCGAGAATAGTTTAATATTCTCTACTTAACAGGGCCAACCACATGAAGGTGGAAGCTCATTTGGCCCCTTCCCCCCCCCACATCACTCTCAATTCCCCATACCCGATCATATAACATTAATCATTCATTCATCCCGCATTAATAACATATAACATTCATTTATTAACATATAACATTCATTCATTAACATATTCACATTCATTCATTCATTCATTCATTCATTCATCCATCAATAACATATAACATTCATCCATTAATAACATATAACATTCATTCATTAACATATAACATTCATTCATTAACATATTCACATTCATTCATTAACATATAACATTCATTCTTTCAGTTTTTACATATTATCAAAAATATGGTTGTCATAATATGATTACAATCACTTTTTTTTGTTTCTTTTTTGCAGCTAAAAAAAGCTAAAGTGGAGTATCATTTTCTAAATCATTTGTCCTCCTTCAGTTGTTCTGAGCTCTACTCGTGATCTTAATATATGCCTAGTTGTGTACTCACGATGTGGACACCGCTGCAACGGGGGGTCTGCTGCAATACCAAAGAAATGTTAAATTGATATGTTTTATTATTATTGTTACAAGTATTTCATTAATTAAAAGAACATTAGAGTGGTGCTCTTTACCTGATGGGGCCACGTCATGTTCCTGATCTTGTCTTATAGCCTCATGCTCAACATGTTGAACACCCTCTAAATCTTGATCTGGAGTTGAAACACGAAAGGTTACATTAATCAATACACCAATTGCAATTAAATATGTTTAAAAAAACATTAGAGTGGCCCTCTTTGCCTAATGGAGCCACATCATATTCCTAATCTTGTCTAGCCTGATGATGCTCAACATGTTGATCACGCTCTACATGCTCTAAAGTTGAAACACGAAAGGTTACATTAATTAATACACCAAATGCAATTAAAGATGTTTAATTGTACTAATCCATAGTATGTTTTGTATAGCTTATGAATACATCCAGTACCGGGATGCACACCATGACCTTCATCTGCAGGTTGTGCTCCACTCTTACCAAGCTGCACAATTGGTTTATTTACCTACGTGTCGTATGCAGTGGAAGATTGTGTTTTCCCAATCAAGACTCTTAGGCGTTCAGCCAGGGCTCCATAGCCTTGCTGGAAGGCAATCTTTAGGTCCTCTTCTGTGGGCACTCTGTTGAATTTAGAGCCCTGCATTTTTGCATAAGATCATGAATTTTGCTTCTATGGTGTGATAAAACCAAAATTGTTTGCAATTTATAATTTGGATGCAATATTTCATTTATTGATACTTACAATTCATACGGCTAATTTCATATAACCACCAGAGCCAAGTTTGTCTTGCTCGTGTTTTTCTAGTCTTTCCTTTGTTGCCTTCGATGTGTCGGGAAGCCTATGAAAAGTTTGAAATACGTTAGATTATGTAAAAGCAAAAAGTAATCAGTATATAATTACATTGTTGATAGTATCACATACCTTCCTTGGCCCAATGGTGTCTTTCTTTTTTTTCTTTTCAGCCTTCTCCTTTCCATCTGACACTAGGTCCTTCCACTCCCTCTTCAAAATCATGGGGGTATGCTCGTACTTTTTGTTCTTATCTAAATGTGACCTATATTGGTCCCTCACATACTTTAGATAGGTACCAGTTTTCTTAAGGACCTTGGTTCAATTGAATGTTTTATCACCGAACAGCACAACTAAATAGTTAATGGGCTCATCTTTTAAATCTTGATTTTAGGCATTCCACTATGTACATATGGTGGGCCCAAAGAGCTCCAATGTAATATCACTTAGATGTTTATAAAAAACATCATTTCTTGCAAAATAATCATGGGATCATTAGTCGAAAAAGAGTGATCAATAAGTAAATTTTAATTGGATTATATATAATAATAATTAAAACATTTTAAAGTACCTGGGACCTTCTCTATCTTTATGGGAACGAAATCCTCGATCACCATAAATGTGACCGAAAATGTTCTTGTACTAGTAATACAGGAAGATCTAGGAAATGCTGCTAAAACATCACCAGTACTAGTGGCCTTTGCATCCCCAGGTTCATGTCCTAACACATGTTCTAGCATGTGTTCGCTACCAGAGGGTGCACTACCAGATGCCTGCATGGTATGTGTTTCTGACATTTTAGTCGACAATATAGGCACGGATGATGGGGTCGGATGATGTGATGTATGCACAGGAAAATCAGGATTGACACTTGTACCAACCCCTACTCCTCGGGAAACACTTGCAGTACCCTGATCATGGCCAGCAGCATCATGAGGATGCAAATAATCCTGTAAAAACAACACATTTTTTAGTTCATAACATAAAAGAGAACAAAATATAAAACCATGAATGAACCTATGTTATAATTAAAGATCTCATGACAACTTACTTGCAATTTTTTTTCTCTCTCAGTCAATATTTTAACCCTTTCTCTTATCTCATCTGTTTGAGGCACTATGAATACCAACTTAAGGATTTCTTCATTGCATTTTTTTTGGGCCTTCCTCATCATATCCATAGGGTTTGTGGAAAATGTGATGTCATCATTGCCTAATAGTGATTGCACCTCCATATGGATGCTCTCCTCTACTATTGGTACCTGTCCCCGATCAACTGAGTGCAACAAGAATATTAAAAACATTATCGAAATTAACACAATAAACTCATGAAAAAAACATAATAATAAAACATTTTGCTCGTATCTAATTTGTACAATTACAATGAGGTAAACCTGTTGGGTAGAAGCACCTGAAGATGCATCACGATCTATGCTTTGGATCGGAGCCTTCCCTGTATGATCAATGTCCCGCTATGACAAATTAAATATTAAAAAATAGTACCGAAATGAAACCAATAGACTTACGAAAAAAAACATAATAATAAAATGGTATATTGGAGTCATTAATTGGAGGTTGGGTAAAATGGTATATAGTACATACCACCCCCATAGTAATTGTGTTTGTATCTAAGCGATTCAAATTGTAATCGATTAGCAACTCTTCCCCTACAATTATTTATTTTATCACACATATGAATACACGGTTTCCCTCGTGCACCTCGAATATGCAGTTGGGTTGCTTATTTGTTAACCCAAGTCGTGTACTATTTATAAACCCTACAATATTCCCTAATGTTTCTGGCCTTCTGTCAATGTACCTAGCCACTCCTTTATTTTGATCCTTATCTTTTAGTTGTATATAATTTACTGATAGTGCATACTTACGCATGCTTCGTGTATATCGAACCAGTTGCATCCAATCTTTGTAACTATAATAGGGTCTGACATACTCCATAAATTTAGTAACTTTGTCATAACAGACCTTTATGTCATCCATACAAAATAGGCCCAAACCATGTAATGACGATGGTGTTATGCGATATATCCTCTCGTTGACACAAAAATCAGTGTTTATTGGCGGAAGTTCCTTGGGTACCCATTGTTTTCGTAGATTTTTGTACCTCAAGGGCACCTCGATGTCGCCTATTCTCTCATCATCATAAGAACATGACCCCCTTCAGCAAGAAAAAATTTCATACGTTTACGGAATTTTCTTCTAATCTTTTGACCTCTAGTTGATCTCCCTCTTTTAGACCTACTACATGTCTCACTTTCCTCTTCTCTTCCTCAATTTTCCTTGCTCGAGGAAGACAGAACTGAAAAATACCTATTTGGTGATACCTGCACTCATAAGGATTTTGGATGAAGTTATTTCATGGTGATGTGATCCCAAAGGGACATTATGATTAATCTATCATTTCATCGCTAGAATTTGACAGGTTATAAGGTAATCAAATCTTGATAGATTGCAAGTTATTGTTACTACCATCCAAATGTGTCCATCACAAATCAAATCTACTTAACGTTTTAACTCCCAAACTTTGTAACAAGTGTTAAATGTGACTATGGTCCACCAGTTACACAACCAAGGCCTCAAATGTATTCTCTAATTGTAATCAAAGGACTTTTTCTCTTCATTCAAGCAAATAAACTTGAAGGGAAACACCACCAAGTGGTTTATTGGACACCTACATGACTAAAAATAACAAAAAATTTACATTTAATTTCCATATGTCTAACTGGTTAACGGGGAGGGAGTGTGTACTAGGCTTGGTTAGGTCATCATAATTTTATGCTTTGGCAATAAAAATTGTTTAAGTCATCTTAAATCTTCCTGTCTAATTGCTAGGAGACTTTTGGTATGTTTTAAGGTAGGATGAGTGGTTGCATCAATGTTCTAGTTCTCTATGACAAGGTTTCAACATCTTCAAATCATGAAATTTATTGCTCATAGTCATTTGAAACAACAACATTTTGATTATGTATGATGGTAGGATTTGATAACTTAAAAGAATTGGCTACCCAACAAACTTAAAGTTAAAAGAAACTTTTTCAGTTTAAGGGGTTAGCACTTTCTTTCATCTTTGCATATTGGTTTGATGCTTCAAACGATGTATTTCTTATCCCACTTCTATCATATTGTATTCCCATCCCATTGAAATTTTTTCAATTGTTGGATGAGTTGATACCAAAATTTCATATCAAATACCATGTTCTTGAAGCAATTTTCTATGTTTTTACTATTTTTCTGAAGTTCTTTTGTGTTGTATGGATCCATACAAGCTTGAAATGATCTGAGATCATTGTTGTAGATAAATATATGTGTTCCCTTTCATTTGTATTTTTTTTTGAAGTGTTAAATCACTGTTTTGTGGGAGAAAACAATCAAATACAAGGACTACCCTATTTTTCTTGTGTAAGGGTTTCAGGGCTAAATAGAAATGACGTCCACCAATCCACCCATTTTCTTGGAACTATAACTCGGTGTATTGGTGTGCAACATGGTATGATAGAGGTTCATTGAATTTAGGGGTCTGTTAAAGTAAGAAACTTGGCATTGAATTGATGCCCTAGGGCTGACAGGGGAAATTTTCTTGTAAATTTGTGGTTGTTAAGTCAAGGTTTATCAATTTGATGGATATCTTGGTAGATTCATGGTGACACTGTTTGATGGTCCAATCTCTACTTCGAAACAAAAATATCTCTAACAACTCTAAGAGCTATAATGGGATGGAATTAAAGGAACCTTCATATAAAGGATCTTCTAATGAAGGACCATTGAATTAAGGTCTTCATTTGAAGGTCCTTCATGCAAAGGTTCCTTTTATAAAGCATTTTGGACATGAAATATTTAAAATAAAAAATACCTTCATTTGAAAGTCTTGACATGGTATCATTTTTGAATGAAGGTTCTTCATTCAAAGGTCATGACGACATCACCTTCAAATGAAAGTTCTTCATTCAACTGGTATTTTGTAATTTTGAAATTTTGGGATTATTTTTTTGCCTCATCCCATAAGTGGGACACACTATTATGCAATCACTCATTAACAAAGAGATGAATGTGTGATAATAATTTAGGGTTAAAAATAAATCCATTTGAACCTTTTATAAATGAAAGGACACTTGATGCAATCATATGCCTTGTTAAAGTTTTAACTTAATAGTAAGGGCATCATGAGTAGTTTGTTGGGCCCATTCAACAATCTTTGATGCAAGGATTGAATTGTCTAGAATATATCTACTATCAAGAAAGACAATTTTTTTACCTGTATGACTATATCTCAAGCAATAAGTTTAATTTTGATGGCAATGATATTGACAAATATTTTGTAATCTAGGTTTTGAGAAGCATAATTGGCCACCATCCTAGGAAATATTCTTCATTCTCACTTTTAGGTGTTAAAATTTAACAATACCTTGATTGATGAAAGAGGCCAAAGAGCCTTTCTCCATGGTATCCAAGTACACATAGCAGCGGTCTTCTCTTATACGGTTGGACATGATTTAAAGAACTTAGCTAGGAATTATTCATTTAACCTAAGGTTTTCTCATAATGCCATCATTGGAAAAGTATGATCAAATTCTTCTATTATGAATAATTTGAGTTCTTCAAAGATCATATTCCTCTATTCATAATTTTTAAGGGTTGTGTGTGGAGGAGGTTATCACTACCAAGAAGGGAGGAGACCTTTCCTTGCATATGTTTGTGGTGGAAGTATTAAAGAATAATTGTATGCCTCTATTTCCATTCATTAGATCCAGCTTAGCCTAGCATATACTTGGGCTCCTTTGCCCCTATAAACTTCCATTTTTTTGAGTTTATGTTATGTAAGCGTAATTCCATGCTATGTTGAAATATAAGAGGTGGAGGAGGCCAAAAGGAAATAACCCCTTTTTAGTTGTACCTTCAATTTTTCTCTTATTGTTTTATGTTTTTAGCAACTTTGTGGACATAAGATTTGAGGTAGGTCGTACAACAAAGAATAACATGTTCCCACCAACAACCAAGATGTGGGTAGATTATGAGAGTTTTTCCAAGACCTGAGGCTGGTCAATAAAAATGTGAAAGACTAAGCTATTTTATTTTTTGTCTTATCTTATACCATATTACGAGAACGGGGGTGCCAATGTACGAGAAGATCTTTGGAAACTAGGCATGAAAATTGCAGGTTAAAGAGAATAGGGGTGCCAAACTTACAGTACTCATTGTCCCTTGGTTGTCGATTTTCCCTGAGTACCCTCAACCTTGTCCTCAGTGCTAGTATTGACCTTGTTTTCACTCCTCCATACTCTTCCTCAATGCTAGTATTGACCTTTTTTTCACTCCTCCAAACTCTTTCTCAACGTTGGTATTAACCTTTCAATTCTCCAAATTGATGAGCTACAACTTGGTTTCGTTAAGTTTTAGAGTATGTTAATTAAATTTAAAATTATGGTGTCATTTAGCTAGGTTTTAATATTCTACAATATAGTTAAGTATATATTAGATATATTCCATAATTCCTCTAATCAAAACATTCCAGCTCAGGAACCTTTACAACTCATGTTTTTGGCCCCACCATCTCCTATGTCGTCAAATAAATCCACATGTCAACATTCCCTTGATATCGCAATCATTAACCATCTTGCAACTCTTGATCACGTGATAGCGGGCAACCGTGGATCTTGATCTTCAACAAACTTTCTCATTCGGACGGTTGACAACTTTGACCTTAAAATTTGAGCACCTTTTCTGTTGAGATTAAAACATTTTCGCCGATTTTAAGCATGTGCATTTTAGATCCGCTTTAGTAGCTCACCAGTTAATATATTAAGGTTAGCTTAATATATTAAAATATTCATAATGTTCTTTCGGCCTCTCTGAATGTGACAGATGGCGCCTTCCCGTGATATCGCGATTAATACAATATTTCAGAAAAGGGCTTCATGGCATTGCGAGGACCTATAAAACCTGACACGTAACACATCACTGGCACAGCAAAGGGGACCTGCCTAGGATGACAATGATACCCATAATTTTTTCATAAAGACATGACCACGGGGACATTAGAGCTAGGAAAAACTTAGCGAAAAGATAAAAGGCCGATCCGACATGAAAATAAAACCTAAGGATATAACACGGCCCCCCTTTAACGATATAACAACCCTCAACCCATTTTCACTAAGGCCCAAAAAGTAACGACGAAACAGAACCGACGTAAGGCTTAGCACAAAAGGATTGCAAATGGAAAAACCCTAAAACCCCAAGCCATGAATACCTGACAGAGAGTAAGATTAATTGGATACAAACAAAATTATTTCACTAAGGCAAATAACTTTGTCAAGGCTCGCTTTGAAGTGCTATCACATTCTTTGTAGTTTTGACATTGGAATACAAATCATATTTAATTTCACGCCAATACACTTCTTTCATAAAGATATTTGTTTGATTTTTCCTTGCTATTTTCATCTTAAAATTTAAAAAAAATGTATTATAATATAGAATTATTTTCAAATTGGGATAAAAAAGGATTCTAAGAGATATATTTAATCATAAATTTTACCATCAACAACCTTTACAATGATCACTTTATGCCTTTTAAAGGTCTTTGCACCTCAACCACCTCTACAACTGACTTTTTAATCTTTTATGATCACATGAAACATAAAACACACTAATTTCGAGCTTGTTAACATCACTATTGAAATGTTTTAATTTTTTTACCTTTCAAATGTATTGAAACTCCTAGGACACCTCTAAGACCATGCTAGTGGCTTGATAATAGCCTTATTATTGACATGACACTAACCTTGCACCCTTTTACATGTAAATTCTCCAGTTTGCCTTAAAAAGGCTACAAAACTCTTTAGTGCAAGACTCAAACTTATAACTCAAAACTTCACCTAGAACATGACTAATGGTCTTGAGTGACCTTATTCACAATAAAACATTCTTGAAATGCGTAAACCAGCCTATTGACCTCCCTAATTATCATCACATGATTAAACATAGAAGATGAGGTGTAAGCGCTCCTGCACCACTACCCCATCCAAAATTTGCTCACATTACACAAAGCCACAATGTTCGTCCAAGATAAGCCAATTAAATCCTACCTTATGTGTCCTAGTAATCAAATTGGAGATGATCCTAGAAATTACATTGCGAAGGGTGATTGGTCTAAAAAATCTAAACGACTTTCCAATTATTTCACTACTACGATCAATGTGTCATCTTTCATGAAATTTCCCAAAACACTATTCATTATGATCAAATGGAAATTTCTAGGAGAGCTAAAATAGTTGTAACATCATGAATTAAAATTAAACATTAAAAATTACATCATGAATTAATTATGTAACCACATAAGTCAAATATAATTCTATCCAAAAATTAATATCAAATAGATAATACAATTGCATAACTCATACATTTCAATGTCATTGATCTTCTTCTTCATCCAACTCTTTGCCTGTATCATCCGATCCAGATTTGACATTGTAAGGATTGGTCATATCATCATCATCGTCATTGATATAAGTTTCGATAATTTCATCATCCACATGGATATCACCTTCATGAACATTAACTCTTACATCATCATGATCTAGTTCCTCCTCTTCGACATCTTCGTCAGGCACATCATCAACTAACTATTGATCTTGATCATCATCTACATCATCTTCTAGTTCTTCAGTATCTTCTTCTTCCACCACATTATACTTTATCAACCTTCCTCTTGGATCATGTCTTACAACAAATGACCAACCTGGTTTACTTGGAACCTCTGAGCAAAATACCTGCTCACATTGGCTTGGAAGAACATAGGGCTCATCTCCATCTTGCTCAATCGACCTTATATTAACCATGGTAAATCCATTATCATGTTCAATAACAGTTCTCTTGGGATCATTTTCATTCAATCGTAGCTTGTACTGGACGACTAACATAACTAATTTGAAGGACTTAAAGTCACACTCAAGTATATCATCCAAAATCCCATAGCAGAGACTTTTGGATGTATGTTGCTTCTAGATGAAACATTAGTCACCTGAAAGACTGCAATTATCCTAGAATCACAAGTTTTCTTCGTGTCATCCAACTTTTTGATTCAAAATTTATGACCATTGCACCACATAGCCTTGTGGTGTTTCACCTACAATATGTCAAACATGTAAAAATTATTGTAATATCGTCAGTTGATAAACATATTTATTTTTGGCCAAATGTATGCAAAGAAAAAAATCTCCATATATATACATCAATATAATTGAAAATAATTAAATAATATGGGTGATTAATATATTTATACGTACCTTTTTATCTATTAAACCATATGCTAAATCAATTTCTCTTGGTGTAACATTGGAATCTCCATTACGATGAGCTTCTTTAACCAATGAAGCCACACCTTCCCATGTTAATGCACGACCAGATTGTTGACATCATTCAATCCATATCGTTATCCAATCAAGATTGTTTGCGACATACAAATGTAGTGCATCCCACTCTCGACCAACTATATCAAAAAAAATTGAAATTCACAAACGACGTATAATTAGTTAATTACCATGGTATACGACCTTAATTTATAATTGATGTATATTGAAGATTAATAATTAAATAAGTACAATATACATAAAAACCAAATGTAAAATGTATTCTAATTAATCTCCATGACCATCTTATAATTACCTCTCACTTTCCTCAATCTACCTTTCCCCATCAGGTACTCCCCTTTGAATTTGTTAATGGATTTGGGATCCCAAATGCAATCTACATGGATCTTTGCTGCAAACTTAGGAAGATATTCAATAATGTACACCATGGTCTGGTATACCATATATCCCTCCACCATAGAACCCTCAGGATGTGCTCTTTGTCTAACCAAAGCCTTCAAAAAATTCAAGTGCCTCTCAATCATCCACATTGACCTTGTGTGTACAGGTCCACACAATTCAATCTCCTCAACTTGGTGTATGAGGTAGTGTTCTTGTGCATTGAAAAATGTCAAAGGTAGACACTTTTGCATTTCACACATTAGACGAAGAATTTTTCTCTTCCAATAATTTATATCTTCTTTATGGATTCATTTAGATAACAGTCATCTACAATTGATTCAAGGCACAAATATATTAACGAGATTTAACAAAAATATACAATATATTACATAACAAGTAAAACAAATGGCAATTATAAGATCTATACAACGAATTGAACAAATATCGCTACTCACCTCATGTATTTTCCAAGATCATATATAACTTGTTTGACATTGTTGTCGAAGTTGTCTGGGAGAGAGAGATAGAAAATACTGCAACAATTATAAAATGATCTTTTGATTATTTTTCTAAAAGTAGTAAACATAATACACTGAAAAGTACATGCAGTATACAAATATATATAATATACCAGAATAATTACCTTAATGAAGGTATGCCAATCATGCATTTTCATCCCTGACCCAAATTTACCTTTCTTTGTTATGACATTGTTTATGTTCGTAGCAAATCCTGTGGGAAATCATTTTTTTCTCATGACTTCTTTTATAGCATTGCTTTGCTGCTCCGTTAATAACCAAGGAAGGGCACTTAAATTATTTTGGTCTCCATTGCTATTTAATTGAATGACATTTTTCATTGCATGATTGGCTTCCTAAATGTCACTACAAATTTTGATAATTTTTTCTTTGTCATGCCTTCCATCCAATATTTTCCATAGCGTTTTTGTTATATTCTTTTTGATATGCAGTGTATCAAAAAAATGCACAATTTGTAGCTGCTCATAGTAGGGAAACCTACTAAATTGTCTGGGATAACTTTTCAGTCCCTGTGGAAGCCGACCATTAATGCCTTGATGACCTTCATAAAGCATATAAGTTAAACAAATTAACAATGACAATTATTGTCAATTACAGCATGAGTAAACACAACACAATATAAAAATATAAATTCCAAACATATCATATATGATAGATAAACAATTTGATCTGATGTATAACCTTGACGATTAATTCTATTATATTCCAACTTCCATAGGCGAGGTGTCATTCTTCATGGTTTTGATGTAATCTCTTCTTTCCTATTCAAAAGATATTTTTCAGTAGTTCGATACTTATGATTTATGTGAAGGAAGTGCCTATACTCATCAAACACCTGCTTTCCTAAACTTGTTGAATGACGAGATTTCATCTTTGGACCACAAATTGGACATGCAAATTTTCTCTTTGTTTGAAGACCTGCAACATCATATATAATTGGATTAAATATGTCAATTCTTTTATAATTATATATAATGAATAGATTATTTAAAAAGCATGCATTATATCTACTTCATTAAATTAAATATCATTAAAATGCAGTCAAACGTTATAATATACCACAAAAATGTGTTAGCCTTGGGGCATCATGAATTGTCCATACAACCATTGTATGGAATTAAAATTGTCTTTATCCTATTGGTCTAGATAAGTCATACATAGTGACACCATTCCATAACTTTAGTAATTCATTGATAAGAGGCTCGATATATACATTCGTATCTTTAACTTGGTACTTACCTAGTTGAATGAACATAAACATTACATAATTATTATAACCATTTTATTGCAATATATATAAATTAATGTACATGACTATTAAATGAAAAAAATATAATTCATTATGCGACAAATGAGATGCTACTACGTTAAAGAAAATTGATGTAAACAAATACCTGGAACAATCATTGCCAACATTATGTGCTCCCTCTTTATTGGCATCCATGGAGGAATGTTATTGTTGATAATAAAAACAGGCCACACCGAGTAAATAGATCTCAGCTCTCCAAATGGATTGACACCATTCGTTGCCAATGAGAGTCTGAGATTATGAGTTTCTTCTTTAAAGTGTGGCCATTTTTCTTCCATGTCCCTAAATGCAGAACCATTTGTAGGCATTCAAATAATTTCATCTCCACTTCCATTATGTGCATGGTAATCCATAAATTGCGCTAAGCTTTCGCTCCTAAATAATCCTTGCATACGTGAAATAATGGGAATATAACGAAGAACCTTGCGAGGCACCTTTTTTATTAGTTGATCTATTCGATATCTATTGATATGACATTCTGGGCATTCTGTTGCAAATTCATGTTGTTTATGATATATAATATGATCATTGGGACATGCATCTATTGCTTGATACTCCATTTCAATATATTTCATAATTCCAAATAAATCTCGGTATGAACGAGGTAAAATATTTGATGGTGGTAACAAAAATTCACCAATCAATTTACAACAAAAAAAACCATTTGTTAACTATAAAGAATAATAATGGTACATATTTCATCCTTTATTTACTAGTGATGAACTAACAACAATTAAAATAGATGAAAAAAGATGACATATACGACATACTTTAACGTCTGTGAGATTTCTATGTTGGATAAACTATTCATAACCTTCAAGTTCACCAGCAACAATACAATAGAGAGAAGAGTTGTTTGGGAACCTTCATAAAGTGTATCCTATGCCTTCTCAAGTACAAGTAAATCATTAACATCATCAAAATCGTCTTGATCATCATAATCAGTTGTGCCACTAAATGTGTCATGGATCAATGTATTTGTACCATTATCTTCAACTGTATTTTCTGGCACATGATCATCTTCTTCCATAGGATCATTAACTTCATCTTTGATATTCATAGCTCCATGTTCCTTTGCTTGCAAAACCACATTCTTCGAGCCATGATAATCCATATCATTTTCCCTAGGGTGCCCCACATTTATAATAATGATAGACACAAATAAACCATGATCATGATCAAGTAATTTTTTATATATAAAAAATATTAAAACGATATAAACATTTATAAATTCAATCAATATAAACACATATAATGAACAACTTACCAAATGACGATAATCATGCCCCTCTTCAACATGACCATGTTGCCTACAATATTTCTCAGTTGTTGTGATTAAAATTATTCTCATCTTTAAGCCCTTGCAATTATTGCAAAAACAATAAAATTTCCCATCACCCTTTATTTTCAATCTAACCCACAATCTAGCAACTATCTCTTCATTTTGTTCTGGACTAATATTATCTGACATGATTTTTCTTTACCAAGCTTGAATATTTAAATCTTCAAAAAATATCAAACTCACACTCCAATAATTTTTAATCATAGACAGGTAACAAATCTAATAATTCTAATATTTTATACCAAAAAAAATCGGCATGCAACCACCTCTACAAAAGAGAAGATAGTCTGAAGTTAATGACCCCAAAAAACACTTTAAAATGTTAATTCTAGAAATTATTAAATTATGATTTTACTATGATTTCCAACCGTTAGACTCCTAAAATCTAGATATTGAACTTGCAAAACAAAATTTGGAAATGAAATTATGAAAATGCACAAGTCTAAAAATGAAATATGATGAAATGTTGTTTTAAAATATGATTTTCAAACCTGGAAGTACAAATGAATTCTAGAAATAAAATAGTATGGCATAATAAAGAGTTTCATTTGAAGTGGATCACCCTATTATATGCCTTGATAAAGTTAAAAAGATCTATGAATTTTATCTAAAATATAGCCTGCATAGTCATCAGTCTTATTCACATCCCTGCTTTGAATATCAATAGGCAACACCATTAGATGGCCTCTTTGAAAGTTCAATCCATTAAGAGAATAATGAAAGGGTCTTCCTTAATGATTACATCCATCTGACAAAAATTAGTGTATGGTTGAATAAGGATGATATCATTTTGAAAGGCTAAAATGATTGTTGAGACCGATCCTAAAATATTTATGTTGAATACAATACATACAAACAATCTTGTATAGACCTTCACTTCCACACTCTCGAAAAAATTGTTTTGTAAGGACAACACTTCATTTGCCTAGTTTTGTAGGTTAAGCTAAATTTTGTTCTCACAAGCAACTTCAAATGTCTCGTACACTTTCGTCTACTTATGAAGCAAGCCTCTATCTAAATTGACTTCACCATTATAATAGTGCTTCAAAATATCATAGGGCCATCATCTGGTTTTATATGTCAAATCTATTGCCATTTGTATTGAATTTTTTTCCATCCATGTAATTCATGTCTTTGGTCACAATGTTTATTCCAAAATCCATATACAACTTCCTCCCTCCTATTGACATAGAATCGGTATGGAATATTATCTTGACTTTTAAGCTAAATATTAAAAATTGGTTAGAGCTTATACTATGCAAAGGAGAATAAGAATAAACTGTAACCTTATCAGCAATTGAAATAGATAAGGGGTCACTCTATTCCACACATATTCACATAGACAATGAACATGATATTTGGGGTTCCTACTTTTACTATTTTTCTGTTTATTTATATAATAATAAGGTTACACTATAATATTTTTGTTCTCTTTTTATCTGTTCTAACTCCTATTTCCTCTGATACATTCAATCATACTAGTATCGTGCTTCCTATAAGAACATTATATCATGGTTGAATGAAAACAATGTTCATGCTATGAGGCCCAAATGATTGTAACAACCCATTATGTAACCTCGAAGGTTAAGAGCCAAAAGAGGGCAAAATTTTTTAAAAAAAATTGAAAAGGAAGAACAAGATACACATAAAGTAATTACCAATTCGATAAAACAACAACAAACATGGTCAAATATAACTTAAAGGACATCCCAAGGGAGAGGGCTAATCCACTCTCCAGAAAAAATCCAAATAGAAGCAAATCGGACAACTCCAGAAATTTGCTCCAAAACTTGTTGCTCTACTCTGGAACCTACAGTTCCGGAGCTCACTGCTCTAGAACCTGTTGCTATCCACTGGTCAGCAGACAGAGAGCATCAATGCTCTAGAGCCTTTGCTGCAACATACAAGACAGCAACATAAGGCACCGGTGCTCCGAAACATTTGCAGAAAATAGCATGAAGGAAAAAAAAAACATATTTATAGATTTAATGTTTGCATGAAAACTAAGGAAAGAAAAGCCATAGTAATCTTCATCATAGTACAAGGCATTCCGATACCAACACCGGAACCCGTAAACCAATTATAAACATCATATTTCTTCTCATTAATCTACATGAGTACATCTTCTCAAAAGAATACAATGTGCATAAAGGAAAAGGTATGAATACAATAGCATTTCCTTGAACAAGATACAACATCGGATAAAATAAATACACAAAGGCATGTACATGAGTACAATATGATAATCAAATACAAGAGAGAGATCTAGTCCAATCAGTACTCCAAAATTTGTACATCGGTCCCCAATGGCGGTGGCAACACCTCCCTACCATGTGGACTCCAGAGAGACCACCCCACCATGCTCGGAGGTAGTCATAAGGCCCAAACAAAAATAACCAGGCATGGATAACATATGGCTAACACTCTCAACAGACACAAAGCAAACACATCATGAAACGTATAAGGCCAATTCCACAACATGGAAATGCTCATTCAACATGTCAGGTACTACTCAAGATGACTAAGATGCAAAATACCAGATTACAGACCGGATAAGGAGACTCAACCATGCCCAAATCAACACCTCGTAGACGGATAACTCAACGCCCTACAGGTGGATAGGCCTTCTCGAGTGCATCCTTAACCTTTTCAAGTGCTCAAGGCCATGCACAAGGAGTCATAATCCATAAACATTTTACACCATTGTTTGATTCAATCATCACATGCTTACTATAACTCAGCTACCAGTTTCCTTAGCGGCCACTTACGGGCCACTCTATCAGGTCACACTAATGACCTTGACTTAAGCCTATCTCATTTAACCAAACGAGAGGTCGAGGCAACCATGAAATTGAGGAAAAACCAAAAAATCCATCATAGAAACCATTTAAACAACCAAGCTAATATTGTTGTAAAAGAAGCCACTGAACAGCTGAAAACCATAAAGATAAGGAAGCATAGAATTTTCATGAAAAATAAAAGTGCTCAAAATAAAATTCCAAGCTTGACCCAGTTTAGATTTCAACGTTTCAAGTTGAGATACACCTTCTATTTTTTATTTTAGAACCTAAAACGAGGTGTTGATCTGAAGAATGTCATTTTGACAAATTGGGTAAGAAAATACATGCAAAATCAAAAATGCCCAGAATTCAAATCAGACAAAGACCCAGTTGAGATATGGGAATTTATATTTAAAATACACTATTATTTTACAAATCTATGATCAAGAACAGGGTGTTGTCCAAAAAACGTCATTCGGCCAAGTTGGGCAAAAATACATTAAAAATGGAAGTGTTTGAATTGAAAATCAGTCAACAACCCATTTGAGATATGGGAAATTATAGATAAAATCCATCTTTAATTTGAAATTTTAGAAGGGAGATTATGAGCAGCAAAGAAAAACATTTTTCAACAATTAAGGCAAAAACACAAAGAAAATAAGTGTGAATTAAAAATTGAACAACAATCCATTTGAGATATGGAAATTTTTACATAGAATCCAAATTTATTTCTCATTTATAATGGATGGATAAAGAGCAGCAATTAAAAACATGTTTCCACAAGTTGGGCAAAACAGAAAGAAAATAAATAATTCCAGAAGTCTGATTTTTCCTTCAACCCAATTTAGATTTGGCAAATTCAAAATGAATTCCATCTTTGTTTTCAAAATTCAAGACAAAATAATGGATCTATTTAAAAAAAACAATCATTGGCAATGAATAGAGCTGGAAATGCACAAAATTCAACCATATAGAAAAACTACAAAACAGCAAGTTGAATCCAACCCTTGAATAGCTAAAACTTCCAAATTATTTAAACACTCTCTAACATACATTTCTAAAACAAGAATCCAAGGAAATCACAGAAGAATACCTCAAATTTTTGTCCAAATTTGAGATGGAGGAATGCTCAGCTTGCAAGGCACGGCTAGCTTCCAACACCAGACAGCAAAGAGGAAATGGCATGTTGAAAAAAAACAAAACAATTGCCCCAAAAAAATTCTCAGATAAACTCCCACAAATTTGCTACCCAAATTTTGGGGTTTTCTCCTCTTTCTCCAAGTAGCAAATTTCCCTTCTTCTCCCCAAAAGAATCCCCAAACAAAGTTTAAAACAAAGAATAAATATCCAAAAACCAAGCTACCCCATTTCCTTTCTTTTATATTTTATATTTTCTCCCCAAACAATAAAATGAAATAAGACATTTTAATAAGCAAGCTATTAACTCTCTCCAATTTAATTAATTTAAAATCTCTTCATATCCAACATTCACAATAATGCACAAAATGATAATTTAAATCCAATCATTAAAATACACGAGCTCCCCAAAATGATTAAATAAGATTATAAGAGCTCATAAAAGGATTAATAAAATAATTTAAAATTTCTAAATGAAAAATATCATTCTCTCAAATGATCAATAAAAATTATTTAAATAACATATTTAAAATCCTATGGATATAACCATTCAAATCTCCCATCAATAAACGCTATAAAATACCATAACTGAGACCACATCAAAACACTGACAACCAAAATATATATAACCACATAATAAGATTAACTGAAACCAAAATAAAATACCTCAACAAGACATACTGGCAAACCACATACAACTGAAAGGTGTGCCGAACATACGGCTGAAAAGTGCTCCAAACATTATCGTTAGGCAACCGGATGGTAAGACAACATGGGAACACTGCAATAATAAGGTACAATGGGCTAAGGTGGGGGACATTTGGCCTGTATGACTACGTCCAGTTACCACCATCGGGGAATAAGAGTATGCTCAGGCCTATGAATTTAGGCGGAGTCAATACTCTGTACCTGCATCACTCTAATTACACATCAAAGTACATGTGCATATAACATATATTATCCAGCTGAAACATCAATCCTCAGGAAGAGGGTCATGATATCATAAGCCTCTCAGATAGGAGTGTTACGACATCGTCCCTTTCCTATCCATAATCATACAAAAGCAATGATAACTAAGCATGTAATCCAACATAATAATTATCAATGTCTAATCTCAATATGATAACATTTATAATGCTAAATCAAAATTAAAATACTATCTTACCCAAGCTAAGGTTGGAGAGGTGTTACATCCTCCCCCCCTAAGATTTGACTTACTCTTGAAATTCATGTAAACTCAATATGCAGTCATGTCACACATTAGTACTACTAATAAGAAGATATGTAAAATAATAAGAGTAATAGAGTAGTATGACGAACTTTAAAAGATACATAAAGAAAAGTAATTGAGCAGTCAAGAGGGATTTTAAATCATCATAAATCTTGTCAAGGGTTCATTTTCTTCATAGCAATATGGTAAACTAATAAATATTTCCATCTCACAAAGTTTCAAAAGAGGACAACCTACAAGTGTATTAAGGAGTGCATGGACAATATCTCAAGGAGCTACCACAATTAATTTCTTCAAGTGTTATGCAAAGCCATTGAAATCAAATGAATAAACTCATGCATAAGCTAAAAGATAAAGGATAGTCAAGTTGCTAGAGGGCGGGTATCACAAAGGATATGGGATCACTTTCAATAGAGATGATGATGTTTCTAAAGGATCTCCCATTATGTCTATTAAAAAATTACAGAGATATGACAGTCATATGTCATTGTCAAAAAGTAGCAGAGGTTTTGAATGATCTTGCATAATAGGAAGGAGAGGACAAAATTTACACTAAAGGAGTTTATATAGTCCATAGAAGAAGGTCATATGATTGCCATGAGAAAATATTGAAATAAGTTGCATACTTTACAATGAAAACCATGAAAAATAAATCCTATGATGCACTTTTATGTTTTTTGCTTCATTTTTCTTAATAAGGTCAAATACTTTCTTTTAGTGTTTGAATCTACCACATAGAGATTAAATATGCTCACTCTCAAATAAATTTGAATTATATAAACAATAGTCAGATGCCTCCCTTAACATAAAGGACAATCTAAAGTACTAAGGAATTTAATATCCTTTATAACAGATTGCTTTTAACCAGTTAAAAACTTGAGAGGGCAATACACAGGTTGCAAGGAAAGTTAAAAATTTATCATAAGTAGCTCAATCCAAAAGGAAAAAATTAAGCATGGAAAAGTATGAGTAGGTTTACCAGCTTCACTAAAAGCACAAGTTATTTTTTATAACATCTTACCTAGATATTACTTGATAAAGTAAGGAGTGCTCTTTTCCACTCAGTTTCATATGGTGGCATATCTACACACAAATCACCAAATTTTCAAATAACTAAATAAATTGTATTACTTAATAAAGTTGTTACAACATGCTATTCATGTCAAAATCAACTCTTCTTACCACAAAAATTTTGGTTTCCAATTTGACAGGTTCATCTTTTGATTCCTGTATCAACTTCTGAAGTAATTTGGTAGCTTATACTTCTACATGAGACAATTTCATCTTGTAAACTGTTCCAAAGTACAAAACAAATAGAAATCATATAATTTGCATGATAGTTATAGCTTGCTATATATTTGGCAGCATCTAAAAAGTTTAAGTGAACTGAGAAAAATAGAGAGGCCTTGACCTTCATTTTTTCATTTTTTAGTTTGTTGCTCTAAATATCTCACAATATTTAGAAATTGGTTGCTTTCTTTCTTGTTCAAATCAAAAATAGATACATTTGTATAGAGTTAAGATGAATTCAAGAACTTCAGGTTATAGATATACCATAACTTATTTTATAAGACCTTGGCATCTAAGGTCTAAAATCTATTTCTGAAACTTGGCAAAGGGAAAAATACATCTTTATGAAGTAGTCTTCAAAAATATCATAACTAAATGGCTCTAACTATCCACTATCAAACATTCTCAATTCTTTGTTCAACCCTCTAGGCCTGAATCTTGACAGTTATTTCACTCTGTAGCTATCCCTATGCCTTTGATATTATCTAGTTATGGCTCACAAATCTATTGAAAATTGATCATTAGGGTTAAAATTAAAACCTTGCAAATATAATCTTTGTCCAAATCCATCAAGAATTTTCCATCAGTTATAAATAATTCTCTTATAAAGAATTTGTGAAGTCAGGTCTAAAATTTGGAAATGAAATTCTGAAAATGCACAAGACTAAAAATGAAATCTGATGAGATGTTGTTTTAAAATATGATTTTCAAACTTGGAAGTACAAATTTGACTTCACAAATGAATAGTCGAGCTCAGTTTTATTTATGTCGGCCATAATTTAACTTTGCAAGTCCGTCGAAATTTCAGCGAAAAATCTCCGTTGAACCTTTGACGCAAACTAAGGTTCGTTGAAATTTCGACAAACGTCAGGGATAAAATTTTAAAAGAATGAAAATTTCACATTGAATATCACAAGTACCCAACGATACATCTAATTATATAGCTTTCGTCAGAAATTTTTGTCGGATTTTGCAATCAAATGAGTTAGTGTCTAGATCTTGGCAGGCTATTTCCATAGCAATTCTAACATGGTATCAGAGCGGGTTGGGTGTCATTGGATAGTCTTTTTTCTGAAGAGATGATATATCTTGAAAATTTGAGTACGCTCTTCTCTTGCATCGTATGATGATTTGGAGAATCATATAAACTTGATAGAAATACCAGATTTTGGGGGTTCCTCTTTGTGGCTCTTTATTTTAGGTTCAAATTGGAGCTTGTTGGTGCAAATTTGATCTCACCATTGAGTTCAAGAGGTTTGAGCTAGTCATTTTTTCCTTTTGTTTCATCCAAATTGGACATATAAGGTCATATCTATGAGGGTTTGAAGTTGATTAGTGGTTGCGAGATCCGGAAGGTAGCTGCATTTTTGGAGCATTTTGGGTCAAATCCAACCCTGCCATCACATCCAGAAGGGTTAAAAACCCTAAGATCAACTGTCAATTCGTCGAATTTGGAGCAGCTATCCATTGAGGAAAACAAAATTTTCTCAAAGATTCGTACGACCCTCCAGGTCATCATAAATAGCGATGATATGATTTTTTCGAAAATAGATTTTTAAATTGACCGGGTTTTTTTTTTTTAAGTGTTTATTCTACCGATTAATTTTTTTGAATTTTTTATTAAAAACGAAAGTTTGAAAAAAAAAAAAAAGGAGAAGAATTTATTTATGCGGACAAGGTACGCACAGTACCCTGTACATGTAGATCTTTTCAGGGTATCGTAGGGTCCATAGGCCCACGTGGCTCTCCTGGAGGCTCCCGCCATCTGTCGGCCAGCAAAAAAAAACTGGTTGGTTCTTTAGAAAATCAAGCGACCAAAAATTTAAATCTGGCAACGAATTTGAAACCCGATAAAAGTTTTCAAAAATCTGGTGTTGTCAAATCAAGCAACAAAAAGACTCCTTGGAATGGAATATTCCTCAGAGATTCTGTCAACTATCATCGTGAAAAGAATATTTTGTACCATATTCCAATTGTAAGACTATTTCGTTCAGGGGAGGTATATTCCTTTTTTACAGGCGTGAGGACGTCAAATTTAAGCTCAATGTCTGTTGACATCAACACCGTGTCAACATTTTCTAAAAAAAAATTCCCCCCTCACCAATGGAATTTTTCATTTTACAGTCTGACTTTGAAGCTTCATAACTTGCTCATATTGACTCCTTTTTTCGAGAATTTTTTTTATTTGGGCTAATTTTTCACGATCTTTGCAGTGGTGCAATTATTTTTTGGTTTTGGTGTCTGTTTTTTCTAGAAATTGCATATTCTCATAGGTGTTATTGTTTCATCCTCATTTTGGGAACTTCGGGAGCTCATATCTTGCTCCTATGGTAACATTTTTGGGTACAGTTTTTTTTGAAAGTGCATAATTTTTCTTGTACTTTTCAGTGGTATGATCAGATTGATATTATTTTGTACCAAAAATTGTACTCAATTATGTGGCCTGTTTTGACATCTATAAGAACTAAGATCAAAGTCTAGCTTGTTTTTTTTAGCAACTATAAACACACTAAATATAAAGTTCCAAATCCTATATTGCTAGAGGGTTTCCTAATTGAGTGATTTTGGGGGTCTCTTGGTGCATTCTTTTAATCTTTTTGCTTGTGCTCTCTCATTTTCATGGATCATTCTAAGGTTCCTTTGCTCACATCATATAATTATTCAACATGGCATCAAAATGCATGGAGCATTCTAATAACTGAAGGTCGCACTCTATATGTTAAAAATAAGGTACCTGAACCTACAGATGCAGATAAAAAGATAAAATGGATGATTAAGCATACCAAAGCTATTGGGTGTCTTCGTAGACTTGTTTCTCAAGATTTTTTATTTTAAATTGAATCATGTAAAAATTCTCATGAAGCTTGGGACAAATTGAAAATATTGTATGGAACTACAGATTAAGTAAGAGATTATAAAATTGATAATGAACTGATGAGCCTTGATCCTAAGAACTTTGACTACATCCAAGACTACATCACTAAGGTTAATGATCTAAGAGAGAAATATAAAACATGTGGAATTGATAAGGACATTTAGTTGGTCTATAAGACAATGAACAAACTTGGTCCTGATTATGCTTCTTTTGTTTCTAGCTTCATACTCATAGATTAACTATGGGGTTTGCATATACTACACCTTCATTTACATCATTTTCTGAGATGTTGATACATGAGCAAGAAAATCTTATCTCAATGGCTCTCATCAAGACTTCTAAATCTCAAGCATTGTTGGTTAGTCAGGTAAAAGAATCAAAACCGGATAAGAAATAGAAGAAAGCAAAGAATAATCAACATTCAGATCAAGCAAAGAAAAAATCTTCTTCTAAAGGGGAATCATCTAAGAAGGAGAGGCCTACTTGTGCATATTTCAAGAAGGATAGACATGAATAACACTATTGTTATAAGAAGGATATTGATGAGTTGAAACATCTTCTCAAAAAGAATCACATTGATTTTCCTTCTAGAATGTTTGAATGACCTCCTTCTTCAAAAAAGTCTGAAAAGGATAAAGGTCAAGATACTATATCAAGAAATAAAGGGAGAGCTCTTTATATTTTTTCAAGTCATGGATCAAAGAGATGGCTTCTAGATTCAGGAGAATCTCATCATATGTCATCTTCATAGTCTATATTCTCTTCTTTTAGCCTTGTACTATGTCTTGTACCTTGATGGGAACCAATACGTACATGAGTGTAATTGGGAAGGGATCTATTAGTTTTGGGAACAACACTTTCTAGGATGTTTTGTGTACTCCTCATTTGGCAAACAATCTTCTTTCCATATATCAAATTACACATGGTGGAGATGGGAGGACTATGGAGTTTACTCCTAATTCATTCATCATTCGAGACTTGGAGAGTAGAGATATCATTGCTACTGGGGTGGTTGATCATTCATCTTGGTTGTATGCCTTTACAAATTTTTCTTTTGATGGTGAAATTGCTCCTTCGACTGTTGATCACAGTATGAACCATGATTTAGAGGATACATTTGGCTTCTTGAACTTGGGAGTTCTCACATCAGATCTAATTCTTGAGTCATGCATCTCATCTCCTCCATCTACTGTTGTAGTTGATGATGCTTCTGATTCCACAGTTTTGGTTCCTTGTGATTCAATGCAGAAAGATCTGCATTGTCTTTTAGATTTGACTACTTTGGATGACTTCTTGACAGGTATTTCAGACTTGTTTGTGGAGTCTCATATTGAAAATTTGGGAGACATCATTGATGGCATTCATACTCTCTTAAATGGAGAAGATCCTTCTTCAATTGTTACGAGGGAACACTTTGACCCTCTTGTTCAATATCTACATGATCATTCTTCACAGTCTGACATGAATATGGATACTTTTGGACGGAATTTGGAGGAGGCTTCTTTGTCTTCAGAGGGGATATTTTTCTCTTTGGATCATGTTCTACATTCATCTCTACTAGATTCTAGATTTTCTTCTTCGGCAATGTGGCCTAGAACACTTGTTTGGAGTGTATCATCTTTCGCCATCGACATGGAGACACTTGAGAATGTTTCAAAGACATCTCATATCATCCATCTTCCTAACATCCTGCATACATTCATGGTTTTGTTTCTTCCTAAGGTGAGGAATGTTGTTTGGTGAAATTGGATCATCTTCAACATTCAATGTCGAGCTTCTACCATTGAAGGAGACTCACCATTGAGGGGGGTTGCATTGTATCTCTTCTTCTTCTCTAAATAAATTCTTGTCTCTCTTCTTCTTCTCTAAATAAAGTCTTGTACCTAGTTAATTCATTACTAGGAGACTTATTTACATGTGAAGTTTACTTAGGTCCTAGGAATCTTTCTAGAAGGTGTTAGTTGTCATTAGTTGTTATCTTATCTTTTGACTTGTAACACATGTGAACCTAGGTAGTTGTGATAAGTTATCTCTAATAAGTTATCTCATATCATATGATTAATACACTTGACATAATCCTATTTTATCTCGTATCTCACCTTGGCTATATAACCAAGGGGTCTCTACTACATTGTAAACACACAACAAAATTGAATCATAATTGAAAGAATATAGTTTATTCTTGTCATATTCATATTCTCTTTCTTGTGCTTTCCATTTGGCCTCTAGATCTTGGAAGGCTATTTCCATAGCCAATTCTAACACATCATAGGAATGCCAACATTTATGAGACAAGACACCCACATTCGCAAACCATCAGCAAGAATATTTTCCTCACAAAAGACATGTGATATTTTATAATCATCAAAGGAACCAAGAATAGAAAGGGAATCCTCTATGATATGCAATATAGACCATAACAGGGGATTCACCTTCAAAAGATAGTTGATAATATTAAGGGAGTCCCCTTCCAACCACAAATTTTTCACCCCAACTCTTTAGCAAGAAGGAGACCATGATAGGTTGTTGATGCAAATGGCCTCTATAGTTGGACCAATAGAAGAGAAGGATTTCCGAACATTACAAAGAGACTAGACCAATTTATTTATTCTTCACATTGGTTGCACTCTACTAATCTCTTGGAATCTATTATCTAACCTATACCTAGTTTGAACCATTTCTCATTTGGGATGATAGATTGTCATAAAAATCCTAATTAAAATTTTAAAAGATGTGGTTTAGGAGGGAAGATCTAGTGGACTTGATAAAGACCTAGTGGAACTCTACATCAAATTTTAGGAGCAACAAGATGTTTATATGTACAAAGTAATTAAATTTTTTTAAAGGAAATTTGAAGGAATGGAACATCTATCCCTTCAAGAATATCTTCAAAGAAAAGTGTTGACAATGATTTCATTCACAGCAACAGTTCAAATAAAATCTTCACAAACAAATCACAAAGAGCCTATCCTTCTTGAAAGATATGGAACAAGACAATATAAAAAGGGATTTTGTTTTAACAAAAAAAGATTGACTCACTTCAATCCCAAGTCTCTGGTAATCAGGTCATGAATGTACTAGGTCTGCTCCAGGGTATGATGTGACTTTACTGTTAATCTCAAAGGGAATATGTTGTTTAGAATCATATATATTAGATGTTGAGTTTTCAATTTGGATTGTAAGAACAAATATCATGAAATCAAAAGATTTGAAGTAATATTTCATGAACATTAATAATTCATTTGCTATTACTTAAGTAGATTTAGCATTAAGCATTCAGAAAATTCATACAAAATGAAAGATTTTCAATAATTTTTCTATTCATTCATCTATTTTTTGGAACATTTTCAAAATTTAAACATATCTTCTAAAATAAAGCATAGAAATACTAAAAATTAAAATTTATCTCGGTTATTCTCCACGCATGCCCCAAAGAATTAACCAAATCAAAGCAAACCGCTTTATACTTTACCAAATTGCTTCACAACTACATATAAAATGGTGTGAGCTTTTAAAAAGATGAGTTTAAGTTTGGACATCGAGTAGGTTCTGCATGCACCCTTAAATAGTGTAGCACACATTCGTGTTCGGTTGAATGAACAAAACCAGCTACAAAAGATTCATGAGATAGGTAGTTATCAAATTGGCTCTGATATTGATTAATTTCTACGTGCATACAATTTTTTAGACCAAAATGATTTAGAAAATAGGATAAAGAACAAAACTTAGAGAATTTTTGGTTCTTCCAACATCCACAAATTATGAACTTAACTTAAAAAAGGTATCCTCTAGCCTTTTATAGAACACAAGACACAGATAGGATGAGACAAATACATGAGAGAAAATCCAAGGATAAATCATATCAAGGCACGTGGAATGTAGTGATTGACCAGAAAATTGCAATCGAAGTCAATGAAGGTCAACTCCAATTACACATTGAAGCTCTTCAAGGTTTAATCTTTTATTATCAGGGTTCCTTCTTGGAACCAAACAAATCCGCTCAAAAGAATGTAGGAAATTCCCATTTATTCATAATAATTAAGTTGTAATTTAATTCCTACTCTTCAGGTTCATCCTCGATTTGAACATTCCACGAATGAGTAACTTGCGGAAT
This sequence comes from Sequoiadendron giganteum, assembly GCA_007115665.2. NCBI lineage: Eukaryota > Viridiplantae > Streptophyta > Pinopsida > Cupressales > Cupressaceae > Sequoiadendron > Sequoiadendron giganteum. The sequence goes on along the minus strand of CM021105.1, from coordinate 332,343,414 downwards.
AGGTATACTTCTTCGCCACATGCTTAAACTCCAGAGTCTCGGGCTCTCGGTATCCGACACATCTTTGCAAAAAACTCTATTCTAGCATGAGCTTATAAAGTGTATCATTGAACCTGGCAATACCATCGGATCTATCTACAAATTTGATTTGCCTAACCGTCCATACCCAAACTTTGCATCACAATCTACATCTCCTGCAATCACAAATTCCACTCATTAAATCCCTTTAAAAAAACATTTATAAACATCTCATGTAAATAAAACCATTATTCAAATGTTATAACATGAATTACTCATAAATAACACACTTTCTTAGCACATTATAAATCCTTGCATGATTATCTTCTATATATATTAGGTCAGCAGACTATCGGACTCATTAGATAATCATAAAATTTCAAAACTTCACTTTACATCGCTACCCGGTACCCGGTATTCAAATTTACCCATGAACTTTCCTCAGAATTTGGTTTCACCAGACTTCCATCTTATCAGACTCCAAATATCGGACCGGAACACTCTGCTCATATTTTCATTACCTTTTTCACCTTCTCAAACGTTCTCAATTTGTGGTATCTGATACCCGAAACACTTACATTACAAAGTACTATTTAGATTAAAGATTTCTCTTTACTTTTTACTTCTGGTGATCTTCCAACTAGCTAACTCCTACCATAAGAGTTAAAAAAAATTACTTGGGTCCCCAAGCCTTACAATCTTGGGGCATGTTGTGAGACTACACAACAACTTGCAAGCAATAAAACCAAATTTAAACAAAATTTGAGATTAAATCACCAATTGTAAATTATAATTTATGCATATTTTTAAAAAATAACCTTTACCTTTACCTAGATTCTGACATAAAAATTAAAACTCCCCTAGAAACATTCATGTGTGCTCTGATTAATTCCAATTTTTGGAACTTAGTAAAAAGAATCAATTCATTGGCATTGAACTACATAATATGGTAATCCTCCAAAGCCAACCAAGGATAGATCCTTGCTTCCAGTCAAGCATCCATAGCCCCGACAAGGTTATCTCTATAATTCCCCCAAACATAGCTCTACTTCCAGCCAGACGTCTATAGCCCCGATAGAGATATTTGGATAGCCTAAAGAGTTGATTTCTCTTTTTTTTATAAATATTGCAATGATAGCCCATTTTTCTTTTAATATTTCAATAATAGCTCATTTTCAACTTGCAGGCAATGAAGCCCGTTATTATGTTGGGAATTACAGTGGTAGCAAAGGTTACCTTCTAATTTTTCATTCAATACAAATCCCTTCATCAATTCACCATTTCCCAAAAATTCACTTAATAATTCCCCGTTGGTGCATATTTTTGGATAAATTTTACCATCTTATGCCAAATCCTAGCTAACAACAACTCACTATGTGTTAAAAAAATATTCAAAATTTAAAATTTAGCAACGAATAATTTAATCACAAAATTAAATCTAAATTTAGAAACATTAGTTACCACCCTTCCGATTAAATCTTATAGCAACTGCTAAATACTCAGCTAGCATTTTCGATTTGATGGCGATGCACCTCATTAATGGATCATAAATATCATGATTATCTTGAAACATGATCACATTATTCTGCATTAAATTCGCATGCCTGACTTTGCACATATCATTTCTTTCAACTTACCCGGGTGATGACATGTACTACCTTACCGGCTTCGTTTTCCTTTTTGTTTCGCACACACAAGCACCTCCATAATTAATACGGCCTAAAAAAAATGTGAAATGACCACTATTAACTTCAAAATCTTCAACTTGCTTGATTCACAATCTTCGAACTACTCAAATTTGAAGCAATTTATCACCAACTATGTGTAAAGAATTAATTTGATTTAACATTTTTTTCTGGAGATAATTGTCTGGTTGCCACTTTTCTTACAATTTCCAGGACTTCACTCGAGGCAACTATGTACCACAACTTTCTCACAGATTTCTATAAATTCCACACTTCTTCTTGAATTCTTCACATGTTTTCTTAGCTTTCTTTTCTAGTTTTTCATTTTTTTGCTCTGTTTATTCTCACTTGCTTCCAGGCCATGGATACTCTAATTTGCTTAAGTTCCTCTCCTTGCTAGAATGTCTTCTTAGGAGGTATCACATTGCAAAGGCTTGAAAAGGTTTTCTTCATTTGGACTTCTAGTTTTACTATACCAAACTTGTGCTTAGTTCTTGGGGAAAAGTATGTAGAATCCAGTCACTACTTTCGCTTTTACTCTGACGTGGCTTCTCATTTTGTAGCATCTCTTCTGGATATTGGGCTTCCTATAGAATATTTTTCTCAGCTACCAATTTGATAGTAAGGCCTAAATATTTGGAGAATTTGGACACCATTTTGTTTATTGCACACCCGACCATCGGAATCCCTTCCATAGATGATATTCCTCGATTCCTTGAACACGGGGAAGTAGTTTCACTCTGGCCTTTCCTCACAAACCCCCATATTCACGACTTTGAAGTTCACTAAGAACTCACCTATATAGGGTATTTAGCTCTGATAGATGAGGCATCTTGTATCGATTGAATGTCTACTACTACTTGTAGCTAGGCTTACTCTTTTTGACTTTTTGATCTTTTGAAGCAAGAATTTTGTTACTCATGTATATACGTGATATACACACATATATATAACTTTTAGTACATCTTAAAGCATGTATTTATTGTGCATGGTTTTATCATTTTACGTTTCACAATATAACTTTACAAATGTTTGGATTAACTCTCATGTGTGTAAGATAAGTTAAGTAGAATTTGTAAATTTAGATGACAAACAGAAAGAAAAGAAAAAAAAGGAAAGAAAAATAAAAATAAAACAAACCCTAAAAAAAAACTAACCCTAACTAACAAAACCTATAATATAACAAGCGATTAACTCTAACAAAACAACTCATTTTAATTTCTATGACTATTTCCATTGTCATTTTGGTATGAATTATAGCAAGATTATCCTTAAATTCATTCAGAAAAATTTCAACCATTCTATTGTAACAATGAATTATTTTAATTTTTTTGCATTTAATAATCATAAATACAAAGGTATACTTACCAATGACCTGGCTCATATGCATGAAAATGTGTAATGCCCCACCACGCAACCCTAAGGGAAGTTTCAATTCACTATTAAAGCGAATTAATTTTTATTTTTTTTAAAAGAGAATTAAACCTACAAGTTCACCTATAATTGATAACATCCCCTAGGGTTACGCAACCGAGATTACTTAATTCCCATTAACATACATCATTAAGATTCATTGCATCTAAAAACTTAAATAGAAGCATTCATTCAACATAATTAAATGAGAAGATATGAAGATAACATCCATAGTATAAAACCATCATATGAATAACTGTTTACAATTCTCATTCCCATAATGAGTCATAAATACACAAGTTTTTCAATTACATAAAACCACCTCATAATTACAAGAGGGGTGAAATCAACTTAATACATTTTGAATTACAAGTACAAGAAATAATAACAAAAGCCGCGAGCTCTCCATCTGGATGTCTCGCCTCCACGAACTGAAGATCAAGGGGGACCCAACGGTTTTGGTGCATGTTCCTCCCAACCTTGTGGTACCCGTAGGCCCACCCCCCATGCTAGGAGATAGTAACCAAACAACATGGGAAAGAACTACTACCTCTAACCTAAGGCAGACTCATACTGACTCATCCAAACATACGAACAATAAGAGATTAACACTAACATGATCACATTGCTTCCAGACATAAAATTGATCAGGTATGATAAAAAAAATCCATACACACAACCTACAACACTATGTTATCCTAGATAGAGTGTCATCACAAGGTGCGTCATGAGATCTCCTCTAGGAATTCTTCATAGGCTTCGGTAATCCTGGTGGCCTCAACCGAATCCCAGCCCTCATACTCACTCAAGCGGAATCAACTACCTCTCGTATGGACAAGGTAGTTGATCTTGCCATTCCAGGCCTTCTCAATCACCCCAAGTCTAAACTAGCCCTCATGTCTGTGAGTGAGGTTAATTTATCTTGATTAATGTGGAAGGTATCCTAATCATCTAAATCAATTTCTTTAATTATCACTTGTTAAAACACTTTTGAAGGTTACCCGGTTTACCTCTTTGGGCTCCGGCCCCTAACAAAAGCCACTCCTCTAATGGATAACACACTACTCAAATCTAGACTCCAAGGGTGACTCAAGTGCTACTAAGCCAATTAACTCAATCTCTCTTATTTCTAAGAGGCAACAAACAAAGAACTCCACTCCAACACTAGGAGGAAACAAACTCATAAAGCATTACCCAAGGGACGAACATTAACTTAACAAGGGGATGACCCACACACTAGAAGTCTTTACAATTGATACACAAATAACCCTTTCCCAAAATAATCAAAATAAGGAAACATATATTAACAATAAGCAAGAACAAGAAATCATGCTATCTTTGGAAATATTAAATCCATTTCCTAACTAACACTTTTCAGTAAATAATCAATTACTTAAATCAAATAAACAATAAACTAACATCATTACCATTATTTTTATAAGGAAAGGATAAATCCAAAAATAACAAAACAAGATATCAACTTTGCATTTGAATCAAATATACTCATGGAAGAAATGTCTCTTTCAAAATTCTTAACTATCTCATCTAATTCTTTCAAATTCACAAATTAAATAATAATTACCAACACTTAATCATGCACACATATAAATATATAAATATAAATCACAAACTAACTATGATCTAAATATATTTATTTAATACAACAAAACATGTCAACTCCGTTTGACTAAACCAAATTTCATAATTCTGGAAAACAACACAAAATAATAAAATAACTCCTTATCATATTTTTATATAAATATTTATATATATATACACTGTATATATATATATTATATATACATACATTATATTTACACAGAATATACTAATTGATAAATCTTGACACTCATAATATATTTACATATAAATATATATATATTCATTAAATATATATAACAACATATCTGCATATATACAGTACGAATTTTACTAAAACAAAAATTCTTAATAAAACAATTTATAAAAGAAAACAATATTGAAGCAGGAAATAAAATTTATATAAAAGAACTATTAAACTTTAACTAAAGTTTATAAAAAAACTTATAAAAAAAAACTTTAAATGAAGTGACAGGGGCCAGACGTACCGCTGGTACCCCTGCCACCATCCTGCAACCACCAGTACCATCGCCGCTTGTACCATGTACACGGGCAAGTATACATAGGGGAGGCCGCACCTCCCATGGGGAGTGCATCCCCCAAGAGGTGGGCGCACAGCCCATGGCAGGTGCATCCTGCCTTGGAAAGTGTGGCGGTGGGGGTTTGACCTCCCCATCCGCCATTACACACATAACATTTATTTTATTTTATTTTAATTTATTTTTCAAAACAATTTCTCCAATGACATTTCGATTTCCCATAAAAAAATTCTTTAACAGTTTTCACGGATTTCAACGAAATTTGTTTCCCAATCACGCCGTATGGCGTTTAATATAAAGAATAATAATATAAATATAAATGTATTTTTATATATTATTTGTGCATACATATAATATATAAAAATATGTATATATATATATTTTCTCAGAAATTTTTATTTGACTGGTAAATTATAGAAAGTTAAAAAAAAACACAGTCATACAGAATTAATTTAAATTTTTCCAGAATGTTCTGTCAAACTATAACTACTCAAAAACAAAAATTATTTTATTAATATCACCTTTTTAAATTCCCAAGAACAATTATCACAATTAGGAAAAGATTAAAACAAATCTCAATGATAAAATGGAAATTTGTTACAAAGGTTTGTTTTAAATACAAATCGGAATGTTTTCAAATAGGGTGAGATATTTGCACTACAATCCTAAATGTTTAAAAACTCAACCAATGTTTAATTTAAACAATGAGCCTACGTTTCTCGTTTATTGTTTGAAGCCCTACAGAAGTTTTAAACATTTTTCTTTCTTTTTCAAACTGGGTAAATCTAAAAACTAGATTCAATCAATGATTTCCATTTCACAAATGATTTCAACAACAGATTTGAAAAACAATTTAATATGAAATGAACAAACAAGACAAAAAGAAAAACCTGGAATCCAAAGCTGTTGAAGAAGATAGATTTTGATGCAAGCTTCCTCCCACGAATTCCTGAAATTTCTTTGAACGTGCAACGGATCCTAGCAAATGACGATCCAATAACCCAATCCACTTCTACCGAATTTCTTCCTTTACTCCTATTTTACCCAATTTCAACAAGCTAAATCTACAACCCAAAACTCTCTTTCAATTTTCTTTTCTTTTCTTTTTCTCTTCTCTTCTTTTCCTCCATTTTTTTCTCTTCTTTTTCTGCAATTTTTCTCTTCTTTTCTTTTTTTCCCTTTTTCCCCCATAATAATAATAATAATCACCAAACAAAACAAAACTCAAAAAGAAAACCCCAAAACTTCCCACAAATCTCTCCATTCAATATAGTAATCTTCTAAAAACAACAATTTTTATTTCTAAATTAACTAAACTCTCTTCAATATTAAATAAACAATTTCTATAAAAACAAGAAATCTCCAACACTTCTAAATTTTTTTGCATGCAAAATTAAAATAAAGATATTAATTTAATTTCCCCTTTCGAAACTCATAATGAAATTAAAATGCAACTTCTAATTATTTTCAATTTCATTTGACTTAATTTAATTTAGACCATTAAACTTAATTAATTAATTTTAATTATTCAATAACTAAATTCAATCCTTTAGAGATTAAATTTAATTTAATTAAAGCTTAACTAATTAAATTTAATTATCCACTTTAAATAAAACATCAAAGAATATTCCATTTAAATATACAAAATCACTACATTCAAAACAATGCAATAATTCCAAAATTGATTTAATAATTACGCATCATATCTAATCGAGTAACATTACAAAAAGGTAAAATGTGACTCAACAACTAGGACTGACGACACACTAAGGTTAGGGCGTAGACTGACACATGTTACCTAACTACTATCTCCCTTTCAACTTAACCGTTGGATCGACACGCTCAAACCTGTGAGACCAGGTGGAGTCGATGTCATGTACCTGCAATCCTGAAAACCAAATAAACATCATACAGTATATCCAACATATAATACACACCGTGAAGAGGAAATCACGGATTCTCAGGGCGCTCGCAAGCGAGTGATGCAAAACCGTCCTCTTCACCAATACACTCATCCAAAACTGACATTACATCTAAAGCAATAATCACATATAAAATCTCATGCTAACTCTACTAACATCATGAAAGCATTAAAGCATGTGAAACTATAATCAGTTAACCACCTCACACCATAATAGTTATTGCTCAATAGTAGCGATCAAAACATCATAATAAAAGGTGTCTAGTATCAAAGTATCTGCAACCCAACAAAGCATAAAACAAACTAACCATGAAGCAAAATGGAGGGGTATTACAAAATGACCTTATGACAAGTCAATTTCACACACTTTGTCTGATGCGACCATACTCTACCTTCTTCCAGCCCTGGTTCATGGTCTATCTCTGTACTCTTTTCATTTCCATGAACGGTTGTGCCCATTTCTCGACTTTCTCCTCTGAAAATCTTCATGTCTTTGGTCATGTCTTCACTTTACACTTTGTTAGACCAAGATATATCACAATTTATATTGTTATTAGAGAGAGAAAAATTAAAAGTTTGATACTCTATATCTTGCATAAAATCAGGAAAATTTCCTTTTTAAAATTGTAAATTTTCAACTTGGGGTAAAATATACACATCTCCCGCTCAATTTTCCCACTCATTTTCCTCATTTGTGTTTTCCATATATAAGGAGAATGATGAATCATTAATGTTGTTTCCTCGTTTCTGATGTGATGTTTCTAAATCTTGACATTTTCATTCATTTTCCCGCAACATGTTAGGATTTTCTTTATAATAATTGCAGTTATCCAACTGTCTTGATGTATTGGCTAATTTTTTAATATTTCCAATTCCACTAGGGTTGCATGCATTTCTCTCTAATGGTTATTTTCTTCTAGCAATTAGATTCTTTTGTTAACAAAATCACTTTACACATGGCCAAGCTTACTCTAGTTAAAAAAAAATCATAATCAAGTTCACTGTGATCAATTGTATCGTGAATTCTACACTCGGTGAATCTACCAAAGGTGAATAAACTCAAAGGATGTAATCTCTGGTTAAAAATTTTCTAAATTTTTTCAACTTCCATACTGAAATACCAGCTTGCATTCAATCTCACTTTACAACCTTTCTTCTTAAACTCGAGACTAATAGAAAATTCAAAATAGGCCCTCCTTCTAGTGCCACTTCCTGTTGATCACGATTTCACTCACAACAACAGTTTGAATAAAATATTCATAGACAAACCACAAAGAGCCTATCCTTCTTGAAAGATATGGAACAAGACAATCTAAAAGCGGATTCTTCTTTAATAGAAAAAGATTGACTTAGTTCAATCCAAAGTCTTTGGTAATTAGGTCATGATTGTACTAAGTTCGCTCCAAGGTATGATGTGATTTTTCTATTAATCTCAAAGGGAATATGTTGTTTAGAATCATATATATTAGACACTAATTTTTCAATTTGGATCATAAGAATAAATATCATGAAATCAAAAGATTTGAAGTAATATTTCATGAACATTAACAATTTCTTTGTTATCACTTAAGTAGTTTTAGCATTAAGCATTTAGCAAATTCATAGAAAATGAAATATTTTCAATAAATTTTCCATTTAGGAAAGGAAACCACTAGTTGATATCCCAACTTAGATTTCTCTAGGCACTTGAACAAGGTAGATAGCTAGAGACTTGATGGCACTGGCTCTCCTCCATGGCACTCACTTCTCGATCTCACCAAGTCTCATTCCCCCAATGGAGGAATTGTTGTCTCTACACAAGCTCAGTGAAGATGTCGGGTGACTTCAGAGGTCCAACCTCCTGCGATCAACAAGCGTATAAAAGGGTTTTTGGCAACTATCACAAATTGGTTTTTAGTAAGGGAATCCATTCAAAGTGGCCATACATGCAACAAGATTATCTCAAGACTATGGTGATTCAAGAGGCCTCCTAGTCCTTTCCCTAAGGAAGGATTTTCACGTAGCTCACAAGGCTACTAAGGGAAACACTTGTCGGTATGACACATCTGCACCCGTTGCTAACTGACTTTCATCAGGAAGTACATTTATTTATAGTGGCTTGGAAGAGCTTGGCCTTAGCTTTGTTACCACTTAGGTCATTCCCAACTTTCAAAGTGGGGTGGAAAGCCCTCTAATAAAAGTTAAATAATAGTGAGGAAGTGCACTTTATTTATGATCTCTCAAATCGCACGGAGCGCAAGGAGAGAGCATACTTTATGCCTTTGTCTCACACTCGCAAGGTTTTCTTTTTAATCCCAAAAATAAAAATGTGTCGTGTGATTTTACAAATGCCAAAGAGGTACTTTTGATCACTCAAAATCGTCAGATAGTGTGAGAGGAGAGCATACATACTCTATGATAGTTGCAAATCACCAAACATGAAAGACACTAATTAATTTTATCCTTTGCTTATTATTTGAAGAAACTTGGATTCATTGTATGCCCATGATGTGAAATGCAAGTTCATTTTAATATTCATGAGTGTAAGAATGCAGATTGTTGTTATTTTTAAACCTTATGAGTGAAAAATTTAGATTCTTTTTAACCTTATGATCCTAATGCAAGTTGTAGAAAACAAACAAAATGGAAATTTTCTTAAAACTAAACTAAAGTAAAGCTCAATTTTTTATTTTTTTTTAAAAGAAATAGTTTTTTGGGAGCTCCAATCCACATGCTAAAAATAGAAAGTTAGCACACAAAAAAGCTAACCTACTCAAAAACCCAAAAGGAAAATTGAAAACAAACTAAAAATTGAAAGTTTATACCGGACAGATGATTGCGTTGTTCTTTTCAGCAAATATGTCGTTGCGTCACATCACACTAGAACAATTGCATCATGAATTTGAATTCAAATTTTCCTGCCTAACATTTCCTTCCACATATGCATCATTATTTTTGGCAAATGCATTGTTCCTCATCAAATGTGTCGCTGCTTTGAGCAAATACACCGTTTTGTACCTGAAATCTGTAAAAACACACAAAAAATCATATGAAATCTTGCAAAATTAAGTGTTCACGTCGGGTTCACCAATATAAGATGGGGGAAAACACTCTAGATAAAGTGATAGCCACAACACCTCTTAGCTAAAAACCTCATCCAGAACAAGAGAATACAAACAAATAGGAATAAAAATGAAAGCATTCAAAATAAAGCACTCCCCATTGTAATTGATTCTTTCTCTTGTCTCTCCTATTTCTCCTTTTGAAAATATTTCCCTCAGATTTGTTGTTGAATTTGTACAAATAACCTGCAAATAGTAAGTAGAAAGTTGGAGACAAAATGGTTGTGAAGGAAAAAATTGAGGAAGGTTGCTTTTATAGACAACCATTCAAACAGACAAACGATATTAATCATCTACAAAGATTCCAAGATCAACAATGGAGGATTGATGCACCAAAAAGAGTTGGGCTATTGATTGCTATGACGTCGACGGCTATGACAAAGACGGCTATGACAGAGATTAATGAGCAAGTGGAGGAAAATGGATGAATTAAAAATTGGAAAATAATTAATTCATGAGAAAGGAATATTTGACCAATTGGAAAATAAATAATTCATTTGAATTATTTATTCAAGAAAAGAGGAAATGGACAAGTGGAGATTCAATTAAAATAATTTGCGTAATTATTTAATTAAATGAGATGAAATGTGAAAAGAGGCATTTAAATAATTAAATTGATTTAATTATTTAACACAAGAGACACATGGACAATTAAATAATTCTGACAATTATTTAACGATGGAAGAATTAAAAGGAGTGAATGGTTAAATAATTAATTGTTATTATTTAACCATAGACGACAGATGATAAGAAAATAATTAAATAAATAATAATTTATTTAATTATTTGAAGAAAGGGGGATATTAGTGACACAATTAATTAATTTAATTGATCAAGATAGAATAAAGATTAGAAAGTGAATTGATTAAATAATTAAATAATTATTTAATTAATAGAGGAATATGACCAAGAATAATTAAATAATTAAAATTATTTAATTATTGGAGGACGATGACCAATAAAAATGACACTTGCAAACTTAGGACATTTCTCAGTGTCTACACTATAACACCATTCTTCAAGGTGCAATTGAAGAATAATGGAGTTGAGCAAGGACATTGTTTAATGGTTTTTGCTGCAGGTTTTCTTTGTTTAAATTACATAGTTCCTTTAGCTTTATTGATTGAATTAGTTTTTGTGATTAATTTATTACTTTTGTTGTTCTTTGATCACTATCATTTTACTAATCCACATTTTAGCATGCCCGATGAGACCCACGTCCTAGATATTTTAATGTTTTTTGTCTAAGTTATGTGTTTTAAGTAGTTGTAGGGTGAAATGACACATTTGATCAGGGATTCGATGCATTTGATCGGCCTTTCAACACGTCCAATTCAACAAACGGTGCATTTTATCCTATACATAGCAAAGAAATTTGAATTTTTTAGCACAAGTGATCAAGATTCAATTTACCAGAATTATGTAATTAATACAAAAATTACACATTTCATCATATAAATAGCAAAGAAATTTGAAGTTTTTAGCACAAGTAATCGAGATTCAATTTACCAAAATTATGCAATTAATACAAAAATTGTGCATTTGATGCCAAAATTATGCAACTGATGCCAAAACTATGCAATTGATGCCAAAATTATGCATTTGATGTCAAAATTGTGTATTGGATTTCATAATTATACATCTAGTTGGGGAAACAATGCACCTAATTGAGGAAATGGTGTAAATGACATGTATATTATTAAGGACCTCTATATTTTAGGATAATTTTTCTCTTATTTCACGCATCTAATTCTGATTTTCATAAAATTTATTAATCTCATTAAGCGTTTGATCTGGTATTTTGCACAATTGATCTATCTCCTTTATTTGGTTTTTTGGATTTAATTGATATGTGCAGCTTTGGCTTTCATTGGGAAAAGACAAAACAAACCTGAAACTACTAATAAATTTGATGTAGGGTATATTCTCTTCATTTTTCTAGCTTAGCTCACACTTCAATTTATTAAAGGGAAAGAATTTGTTAGTTGTTTTTAGTGTTATCATCAATGTGTATGGTCTACCCTTGTGCCTAGTGTGAGCCTAGGGATCAAAAGAACCCTTAAATCCGCACCTTTGTTCTTTTTACCCAAGGATTTTTATTTGTGTATGCTCTCTCTTTGTGCCTAGTGTGATCTTGGGGATCAAAACCAATAGTATCTTCCTTTTATAATTTAGTAGGATACTTGCTTTGGGATTTCATCACCCCAAGGGTGACTTCAACCACATTTTTCAGTGGGGTATACAAAGTGGAGAGATCGAAATTTATACTCAAGGTATTGCTAGTGTCATTCGATCCAAGCCACAAAACCCCCAATCCATCGATACTTGTTAGGTGAGGAGAGAGGGGAAGACCCCCCAAATCTTAGGCATTATAAAGGGCTCACTATTCACAGATACTATAAACACCTTGTTATTAGAAGCCTAAGACCATTGATCATTGATCAAGTGTGGTGCAAGGTACAGTATCATGCCCGAAGCTACCCAATATGTACCATCTTGAAGAGAGAGAATTTATTTCAAGGTGTTAAAATCCTTCAAGGAGGAAGGTGAGAGTACTTGTGTCAATGGAGACCTATCTATTCACTTTCGAGAGTGGAGCATGCTTTAGCACAATCCTATGGTATTTTATCACTTAGGCCTACACTGGTGAGGCACACCTTGATTGAATAAAATAGGTTGTATATTATGTTTGGCGTGTATTTATTGTGCAAGACCAATGAAAATATTTGTCCTTATACCATAGAATATCAACAACCATTATGTCTTACTGATTGATTCTATCTTTCCAAAAAAAATCAAAAATAGACAAATTTCTAAAAACCTTACAGAGTAGCGCAACTGATCTATCAAAATTTGTAATTAATTATTCTCTAGTGCAACTGATTATTATTCAGAATAGTTGATTTTGTACAAAGATCTCAAAAACCACATTTTTAACCTAGAATTGTGTAATTGATAAATTATGTTACACAATTGATCTTACAAATAGTGTTGGTTTCATTTTTAACTCAAAAAAATCTTTTCCAATCTCAACCTAAAACAATTTACACATAATATCATAACTAATGCTCTATCGGTGCATTTGATCCATCTTGAATTGTATTTGATCTATATTTTAGCATAATTGATTCAAACTCATTTATTTGACTACTTTCATCAAATTCAAAAATTTCACATACAGACTTGTACACAAATAAACTAGCATGCATAGACATACCTAAGACATACCAAAAATATCATTTTCAGTCATTATCCCACATACATTTATTCTTTCCATCATATCCATAAAAAAAAATATTCAAACTTATCCCATAATTAGTCGCCCATCCATAATTAGCAGTTGATACCAAAATCAATTCATAAGTTATCTAGATCTCATATCCCCTTTATCTTTGATTTGTTCTTTTTCTTCAAATTTTTCCTTCTCCAAGTAAAGGGTGAGGTTAGCCTATCAGTGGTATAGATTAGCTTAGGATTTTTTCTACTTCTAGGTTGATATATTTCACCCCCTTATCCATTGGTTTGAACTCATTACTCTAGTTCAAGTTCAACATACAAATTATGTAAGACTCCTCCGTTTTGCTCTTTGGATCGATCAGTGTTCTGTTTGGTTATGCTGTATTTTCTATTAGTGCTTGGACCTTGGCACTCGATTACTATTTGATCATTGTTTGCATAATGATGTGCTTGTTATATTTTGATGTGGTGGTATATTATTCAGATGTTATCATTATGGCATGCTTTAGATTAGCATTGTGAATATTTGAAATAATGTTGTTTTATGTATGGATAATATTATTGATGTTAGATTCGTCAGTTGGTAATATTATATTGGTAAAGGGGACGGGATTGCATCACTCGCTTGCGAGCGCCCTGCGATTCCGTGATTCCCTCTTCACAGTGTGTTTTATATGATGCAAATATACATGTGTGATATTCTATTGCTCGCAGGTTGACAAGTACAGGACATCGACTCCCCCTGATTTCACGGGGTTGAGCGTGTCCATTGCCAACGGCATTCAATTGGGAGATAGTAGCTAGGTTTCTCGTGTCAAGCCATCACCCTAGTCTTGAGTGTGTCGTCGAGTTTTGTCTGGTTTTGTTGATTTAAATGTTGTTGTTCTCTTGTTGGATCTTATTAAATTGCAAGTTAGAAAAGTTAAATGAATGGCTTATGTAGTTAAGTTGTTGATTTAATTAATTTGGTTATATTGTGAAAAATGTTATTTTATTTATGGATTAATTTAATGTAATTAATAAAATAATTAAATCTTGGATTAGATTTATTTTATTAATTAATTAAATTAATTATGTTGAAATGAAGTTAATTATGCATTTTGGAAATTATAGATATTCTTGAATTGAAATTAAGTTGGAAAAAAAAAAAATTGAAAAAAAAGGTTTAAATTTCATTTTTGAAAACTAGAAAATGCAAAAATTGGAAAATAGAGTTATTTGGAGATATTTTCAAAAGTTTGACTTTGGGGTTGAGGAGATATTTTTCATTTTTGGCTATTATTTGGATTTTGGGAAAAAAAAATTAGGGGGCATGAAAAATGAGAAAAAAGGAGAAGGGAAGGAATTTCTGGTTTTGGGGGTTTTGGATTTGCATGGAGGAACTTGATTTTGAAGAGGAATCATGGCACCCTTTTTGGATCTGTTCAAACTTCTCGAAACCAGGTTCCTTGTTTAGTTTAAGTTTGATTTTGAAGAAAAACTTAAAGTTTGTTATTCTGTTTGCAAAACCCATGTTGAATCTTTATCAAATTGTAATCTTTGTTTCATTTGGTTGTTCTTCAAATAGAAAATTTATGTTCTTAGTTGTAATTGATCATTTTAATTACTATTTGCTAATTAATTCTGTGAATTTTTGTGAGAAAAATAAAATATATTGATATATATGTATAAATATACAAAAATGTATATACATACTCTATTTGTGTTTTATTATGAGCTTATGTTGTTAATGGTTTAAGTAGAAAAACCCCTAATTTTAAAAAATTAATTTTCGGACTTTTTTAGAAAATCCGCAAAAAAAAAAAAACAAACAAACAAACAAAAAAAAAACAAGTATGAAAATGGCGGAGGGTTTGGGGGAAGCTGTGGGAGGCGCTGCCCCCACTGCCGCCCCCATACAAGGGATAGTTGTGGAGGCAGAGCCTCCACGTAGCCCCCCACCTCCCTTGCCCCACGTCGGCCGCACTATACCTACGGGCTCAGCTATGTGTAACACAGTCGGCGCCCTTTAGGGGAAGCCGACTGTGTTACCCATAGTCGGCCCTTGCCAAAACATGGCCGCCCTCTTTGTAAATCCGCCGCCCAAAGAAAATGTGACCATTGCCTGGTAAAACGCAGCGCGCGGCCCAAGTCAAACACGCGATTTGACTATCTTTAAATTGTTTTTTGTTTATAAAAAAATATATATATATATATAAATATAATATTTAATGTTATATTTTATGATATGGAATATTTATAAATGATATTTTCATATTATAGTTTATAATAATGAATATTTTATATTATATGTTTTTAGAGATTTTTATAATAGGGTTTAAAAGATATATATTTATATATTGAATATATATATATATAAAATGGAATGATTGTGTTGATGTGTTTGCATAATATAATAAAATTTAATCTTTAGTTAAACATAAATATTTAATTGAAGGTTTAAATATTTGGAGGTTTATGGATTTAGTTGATGATTTGATTAAAATCATAATTTATATATAATTGAGAAAATTATAGATCAAATTAGTAAATGTTTTATTTGATTTTTAAATGTTTTATTTGAAAAGAAGAAATGAATGATTTCGAAAATGGTATGTTTTAACTCAACGACATAAATAATTATTATTTTTATTTACAAGTAATTGAGGAATTTAAATTAGTGGGTTCACAATCAAATTATCAATTTTATTTTAAAATGATATATTTTTTTTAAATCAAAGGAGTAAAAGTTTATTTTATTATGTTTCGCAATCAATTAAGGATTAAATATTTGATTCTAAAATAATAGACGAATTAATGGATTTTAAAGTAATATATATATTTTGGGAAAGAGGAAATGGTTATTCATTTTGAAACGAAATTTTCTGAAGGATTGAAATAAATGTCTATTTTATATTAAATTAGAAGTAATTAGGGAATGAAACATTTGGTGTATATTTCATCTTTGTTTGATAGAATCGTTGTTCAAACTCAATTTTATTAAATGCAATAAAGTATCAAAGGTTAATTAAGAAGAAGAAGTGGATTTAGGAAATCCGAAGTAGATTCAACTCTGATTAAATAGTTGTTTAAATGTAATTCCTTTTGTTATCGCTTTGGGGAAAAATAAATTAGAAAGGGTTGTTTAGTCTTCCAAATAGGGTTTTAAAGATGTGGGTTGTCGTATCCTGTATCAACCTGTTTGGAATGATGAAGTAAATGTTTATTTCAGTATTATTTAAAAACAATTAAGGAATTAAATACTTTGATTAAATTGTCTTCCTTTGCCTGAAAGAGGCATTATTTAATTAGTTTCATTGCGACATTAAACTATTGAGTTATATTAAGGAAGTGGATTTAAGGTATCTAAAGTTAATTTATTCCTCGCAAATGCTTGTGTGATTGATTCCTTTGTGTTTATGTTTGAGGAAGTGGATTAAGTATCGTTAATTGTAAGTCTTCCAGTGGACCCTAGAGTTTGGGGGTTGTTGCCTTGTGAGGTCAACCGATTGTTATTCCCTTGGTTGGTGCTTGAGCTATGTCAATGTTATTACCCGATTTCCACGAACGGGGATGTTTGGTACCTCCTATGGAAGGAGTAGATTATGCGATTTGTGGCTCCTTGTAAGGAGTGGCGTTGTTATCTTTGTTACCTCCAATGTTTGGAGAGGGCTTTGACTTATGTTTCCTCCTAGATTTGGAGTGGTTGTGTTGTCTTGTTGTACACCATTGGGTTTCTTTTGTGATTGGTTGTTTGGTATGTTGTCAAGTAGAAGAATGACTTCCGTTAGGGGCCAGAGCCGTGAGAGGTAAACTGGGTAACCTTTGGAAGGAGTTTATTCACGTGATAACTACAGCATTGTAATCTATGTCTGAATGTTTTGGTGTCCTTGTAGTTGGTACTTGATCGTTATGTGTATGGTTTTCTTATCATACCTGACCTGTCATTTCTGGAAGCAATGTAACCCTATTAGAGTTGTACTTGGTGTACTTGTGATGTATTTGAGTTGTACCTATGTTGATCTTGAGTTGTACTTGTGTGGTGCAAGTGATTGTTTGGTTTAGTTATGGTTTTGCCTATGTCTAGAGGTAGTTGGTCTTGTCTAAGAATCCTTGTTACTATCTCCTAGCACGGGGGGTGGCCCTTTGGGTTCCACTTGGTTGGGTGGTGTACACCTTACTCCGTTGGTCTTTCTTCTTGTTTGTGTTGTTGAGATCTTCAATTGGAGAGCTCGTGGGATCCAGTCACCTTTATGCTTTATTCATTCAGTTAATCTTGTAATTTATTTTACCCCTCCTTGTATTTGAGGTGGAAGATTTAATATGTAATCATGTTTTTGGATTTACCTCATTTGGGGAATGAGTGTTGTAATCTTATTGTTAAAAGAGATCTCATGGTATCTTTAATTTTCTTTGATGAATTTCTCTTGTATGGAATGTATGTGTTCTTAATTTCATAAGTAATTAAATGTTGTGGTTTCAATTCTTTAATGTTGGTGTGGGTTAATAAGTAATCTCAGTCTCGTAACCTTAGAGGTTGTTGCGATAGTTAGTGAACTTGCATATCAATTATAATTTAAAAAAAAAAAAAATTAGTTCATTTGTGTAGTTAATTGCAACTTCCTCTAGGGTTGCGTGGTGGGGTGTTACAAATTAAATCTTGATCATCATTATCCTTAAGATCTAGATAAACTTTTTACCTTTCTTGGTCTCACTATCCAAAATATCAAACTCCTTAAAATCGAAAGGTCTCAAAATATATCATATGCTAGTTGAAAATAGGTCTCAAACTAACAAAAGGATGCAATCTCAATGAGACCTTAATATGGTTACTACAAACATAGATCCTTCCCAAAAACCACAAGGAGAGTCATCACAATTACTCATGTCAAGTGGGTTTGAAACCCCACCACCACCTATTTCTAAGACTAAACTTAATGTGAGTGAGAATTTTGGAGACTTAACACCTAAATAATTGGAAAAAGTACAACAAGATGCTAACACCATGAAACTTTTCTATTCCCTTTTTACAACAAACTATGATCAATACTTCCTATTACGAGCATAACAACGAGCCAATTTACCATCCACGTTTGATACCACACTCATATAAGACATCACCAACACTACCTCATCACAAACCTTGGTAGAAACAAGTTCCACTACCATTCCACAACAAGATAATCGTTTCATACCACCTAATAACACTTCTATTCAACAACAAGTAAACCCTTTCACACAATCTTCCAATACCATGTCCCAAAAAATCCACCACCATTTTGCAATCAATAATACCAACAAGATCAGCCTAGGTATCTATACCTCTAGTAAACACTCAACTTCCACCATACACTTTATAAATCACTAATCCATTATACCAACAAAACACTTCACATGACAACACTATCATTCCCATTATAATGACTAATTCACAAACATCTTCACATACATCCTACATCTCACAAACACATATATCCAACATACACACAACTACTTACATGCCTCAAAATAAAAACCCTATCCCACAAAACCATACATTCATACCACAAAACATTTCACACGATAATACTATCAATAAGTACCTACATCCAACATGTACACAAATTCCTACACTCCTCAAAATCAAAACTTCATCCCACAAAATTACATCATCTTGCAACCTCAAAACACTATCACCTCAAATCACAATCCTCAAAACCAAAACATCATACCACCTAATCAAAACGTCTTCTCACACAATCCACCTCAAAACATCATAACATCTCAACAATAATTCACATCACCAAACCAATTTTCTACATCAAACATATCCACATATACTTACACTCGACAACATAATACATAAATTCTGTAAAACAACCCATAATTGAACTTTCCCCAAGGTCAATCATCCACTCATCACATATACAACTACAATCCCATCAACATACCCACTTTCACACATCTAAATGATTTGGATTAATAAATTCAAGACTTGCAACAAAAAATCTTGAACATTCAAACAAGATCAACAAAGAGAAGTTACACATTAGAGGAGATATGTCCTTACCCCTTCAATAGAACAATACCAATTCCACCCTTTCCTCATAGTTTCTAAACGCCAAAATTTGAAAAATACAAGGGAAGGGGAGATCCTCAAGAATATATCAGAGAATTTTATATATCTTGTTTAAAGGTGGATTGCACTGATACCTATCTTATGCACCTCTTTCCACAAATTTGAGGAGGACAAGCTATGGAATGGTTTTCTCGTCTACAACATGGAATTAGAACCTTTCAAGAACTATCAAAGAATTTTATTTCACTTTTCTTGTATAATATTGAATATGAAATCTCCATGATAGACCTATGAATACCAAACAAAATCATGGAACATATTTCACCTCCTTCCTATAGCATTGGAGGAACTTAGCTAGTAAATATCGATGCCATGTACCAAAAAAACCAATGGTCTAAATGTTCATACCAAATTTGAATTCGGAGATAGGATTCCACTTACAAGTTCAATGTTCTAATAATTTTGATGAAACCATAGAGAAAAAACTTACTATCAAGAAATCCCTCATAGCTAAAGAACTTGTAAAGATATACAAATATAACAAATATAATGCAAGTTCATCCAACGACAAGCCTCATTTTTGGTCCAAAAACAAAAACATGTTCAATAATGATGTGGTCATGCCAAAATGGCCCAAACTTCTCGACCTACATTAAGTATGCAAGCACCATCTAGTACTCAAATAATTTTAATTGTTCAAAACAACTCACAAAGAGGTTTTCCTAGACATAATAATACCACATAACAAAAATATACTCCTTTGGTAGAGCCTATTTAGTCAACACTTTGAAAATTGATCGAATCAAACTTAATAACACTCCCACAAATCAAAAAATACGAGCCTCAAATCAAACATGTATGGTGGAAAGACACAGAATTATGTGAGTATCGTGGGTCCAAAGGACATAAGACCCTTGATTGTATAAAGTTGGAAAATCTTGTTCAAAATTTTATTGACCAAGGTGACATCAATGTTGAAGATCATCCCCACAATTCATCTAAAATAATCACATCAACAATATCAATAGCTCACATAATGAGAAATTAGGCATATATCAAGATATTTTCCCCAAGCATGATCAAAACCATCCATCTATGTCTGCCAATGGCTCATCTCAAAGTAATTTCCGTAGTCCTAGCCATAACATATCTGCCTCATTTGACTTCATAATAGGTCATCTTGAAGAAGCTTTCTCACAAGAATCCTACATCTCTCCTTCTAATCCTTCATCATCGAAACCTTTGCAACATCAATCCACACCATTCCCATTAAACAATTCATCCAATAATAACACCTTTTAGGATTTTTCCCAAGGGTTGTCCATGATAGATAATCATGAACTCTAAGCTAATCCACAATTTGATACAAGTCAAATCTATGATCAAGAAATCCTGGACCAAATACCATTATGCCTACTCTAAAGATTCCTATTCATAATCCATTACCACCATGCCAACATATTGAGGCTATCCAAGAGTCCCTTACTCATACCCCATTATTATAATTAGATCTATGTCAAGAACATAATCCAAATCATAAACAAGATAGCTTTGAAATGAATTAAGGTCAAGTTACCCAAATCTCCCAATCTAATCCTATCATTGATCAAGATCTCATCTCTCTAGAATTCAATAATGATCCCATTGTCCCTTTTCATTCCATCTATGATCCCAAACCTAAAGTTGACATATTCCAATAACCTTCACTTCCACATATGAGACACTTGCTTCCACTAAACACATAAGTGATCTCTCCCTTTTTCATCTAGAACAAGAATCTTTCTCTCTATACAAATTTAAAAATTAATGAAGATATAGCAGATTTCACGGGACTTCATGATGTTATTCCATCAAATGACCATGAAGAGGGTTTTATATCAAATTTGAGGCAACAACATATTTTGAGAAACAAGCTAAGTTCCTTGGTCCTCAAAATCATGTCAATAATATTGTTCAACAAGCTACTATGGATCTTATCAACATCCCACAAAATGATGAAGCAAATAGCATGAAGATAAAGAAAGCACCAGTATCCTATCAAATTAGATTACTCACTTTTGTCAAAGAAATATTTCTTACTGATGAGAAGATAACCACCATTTATGATTCCCAAAAACATAAAGAAGAGTTAGCATCTTGTTATCAGAGCAACACATATCATATTACAAACAAAATCTATTAAAGAATGTAATATAAAGGAAAAGGATTAGGCCTTCATGAACAACGTATTCTAGAGCCGATACAATTTTTTGACAATCCTAAATATCAAGGACTTGGTTATTCATTTATCAATAAATATAAGGATGTTAGTGGTGCCTCTATAATACCAGGGGCAACGTCATCTTATACGAACATCAAAATAGGGGTCATGAATAGTCCTTACAATAAGATTGTTTCCAGCAGTCATCCCATGCACATAATAAAACATCATCCCAAATCATTCAATTCACTAATTGGTTCCAAAAAAAGAACAATACTTACAAATAAAAAATATTAAAGTCAATTTTTTGAAACTAATAAATCAAAAAGTTAAAGTGGAGACTTAAAGTCAAAATGGATCCTAAAGAAAATTGGCTCACATAAGGCATCAAATCCAAATCCAAATCCAATAGTCAATGAAACTATCGATCCACCTTAAAAGAGGACTTCCATCAATCAAAAGTGTCCACTTCTTTCAAAATAGTCTTCAATACCAACACGCAAGGTGTATAAAATCGTAGGTCCCAAACATACTCAAAATCTCACATCTACACTCCATTTTCCACAATCCCAAGTTTGGAAAACAAAAGTTCCTATATCCAAACTACCAATAATTCATCCACATCTTACATCCCCCATCAAAGTCCAACATCCACCTAAAATTAATAAAAAATCCAAATCTTGCATTCATTGTGTCCTAGTAGCAACACTTTATCATAAAGACTCTAATGGCACTCTATCACAATGTGAAAATTTAGATAAATTCAAATCTAGTATCAACAAGGATCACAATAACATCAATTGGATATATACAAGTGCCCTTATCTTATCAAAGAAATTCCTCAAGGCAAGACATTATTCGCACATAATGATAATAGCATCTACATCAACACCACCAAGTGGTCCCGCATAGTTGATGATTGTTCAAAAAGAAAAAAATATATAAAAAATAAAAATGATAAAAAAGAAGAAGAAAAATAATTTGTCCAATAGTAAAAACCATTTCTATTACACTTTGGACAAGTACCATGATGAAAACCATTTCGTGGGCATCATGTGTAAAAACAATTATCTATGTACCATTCCAATTGGGAGCATCTTATCTCATGCATCATGTTAGTTTATCCTAACACCACTATCCATCCAATCCATTCCATGTTCATCCATCTCCCATATCCACCTTGATCTTGACAAAGACTAGAGGCATATACTTCAAAACATGCTTTTGGAAAACTCTTTGACATGGCCATTTCCTTTGACCATACATTATCCCATGTCATACGATCACCTAAATAGCACTATCCAAAATATTAGCTTAGGTAAAACATGATATCCTATTACGAGATATTCCTTGGAAGTAAAATCCCTTATCCTAGATCTATTTACATAATTCATATCCTCCCCATCCTTCACATATCCATTTCCATCACACTATTCCATTCATCCATTCATAGTGCCCCATACATTGCTAGACATTGGGGGCATGGTATTAGATCCTACTTTGAAATAAATATTGATATATGCCTTCTAGCTCAATTAGTGACCTAAAAACCTTTCGAGAATCCAAAAAAATCATATATTCAAAAAATACAAAAAAATATCATAAAAAATAAACAAAAAGACTTTTGAGCATTTTCCATCATTCCATGAATAAAAAATTTCCATCAAACTCTCCTCCATCGCCCACAATCCCCATCAATCTTATCTCACCTACACTCTAGAATAATATCAAACTATATAATAGATTTTTTCCTAGCCTTTCTACAAATCTTGATCCATTTTATCGAACCAACCATCATCGGGATGTATCCTTCCCAATCATCATGTTCTTAATGTTAATAACATAATACTTGCATTCTATCTCTCTACTTATTTAAATGTGAATCTTCACAACCATGTGTCTAACCCGATGAGGTACCCCATAGTTCATAAGGGTTTACTTGTTCTCATTTATGAACACTTTAAGTCTATGTCGGCCATCACCCATCAAACCCCTTCTCCGCACTTTATTTCTGATAAGGTGGAGTTGGGTGATAGCTATGCGAATAAAGATGAGTGGGATATTGAAATGGAGGAGGAAGAGCATCCTATGAGGGCTAAAAATAAAGGTAAAACCAAAAGTAATCCTAAAGCCTATGCCCTTCCTAAACCTAGTGCGATGACCTCAACTAGCAGGGAAAAAGTCATTTTTCTAGGGTCTGATGTAACTAAAATGAAACTGAAAGGTACTCCTAGTGTTTCTCCTCGGGGAAAGGGCAAGAGAAATATTGTGGAGGACCCATCCTATGATACCAACCAAGACAAGCCCCAGCATACCAATTCGTCTGAGAATTCTAGCTACCCACCTACGGATAGGGAGGACAAGCCTCGACTCCCCAGTGACCTTAAGGATGATGATCACTACTTCAAAGCTGACCGAGAGTACCCTACTGATATCCTTGCAATTGCCCGCAACGATTTTGTGGAATTTTTTTCGTTTGTTTAGGTGGGGTTCTTTGAGATAAAGGAGATAAAGCTAAATCAAAGGGCCTTTGACAGTAAGTTGGATAAGATTCAAATGGCAGAGAATACAAATAAGGATAATGATAAAGCCAAGGATTTATGGACGGAAGATGAAAAGAAATATATGGTTGAGTGCCTAAAGAAAATTATGGAGGATTTGGATCATTTCAAGAACAACCACGATGGAAAGCTTTCTGAAACGGAGGAAAAGCTAAAGAATGTTAGAGAGTCAATTCAGAAGGTTCTAGAAATGAGCCACAAAATCCTGAAGTCCATTGCTAGTACAATGAATATGATGGTCGAGAATCTGGAAAGGGCTCACCAAGTAAAAACTGTTGTGGATGTGGAAGAAGATAAAGATCAAAGCCAGGTTGAAGGAGCAAGGTCGAGCAAACGTACCAGAGCCAACCTGAAAAGGAAGATGGATAAGACCCCTGTGGATATTCAAGAAATGAAGAAATTTGTTATCAAAATGGACAATCTGGAAAAGGAAGTTGTTGATATCCTGAGGAATTTGGCTTAGCGGTTGGTTTCCTGCTAGACTTATGCTGGTTTTTGGTTGTGTTGTCTCTGTGCTGGTCTATGTTTTTCTTTGTAGACAGCTTTTCATCTTTTATGTTGATCTTTTGTATGCTTTATCTTAACTTTATCTTCTATTAAAGGGTTTCGGGGCCCCTTCAAAACCTATTTTTACCTTATAAAAAGGGGTAAAAACTTTATTAATAATCAGAGAAAAGTGTTACAGAGCATCAACAGGCCAACGCCCAAACCCACAAGACCCAAAAGAACACAAGAAACCAAATCACCCAATATTACTAATATTTCCATCCTCGACAAGAATCCCCTCCAAGTCATGGGGGAGCTCCAACGAAACCTGACCCAACTCATCAACCCTCCAACCCTCCATATACTCAAAGGCCCAGTGATCCAAACAATCAGCAACTCTGTTCCACTCCCTTGGGATGTGGACGAAAGACGCAATCTCCATCAAAGAACTAATCCTCAAAATCTATTAAACCAACCTAGCCAACCGCCAATGAACACCCGACAACTTCCCATCCTTAAGCAAATTTATCATGACTTGTGAGTCAGACTCACAAATAAATTTACGCCAGCCCAAGGCAAAAGCCCGCTCGAATGCATATAAGATAGCCAAACCCTCCATAAGATTAATGGGTTGCAGCCCCTCATAAACAAAAAAGAAGAAGACAGACGATCTCGAAGAATCCCTGCCAATCCCCCCCACCCTAGCTAGCCCAGGATTACCCCGGGAAGAACCATCAATGTTGAGCTTCAGAATGCCAATCGGGGGGGGCAACCATCTACCAACCCTATGAACCCTCTACTGCTGGTGCCAACATTTCCTGAGGCCAATCGCAGCCAGAGACGATCCATGGATCCCCAATCTGTCCACCACCATAGCATCTCCTTTTTCCAAGGGGAACCCGACTTCACATTTAGTAGCCACCGTTTCTTGAATCATACCCAGAATTATCTACCAGACTTGCTGCACTTCCAACTTCTCCCCCCGAAAAATCCTACGATTTCTCTCTAACCAAATCTGCCACAGGATGAAAGTAGGCCCCACAAACCAAACATCCTACAGAAAAGAGGCCACCGAGGGAGGCCTACCCAAACTACTCCAAAATTCAATCAAAGAGGAAGCATGAACATAGGAAATATTCCACACTCCCCACCAGAAATGCCACAACTGAGAAGCAAAGGAGTAGCGAAAGAACAGATGAGATGAATCCTCCTCTCCACCACCGTAAAGAACACACACTGAGGGACCCTAAAAGCCCCGCTTCCGAATATTGTCCCACATCAAACATCTATTCCAGGCCAAAGTCCAAACAAAACAATTGCACTTTGGCCAAGAGAACTTATTCCACACTTTCTTCAACCATGGCACCTCCACCCCTTCTAGCCTATGGGATAACAACACCTGATACCCAGAAGCAACAGAATAAACCCCTTTAGGATTAGGAGACCAAGAGAGAATGTCCCCATCTAGAAGAGAACTACAACGTCTACTAGAGAGGATATTGTGAAGCTCCACACAGTCTTCATTCAAGCAAACAACAGGCCATTCATCGGGATGCTTTCATCTCGCCATCACCAACCGGTCATGGACAGAGAAAGCCATAAAGTCACTCACACTAGACCAGCCAACCTCAAGAAATCTTTGACTCAGAGTCAACAGATTAGGGAACTGGGAAGTAATGGGAGGAAAACCATCCCAAGAATTAGACCAGAACTAAGCCTTTGACCCCCCCTGCAAATCCAGAAAAGGCCACCCTTAACAAGCGCTGCACCTTTCTTAAGCATACTCCAGATTATCGATCCCCTCCCCTCCAAGGCAAATCAAGGAATATCCTGCCAAGCAACACCAGGAAGCTATTTATGGGATAAAATCCTAGCCCAAATCTGATCCTACTCCACGCACCACCTCCAATACAACTTAGCTGCCAATGCCTCCCCAGTCAAAGGCGCCTTCCTTAGCCCAAGACCACCATACTTACAAGGGCTACAAATAGTGTCCCAGTTAACAAGGCTCCACTTCATAAACACCAAGCTACCAGCCCACAGAAATTTCCTGGCTAAAGAGTCTAAGTCCTTAACAAACCCCATCGGGGCCACTTGAAGCATACATCTGTAGATGGGAAGAGCCTGCACCACAGACTTGAGCAACTGAACACGGCCAGCAAAGGACAACCACCTGTGGATCCAATGATTAACTTTCACCCAGAATTTGTCTAAAATATTCTGCCAAGAAGCCTTAGATAGCTTACCAACAGAGATAGGCATACCAAGATAGGTCAAAGGAAGAACCCCAATTTGAAATCTCAAGATATGGGCAATTCTCCATTGAATGGGCACCGGAGTGTTAAAGAAATAGATAGAGGACTTATCTTCATTAATTCATTGACCAAAAGCGGATAGATACACATCAAACACCTTACGCAAGTTGGAAGCTTCCCTAACAGTGGCCATGCCCATCAGAGCCGTGTCGTCCACAAATTGTAGATGAGATTGCAGCGGCAAACCACCTCCCCAACACCACCCCTGAATATGTCCCAGATCAACATCCCTTTTGATCAAACGCCCCATACCTTCCACCAGCAGAGTGAACAAATATGGAGAAAGCGGGTCTCCCTGTCGTAAACCACGAGAGGCTCCAAAAAGCTCAGAGTGCTCCCCATTGGTTAACATAGAGAAAGAAACCAAAGTAACACAACTCATAACCCACTGGATCCATTCAAGGCCAAACCCAAAACCACCCAACATCCACTGGAGAAAAGACCATCGGACACGATCATAAGCCTTAGCCATATCCAGCTTGATGAACATCACCCTGTCTTTCGATCCAACCATCGAGTGAATAGTTTCCGAAGCAATAACAACCCCATCCAAAATTTTCCTACCTTCCACAAAGCCACTCTGTTCTTCAGAGATCAAAATTCTCAACCACTTCTTTAACCTATCAGCAATCAATTTGGAAATAATTTTGTAAATCATGTTGCATAAGGAGATCGGTCGAAATGGACTTAACCTATCCACCCCATCACACTTGGGAATGAGGGCAAGGAAAGTAGTGTTCAAAGCCCATAACATCTGCTTATTCTTCTGAGACTCCTGAACCACAGCCAATAGGTCCAACTTAATAATATCCCAGAATTCTTGAAAGAACTCAACCGGGAAGCCATTGGGGCTAGGCGCTTTCCCTTTATTCATCCGGAAAATAGTTCCCTCCAACTCCTCCAAAGAAATGTCACCCATTAGGTGCTCATTCATTTCCCTCGTGACCAAAGAGGGAATACAGGAAAGAACTTGAGCCTCCTCCATCGAGCCTCCTTGCACATCCTCCCTAAATAAAGATTCAATATACTGCACTGCTTCATTCGAGATCTCTTGAGATGAAGAGAGTTGTTCACCTCTTTCATTAACCAGAATCGAAATAGAATTACCATGCCTTCTAGTTTTCACCGAGTTAAAGAAGAAAGTAGTGTTTTTATCTCCTTCCTGAAGCCACTCAATTCTGGCCTTTTGCTTCCAAAAAACTTCCTCTCTCAATTCACACTCTTCCAACATCTTTAGGGCCCTAGCCTCATCCTGAAGCAAGTCAGTCGTCACTCCCTCTTCCCTGATCACCCTTGTGATACCATCCAATTCAGCCTGAGCATGATCCTTATCATGGAAAATATTTCCAAAGCACTATTTATTCCAACGTTTCAACTGGTATTTGGTAAATTGGAGCAATTTAGCAAAAGTATACATCGTTGTTCCAAAAGACGGCCTGCCAATCTTCCACTAATCAGCCATATGGACATGTAAAGATGGGTCCCGCAACCACATGAGATGAAACTTGAAGGGAGGAGACCGACGCACCTGAGCAGAAGAAATGACAAGCTTGATAGGCCAATGATCTGAACCCCTCCAATCCAGGATTTCAAAACAAGAGGTCCACATGCCTCCAATCCAAAAGCAAGAGACCAGAAAGCGGTCCAACCTTTCAGCAATGCAATTATCTCTCGTCCTTCGATTGTTCCAAGTGAACCGACCATTACTAGGCACAATGTCCACTATATTCAAAGCAAAGATGTTGTCCTGAAGAAGAAGCGTCAAGGGATCCAGCCTTACAATACCTCCCCTCTTCTCAACCAGCTCAGCAATGGCATTGAAGTCTCCAGCCAGAATCCACGGGTGAAGAGGAGCCATGCTACACACATACCTAATATGGGACCAAAGCAACTGCTTGCCAAGAAGGTCAATAGGTGCATAAATATTAGAGAATAAAACAGATTCTCCAGTTTCAAACCAAGAGGCCACCATAGAAACGGAAGACTTATAGGACATCCACCAGAGAGGGAAAACCTTCTGAGGGTTCCACAAACAATCCACTCCCCCAGCTAAACCAAGGGCCCTAATGCACTGGCACCCGCCATTTCCCATAACTTGGGCATCATACCGACCATACCTTCAACTGATAACTTAGTCTCCTATAGGAAAAGAACATCGGGAGCATTACTCCTAATCAGATTGCGAACAGATTTTTGTCGAGGGCCACTGTTCAAGCCCCTCACATTCCATGATAGCACAATCATTTCGAAGGATTTGAGAAATGAGCATCCAGAGTCCTGACCGACCCTGAATCCACCAAAATTTCCCCTGTTGACTTGTTCTTCTCCAAATCCTTTTTACGACCAGGCTTGGAAGATTTCTCCCCCGCCCCTTTTTTAGACTCCTTTGGATGAAAACCCAAGGAAGAAAGAGACTTGGCACCCCTCCCGGAATCAATACCAGCATTCAGACCCAAGGGAGGCCCATCCCCACCATCCTTCTTCAACTTAGCTACAGGAACCGAGTCCACCATGACACCCATATGAAGGTCAATGACCATCTCAGAGACACTAACATCATGAGCATCGGGGGTAGCCTTAGAATGGAGACCTATCTGGCCTGTACTCAAGATTTCCTAATCCAGGTTAACCAAACCTGGATTCACTTCCTGTTGGCTAAGATCATCTAACACCTCAAATCTATTAAAAGTATCTTCATCTTGTCTCTCTTTGAAGGTCCTCTTCTGACCCCTATTCCTATTATGGTCTCTGACAGCGATGAAACCATCTGCATCAGCCCCAGCGCTAGGAATAGGATCCTTCCCCCTATTAACCATAGGAGGGTTGCGTGGAGGCTGAGAAGATGGGGGCTCCACATCCCTTGCCTTAGGACATCGACGCAACAAGTGACCATATTCATGACACAAGTGACATCAGAAAGGGAGAGTCTCATAATCCAATTGTTGCACCCAAGAGTAAGAACCCATACACATATCCATAGAATCTGGCAAGGGTTTACCCAAATCAATCTCAACACAGATACGGACATAAGTCATTACCTTTCTATCCAAAGTTTGTTATGATGAGCCGATAGGTTTTCCAAGCAAAGATGCTATCAACTACAAGACATCATCATGACAACATTCCACCAAAAGACGAGGCAACTTGACCCAAACTGGAACCCGATTTGGAAGCTCCTCCGAAGGGTTGAAACCTGCATGCCAGGGTTTGATAAACAACCCCACTTGGTTATGAAAATAGGGACCTCCCTCAAAAACCCTATTCCGATCTGCCATGCAATCAAAAGTGACCATGAAGTAATTGTTAGCCAACAACATAATGTCCATTTCACCTTCCGGTGACCAGGTCCTCCGAGCCCAAGACACCAAAAAGTGAGGAGAAACCCTCATCCCCAAAAATTTGTAATACAAGGAATTCCTGGAATAATATTCAATATCCTCAGCTACCATCTTCAGTGGAATGACCAGTTTGGGTCTCTCTTTACACCGCTCAAGACATCCATTAACTTTAGTGATGCGAGGTCCCCCGGACCTGCAATCACCGTTTTCTGTTGAATCCTGAAAGAAAAGGCTATTGTCAATCATTTTTGTTGCATGCAATCGCGATTTTGATCCAAACGTAGACCAAAAGTCCATTCCCACCGGGCCCTGCGAAGACTCCCCCCTAGGCATTGAAACTCAAGATCCGGAAACGACCATACAAAACTGACCACCAGCCCTTCCAAACTCTACCCACAGAGCTCCACCCTTCAAGAAAATGGGGAATCAGTGATTCCTTCCCCCCGCACACCCCAAAGCCCACACTCCCCCAGCAGTCTGAGCCAAGCATGCACAATCCTGCCCCACCACCGAGGCCCCAATAGCACGCACACTACACAAATGAGCAGGGATTCCTCATGCACCCAAAAGCCCTAACGAAAAAACAAAAGCAGGAAGGTCGCGAGTCAACACACAGGAAAATCAGGCAATAAACAACCCCCCCCTCCCCCGGACAACAAACAAACCCCACCCTCCACGCGCAAGCACAGGCACAGATCATTCACGGGCTAGGGCGCGGATGCCCTAGCACGGCTCCTGGAAGCATAGGCACACCATCGTTTCATTTCCTATTTTTACCTTAATCAAAAACATAATCCTTGCATTATTTTTATCATCAACAACATTATCACTATTATCAATCAATCAAATCAATCAACTTTAGCTTGGTTAGTGACAAGATCTCAAGAGGTATTCAATATTCCTACACATTCATATCCCTTCATCATCATCACTATCAAAATCATCACCCTAATAATTTTACCATTATCATTGCCATCACCATCTTCCATCAATAAACCAACAAACATACACAACACCATCCACCATATCCATAAAAAAATTATCATTTCCTAGACATGACACTCAAGCAACAATAAACCATGCATTTACCTACAAAAATTGACCTTTCAAAAGACTATTGATAAACTAGCCTACTGCCTACTAATTAGTTTCCTAACCAACTTTAGCCACCTTTTCCAAATTGTCATGCCTTAATGGATGCATCCTTCCTACAATAAGCTTTATCCAATCTAAACACATACCTTTTGGAAAAAAAATCTAATGGTTGCTGATTTTTTGGCCAATGAATCTTTTTATTGCTTGATTGATCATTCACCCCATCCCTATGCTACTAAAGAATATCTTTAAAATATTAGAGAAGGAATGATTCAAGGTCATTAATTTCATATGATGTGTTTTTGGAATGTTCTTGTTGCATTATTGGGGCAGGTGCATTCCTTGTGTGTGTTGGAATGACTTCTAGCATCAAGAAAACTTCCTTTGCACATATAAGTTCATTTAAATACATTTTTGCACTAGTAAAATCATGCTTTAAGATCATTTGAAAAAAATAGTAATATTTCTTTTTGTCGTGGACATTTCCAAGGTCCCGGCTAGAAAATACATGGACGAATGATTGATTAATGTGTGGGAGAAAAAAATAGGGATTCAATATTCATATTGCAGAATGGTCCAATGCAAGTTATTTTTTATCTTTCTTAAGAACCAGAAAATGCAAGAGACGGTGATTAAAAAACAGTTCTGGAACATTGGAAAAATGATCTTATGTGCCCTAGCATGGTCGTCTGAGGATTTAAATGAAGAAGTATCAGCTCTCTCAAGCCCTAGATGGGTGGTTTTAAAGAAAATACCACCTAGGGTTTCTAAATTTGTTCCTCTAATTTTGTAACCCTATGGTAACATTATTAGGGTAGAGGATACTAAATCCTCTCTCCCACATTCGGATGCTAGGGATTTGGTATCCCTTTATCTTGGAATAGAAATTATGGAGAGGATAGAGGCTAAAATTAAACATAGGATCCATCAATTGTGATTTAGAAGTATTAGGCGGCATCAATGCATGCTACCTTTGCAGAAGGGAAGGGTATTTGTGAATAAATTTCCCTTTAATCCAGAAAAAAAATTCTAATGCCACCTTGACCAAGAGGAGGGTAGAAATTGACTCTTCCTCAAAAAAGTCTCTTGAGAGCAGGGAAGTTGGAAATGGAAAATTTGATACTACTAACATTAGTGTGTTCTCAAAATCATAAAAAAAATAAGACCCTTGAGAGAGCCAACAGCATGGAAATGGTGCAACCAAACACTACTCTGGTTTGAGAAGTAATCCCTCGGGAGCCATCCTTGGTGACCGACCATGCAACCCTAAATCTTGTTTCAATTGAAATATCAAATCAATTTGAAAGCCTAATAAAGGAAATGGAAAAAACAATTCCAAAATATGTACCTAGTAGGGGTGGATTCCACAACATAAAGAATAATGAAATAAAAAACAACAGTCATTATCCTTCATAGCAAGTGGTCCAAAATAAATTCTTTGAAAGGAGGAATGCTTAGCAATTAGTAATGGAAAAATAAGGCAAAATATACAAAAATTGTGCATGAAAAAAGCAATAACAAAAATGAAGAATCTTTTGAAGGTGAATAATATGCAATTAAATACAAAAATCAAGAACCCAAGGAATGCTCGGGTGAGATTTTTGCAAATCGAGAAGAAAAATTGGAGAACCCTCAAAATTTTGAAACTAAATCACCATCTATGGTGAAAAAATTGGTAAATAAATTTGAAATTCAAAATTAGAACACTACCATTCAACATGATATCAACAGAAAATTGGAAAAACAACATTCAGGATTGATTGGAAGTCCTAACATAAAAAATGGTTGTGAGATCTTATTTGAACAATCTTATGTTGATAGTCTGAGGAATTGCAGCGAGTTGTTTATTCAAAAAAGAATAAAGATGACCAAGTAATCCGTTTAGAAAATGGCAAAAACGATTTAGAACCCAAAAAATATTAATTGAATCAAGTTTTAAACCTAACAAGATGACAAGTCTTGGTGTTTTAGGAACACATTCAAACCAGGAGTCTCCAGAAGATATAGGGGCTTTAGCTTCCAAGGAAACCATAGAAGGGGAAGTTGTCTCTAGAAACGAGCCTCTGAAGAAACCTAAAAATTCCAAGAAAAAATAAAAAGGAACTATTATCCCTATGGGGAGGGGGAGCTTTCATATTAGCAAGGAGAAAAGGAAGAAAAATAGTGGGATTTCCTGAGCCCGCTGCAAAAAGGGTAGAAGCTAAGGGAAGATTGCCTAAATGCTTTGAAAACTTTAGAAATGAAAAAGAGATTCTCCCAAAAGTTGGTTCTAATGAATCTTAATTATGTGTCATGGAATGTAAGGGGGTTGGAATCCCCTAACAGAAAACATATAGTAAGAAGATTTCTTAACCTGAAGAAAGACAAGGATGTGGTTCTTATCTAGGAAGTAAAGGCAGTTGGCTTCACCCTAGAGACCAATTTAAAATTTATTTGGAGCGATGCAACACAATATGTCTATGAACGTGAAAAAGGAAGAGGTGGTGTAGCCATCCTATTGGCTAGAAAATGGGAGCAATATGTCATTGCAATTGGTGCCTCCCCTTGCAATAGAGCAGTCTGGGTTACCATAAAAAAAGGAATCAATCTTTGGAATTTGTTCCATTTATGCTCCAAATGAGTACAAGGACAAAATCGTGCTTTGGAATTGGCTACTCGACTTGTAGGACATACCATGGATTTTTGGGGGGGATTTAACATGATAGAGCAAGCTAAAAACAAATGTGGGGGTATTAATATGGAATGGAAAGGAAATGAAAGGTACTTTTGACAAAAGGATGAAATCAAAGCTAAACATGGTGGATCCTATAGAAGGATAGAAAAGGGATTGTACCATCATCTGGTACACTTGGTGTAATGCACAAAAGGGGGGAAGAAGGATTTGTTGTCGATTATACAAGTTTTATGTGATAAGGGCCATTTGTCGTGGAACCTATAAAGGAAGGTTGTAAGGTGGAATTCCACCCCTAAACCTTATTTAACTATCACCGCATTAAGATAAGGGTCATCCTTAAAAAATACATGGTAAAGGAAAGAAACAAAGGTGAGTGCTTTCTCCTCAGCACAAGCTCTTAAACGATGAAGACTATAAAGTAGCCATAATTTCCCTGAAGGAGATTAACAAATGGATGCACAGTGGAAAAG
This sequence comes from Sequoiadendron giganteum, assembly GCA_007115665.2. Lineage (NCBI taxonomy): Eukaryota > Viridiplantae > Streptophyta > Pinopsida > Cupressales > Cupressaceae > Sequoiadendron > Sequoiadendron giganteum. The sequence continues at coordinate 332,308,725 of CM021105.1, read as the reverse complement.
GGGAAATTTCTAAATGGGGCCTAAATGTGAGGGGATGGAGGATCATCTTCCAAAAAATTGGGAAAAAAAGATCCATGGATTGAAGGTGAGAGGAAGGACTCCTCCAAGAAAACTTGTTAAAAGAAGAATCTAATCTATAAGAAGACCCAGGAAATGAGGGACTATATAATGAACTGACAATTGCCAAAAATTCCTTAAGGAGGCTTCAAGCAAATAGGATTCATGGGATAATAACAAGGTCCAAACTTAATTGGTTGAACAATGGAGACAAAGGCACTAAATTTTTCTTCAAAAACATTAGAGATAAAAAAATAAAAGAACAAATTGATCAAATATGGTTGGAAGGAACCCCCCTAACCAAGCAAGAGGATATAAGGAGGAAATTTTACAAAGACCTCTTCACTTCAAAAGGAGATAATGAAGATAGTACTAATACTATAAATTACATTAAACAACTCATTCCCAAGAAGATTCCAAAAAAAAGAAGAAATTGAACTTAGCAAAGAAATCTCAAAAGAAGAAATAAGGCAATTGTGTCTTTGCAGAATGATAAAACCCCCGAAGCGGATGGATTGTAAAGCTTCAAGAGATAAGATAGCTTTTTCCATATATCTATATCTAGTGGGTTTGTGGTGACATTTATAGACTGGGTTTGTGGTGACCTATATCTAGTATACGATGAGGCCCTTAAGAGGGGTTCACTAGGCAACAACATCAACAAAGGGATCATCAAATTACTTCCAAAGGAACGGGACAAAACACTGATTAAGAATTAGAGACCAAACACACTTCTAAATTTCTCATACAAGATATTGGAAAAAGTCCTAGCTAGAAGGTTGGTAGACATCCTACCATCCTTCATCAACAGCACCCAAATTGGATTTATCAAAGGAAGATATATACTAGAAAACCTAATCCCTAGTTGGGAGGCAATGAAATGGGTGAGGCACTCCAACCAAGGCTCTGCAATGCTTCTCCTAGACTTTGAAAAATCCTATGATAAGGTGCAATTGACCTTTATAAGATTGACTCTTGAAGCTTTTGGATTCCCAGAAGTTTTTTGTTGGTCAGTACACTATTTAAAGATGCAATAGCACAAGTTGATGTAAATGGATCCCTCATAGAGGAGTTTGAGTTGGAAAGATCAATAAGGCATGGGTGTCCCCTAGCCCCAACATTATTTGTGATTGCCTTCGATGCTCTCCAATATCTTTTAAGGGATAATGTCTCATCCCCAAGTGTTAAGGGCATAACCCTACCTAACAGCAAGGATCTTATTAACATCTAGTTTGCAAATGACACTGTAATATTTGTCAAGCTAGATGAGGATAATTTGGATACTGTAATGAACAAGCTTAGCAGAGATAACTTTAAGAAACCCCCCGCCCCCCCCTCTCGACGAAGGTGTAAAATCCTGGCGAATCTTTCCTTTTATTTGAAAAAATTAAAAAAAAAATTAGCAAATCTATGCACATTATTAAAAAAATTGTAAAATCCTAGCGAATCTAAATGAATAATTGGTAAAAATAATAATCACAGTGGTGAATCCTAGTGAATAATCACTAAAAATATTAGTTACAATGGTGAATCTCTCCTTTAAAAATTTGCATAGTTGGTCGGTGCAATTCCCCCATATTTTTTTGTTTTTTGTTTTTTTGTTTTTTTTTGTTTTTTGCACTAGATCACACACGAATTAAGTATTTTTTTTAAATCTCACTTTAAAAATAAGACTAAATGAAAAGTGAAATTGTAACAGTTGATTATCTTTTTAATCGAATGGTTGCAGGTTGATTCCGCGACCTATATGCATGTGCCTTTTAAAAGGCTTGTTGAGGCCCATAATTTATTTTGGGCCACATGATTAAATCTAATCATGTGGCCCAAAACAAATTTCAGGCCTCAACAAACCTTTTAAAAAAGAACGTGCATATAGGTCACGAAATCAACCTACATTCATCTGATTAAAAACTAATCGATGATTTGATGGCAATAAATAAAAGTCTTAATCAAGGCTAAAATATCCCTAAAATTAAATGGTAATTTATTATTAGTGGCGATATTGCCCCAAAAGTAATGGTAGGAATATAACATTATTGGCGAATATAATTAATATTTGTAATTACAGTATAAACTACTGGTGAATCAGTTCCATTGACACATCGTTTAAAATATAATGCATAGGTGAATTAATTGAGACAATTTTTTTTTGTAAAAACCTAGCGATTTAGCATCCTTTTTGGCTTGTACTATTCGCCATTTCTCGAGGTCCCGATTTCAATTATTCACCAATTGGAGAAGATTCTCAACTAAATTTTTCCCTAAAGCTTAGCATCTTTTACAAAGCTTTAGGAGCTAAGATAGCTCTTTCCAAATCCAACATTTTGGGTTGGGAAGAAAACCCTCCTAACTGGTTAAAAAGACAACCTGTAGTGGGGAGGCCCTCAAAAGAAGATTAGATATCTAGGTATCCCATTTGTTGTAGCCCCAATCTAAAAGACATGTGGTTATGGATTAAAGATAAAATTAAGAGGAAAATAGAAAGAGGGAACAAACAATATTTATCCTTAGTTGGAAGGATGCAAGTCTGTAAAAAGATTTTATCATCTTACAGCCTTTACTTTGCTTCAGTTTGGTTATTCAGCAGCTACAAGGCAATGAAATCCAAAAAAGGGTCAAAAAATTTCTTTGGTCTAATGGTAAGGGAAAAAAGAAGAGGCATGTGGTCAAGTGGGAATGGTGTATTGTTAATAAAGCAAAAGGGGGCCTTGGTTTAAAAGACTTAAAACTGCATGGTATGGCTCTAGCCTCTAAATGGAAAATCAAAGCATTGGATGGTGAGGAGCCATGGAAGGTTCTTATAAGGAACAACATAAAAAATGTGGTCCCCAAATATGTTGTATTGGAAATCTCTCCCCTGATCTCCTTAGTAGTAAGCTCCCTATATCTCCTGCGGGCTCAAATATGTTCAAAAGCATCTAGAAAGCATGGGAATACTTAAAGAAAAATGTCACAAATTTCAACTTCACCAAGAACAATAATAACATTGTTTTCACTCACAGGTCTATTTGGTGGAATCTTGAGCACAAGGACAAGACCCTTGCTTTACTTCAAGGTTGCTCAACTAAAAGTTGGGCACACAAAGGAATTAAATACTTCAGTGACTTACTAAAAGGTGGTTCCTTAAAAAGTTGGAATGGACTATGCACAGAATATAATCTGCCTCAAACTAATTGGAGAACATACACACTAATAAAGGAAGCATCTAAAGATATTCATTTTCTTGTGGAATTCAAACATAAAGAAACTCAGTATCTGGAATTTCATTGGATTGATGGCAGTTCTCTCCTTTTTCCCCTTCATTTTTACTTTAATTAAATAATTCTTAATTATGTATTTAATTCACTAATTTATCATTTTCCTCCAAATTAATTAAATAATTTAGTTAGTTAATTAATTCATTGATTATTCTTCTCTTGCACGTTGATTAAATAAATTCTAATTATTTAATTAATTCATTTTCAATTAACCTCTTCTAATTCTTAATAATTAAATAATTATTTTTAATTATTTAATTTCTCCATTATCTTCTAAAAATAAATGATTATTATTTTATTTATTTTTCCCATTTGCACATGAATTAAATAATATATTTATTTAATTCTTTTATTAATTATCCATGCACTTTCCACCTTATCAGTTAACTTCCCCTCACTTTCATTCCACTCTTCAATCTATTCAATCTTCTACCTAATCTATTCAGTCTCACTAATATTCACTCATACTTATCTAAGCATTCATTCTTAACTGCTCCATATGGTCGGTTAGCTCAAATCATGCAATCAGTTATCTCTTCATCTCTCTCAATCAATTCCTCTCAAGAATTATCATCCATTGATCTATTTAATCCTCTACTCAATCTCAATTGTTGATCGATATCACATGAAATCTATAAATTCAACATTCATTCATTCATTATCTCTCTTTGCAAGAAATATATATATATTATCATTAAGTGATTTTGTGTTAAAATCTAAGAATAACTACAACACCATTCTTCAAGGTACAGTTGAAGAACAATGGAGCTAAGCAAGGACATTGTGTAATGGTTTTTACTGTAGGTTTGCTTTATTTAAATTGCATATTCCCTTTAGCTTTATTGAGTGATTTAGTTTGATTGTGATTGATTTTCTTTTGGTTTTCTTTGATCATTGTTATTTTACTGATCCACAAGAGCATACACCTCCTTCACCATTACTTTCCCAATTTATCTTTACCGCAAATAACCTTTTCCTCAAGATACTACTTGAAGGAATGGGTGGTTTCTTATTTCTCTTCCAACTTCTTATAGGTTCCTTCCATGTCAAAGGAAAGGAGAATAATTTTGATCCAGATCTTATACCCCATTAACCACCATATAATCCTTAACTATGTATCCCCTTTGTTCCTCAAAATATTAAAAAGAGGCTTAAAACTATCATTTTATATGAATGCACGCTTATCATCCCAAGCCTCACTCTAAAATATTACCTTATCTCTCTTCCCAATTCTCCACCGTGTTGGAATTGTGACAATAATAAAAAGAGTTGTTTTATTAAATTTGGGGTTTGTTTATGGTGTGTTTTGGGGGCAAACCTGCCTTGGGGGTCCCCCTTGGGCTAGGGGGTGCAAGGGTTACTGTTTTGGGATTCCTACAAAATGAAGCTTCATGGGAAATAACACTCAAAGAAAAAGTTCATGGTTAAAAACCTACTTTTCGAAAAGAGTAAATCTAGGTTCATTAATAATCCCTAGATCTGACTATGGTGGTTATGCTAAAATAGTGTATATTTGTATGTGGCAAACACATGAGGGTTGTATTGTAATTTATTTTCTCTAAGAAATAAGAATATTGATACTTTTCCCCATGGATGTTTCATTGGCATACTACTAGGGTTTTACTACATAAATCCTTTTTTTGTTGATGTGTTTGATTATTCTATTATTCTATTTATCTCTATTTTTTTCAGCTAATTTGTATTTCAATATTATATGATTATGAGGGCTCACGTTTTTTTCAACACACCTAATATCCTTCATAACCCAAGACATAAAAATATAGAGGAAATTTGAAATCCCAAACCTTCTTGGGATAGATATCATCATGAGCTAGCCTTCTACTAAAACCCCTCATTATACTTGCATCGTAGGACCTCCAGAGCATTTCCTTTGTTGTGAACATCTTTAAAATAAAATGCATTCGCAAAGATATGTTCACCAATTTCTAATCTTTTAATCCTGACTTACCCTTCTTTGTACCAACATAAACCTTCATTTGACTAGGTTATATTTCCTTTGCCCCCTAGTTCTACTCTATAACAAAGTTCTTTGTAGATTTGAAATTACCTTTCTAACCTTCCTCAAAATTTGAAATATGGAAATGATATAAATCATAATAGCTAAGAGCACCAACTTAAAGTGTGACTCTACCTACAAAAGAGAGCCACTTCCCTTTCTGAGGAGAAAGATTATTTCATATTCTCTCCACCAATGACTTCCACTCCCCGCTAAAATATTTCTACATAAATGAAATTCATATTTAAGAACTTGAAAGGTTGCCCATTTCAAACCCAAAAATATCATGTTTATTGAAAGATTCCTTACTATGATTCTTGAGGAAAAAATATTAGACTTACTAGGGTTAATTCTCTTTCCTATAACATTCTCGTATAAGGTGTAAATTATCTTAAATACCTTTACCTCCTTGGTAGTGATTGTTGTAAGTAAAAGGCTATCATCATCAAATTACAAATAATTGACATTATCCAAACTAATACAATTTTACTCCCTTTGAGATTCTTACATGAAACTTCAAATTTCAAAACTCTGCCAAGAACCTCAACTACCATGAGAAAAAAGGTACTATTATCTTAGCCCCCTCCTTGGTATAAATAAATTAGTTGAAAGATCATTAATCAAGATATAGAAATAAAGTGAAAAAATAATTATATCCATCTACACCATCCATCACGAAAAACTAAACTCAAAAAATTTAGTGAGAAAACTCTAGATGTTACCTCATTCATATCTATATTTAAAATAATTCCTTCCATTTTCTTCTATTTAATAGAGTTAATATCTTTAAGAGCTATATTGATTTTTTCCAGTATCTTAGAGTTAATATCTTTAAGAGCTATATTGATTTTTTCCAATATCTTTCTCCTTTCCAAAAATTGTTTTGTTCTTCTCAAATAACTCTAGCTAAAACTTTCTTCAATATGAGAACTATTGCTTTTGTGAATATTTTATAAATCATTATAAAGGGATATTGACCTAGAATCGTCAAATTTATGATTCTTAACCATGTGGATAAAAACCAAAAAAGTTGAATTACATCCTCTAACCATTGCTTGTTTTTTCCTACATTCTTCTACTACCTCCCAAACATTCAATCCCACAATGTGCCAAAATATTTTATGGAAGATGGCTTGGAAGCTATTAGTACCCAAGGCCATCTTAGATCCTCAAAAAAACATTGATTTCTTGATTTCATCCATAGAGAAGGGAGACAAAAGAGCCTCATTTTTCTCCTACAAAATTAAAGATGGGATGTTTCTCAAAATATCCCTTTGGGCTTCTTAATCACCATCTAAGTCTCCCATCAACAACTCGTTGTAAAAATTAAATCATAATCTCATTCCCTCCACTTCCATGGTCTCTACCTATAAGGAACAATAATTTTCTCTATTTTATTAATTCTCCTAATATTAGTAGACAGATGAAAAGAATTCATGTTATGGTCCTCCTCAGTCAACCATTTGAACCTTGATTTTTATAACCAAAATATTTCCTCCATTCTCAAAACAGCACTAGGGTTTTTTAAATGGCTCAAAATTACACCCCATAGCTCCCAAAGATCACCTATAACTAAAACACCCTATCACATAAGAGAAAAACAATTAATTTACTATCAAACCCTAAGAACTTAATTGATACAATATGCAATGAATTATCTATGATAAAGGATAAAGAAACCCTAGATGAAACCTTAGGTGAGGATTAAATTAGATTATGGCATGTGTTCTAATTCTGACTTGAGACAAAAAAAAACATGACCTAAGTAAAGCTTAAGCATGCTAGTGTTAATAGGGACCTAATAATAATTAATTAGGTGGTTACCTTTTTCACTCTAATACCCCCTTAAATGTAACTTAGGAAGTAGCTAAAAATGCATTGATGATGTATGCATGGATGGTTCCCGACTACAAGGTCTAATAAGGTACCCATGTACAAAAAATATATATCTCTTATAACCAAAGAAAAGAAGAATATTTCATGAAAAAAGTCATCTCCAAAAGAGAAAAAAAAAAAAAACAAGTTCGTACATGTGATGGAAGAAAGGACTCAACATGACCCCCAAGTACTACTTCAATCACAATTGTACAATAAATATATTCTCGATAGGAGAGAAAAGAAGAGACTATGAATCCTCCCACAAAGGAGTTTGCATGTCAAATTGATAAGTCCAATGGTGGTTGTAGAAGAAACTCCCTTGAGAGATGATTAAAAAAAGTCTCATGATGTATGCTTCTAAAAATTGCTCAAGTGCACATGTTTGAATCAAATGATTCCATATAAGGTGAAACAAATCCAAACTATGAACAATCAAATCAAACAATTTCCAAAGATAATGATAATGTGATAATAGGTGTGTTATATTTGTCATTAAAGAGGAAGTGAATATCTTCAAGAGTGTCAATATCTACAATATGTGACTACAAATAAATTTGCAATGCCTAGGAAAAATCATCCCACAAAGTTGAAATTGAAAGACTAATAACATCCTATTAAATTGAGTTGATCTCTAAAGAAGCGGGAGGTGGAAACTTAGCACAACTCTCATGAACCAAGGTGGATGGAAGAACACACAAGTTCAAGTGACCAAACTTTTCCCTAGAAATGTAACCCACTCTAGGTGCATGAGAGTGTATACCAATTAAAGGTATTGCAAGATCATCTGGAGAAAATATGAAAAAGCATGCAATCAAGATGCATGATCAACCATCCTAACAACAGAACACTATCCACTTTGGAAGTCTTTAATAAGCACTAAATCATGTGTAAACTCAACAACCTTCCCTACTCCATTGTATATAATCTGATAGATGGAAAGAAAATAGGTTGACAATGAAAGAATACAAAGTGTCAATAGTGTCATCAAAGAGGAAGTGAATATCTTCAAGAGTGTCAATATCTACAATATGTGACTACAAATAAATTTGCAATGCCTAGGAAAAATCATCCCACAAAGTTGAAATGAAAGACTAATAACATCCTATTAAATTGAGTTGATCTCTAAGGAAGCGGGAGGTGGAAACTTAGCACAACTCATGAACCAAGGTGGATGGAAGAACACGCAAGTTCAAGTGACCAAACTTTTCCCTAGTAACATAACCCACTCTAGATGCATGAGAGTGTATACCAATTAAAGGTATCGCAAGATCATCTAGAGAAAATATGAAAAAGCATGCAATCAAGATGCATGATCAACCATCCTAACAACAAAACACTATCTACTTTGGAAGTATTTAATAAGCACTAAATCAAGGGTAAACTCAACAACCTTCCCTACTCCATTGTATATAATCTAATAGATGGAAAGAAAATAGGTTGACAATGAAGGAATACAAAGTACATCATTTAATATATCATATTCAATATCAATAGATCATTTCCCACAAATACTCATATATTTGGTGTTTCCCATTAATATGTGTGGTAAAGTACAAGGCTCAAATGAAGAGAACATACATTGTGATGAATCTCATTGATTTGATATATGCATGATGCTATCATCAGGTATATCATCATTACACCTATTATTCAAATGTGACAATGATGTTAACTAATGAATATGAAAATAAGTGCTAGAAATACACTAATATAAGAGAGGATATTTCTTTAAAGCTTGCTCAGATTTGCATAATGTAGTAAATCACTTGTCCTTTGGTCTATGGAAATAACTGATCAAAAAAATATGTTAAGTTCATCATCCTACAATATAAAACTCAAATGAGTGGTTAAAACTTGAAATCTAAAACTATAAATCATTAATTGATTTATTTTTCTTGATTCCATTGCAATACTTGAGCAATACATGTCTTAGGCTCAATATTGTAATTAAAATGTTTCACGGAAGCATTAGTCAAATCCTTTAAGTGATAGTAACATCAAGCAATAAATAAATGCACGACCACTCAGAGCTTGTCAAAATCACCTTTGCAAGCAACTTATCCTCATGAAAATAAGTGAAACATATTGTTCGAAAGTTCTTATATGAAGAAATGAGTTGTGTATGCCATCATACCTTATAAAACAAGGTGCCACAAATACACTTGGTGAAGAGCCCCCAACACCCCTTGATTATCCTTGAGACATTAGGCCAACCCCCCTCCTATTTTTTAAATTAAAAAAGATCATCAATTCCTTCAAGGTGGGCCTTGAAACTAACGAGACATCCTAAAACAGCCAAAAATCCTAGCCCATTTGTGTCTTTATCAATTTGCATATTATTCTCTACATTTTCACAATTTAATTTTGCAAGCAAGAAGACGAAAAAAACTAAAAAAGAAAGGAGTAAGAAGGAATAAGTGCAATCATCATTCACCGAATCAACAAATGTCAATGATTTTATCTATCTTTTCAACTTTCTCTGGCATGTTCATGTTTGTAATAGGCATTTTTTTTACGACCAACCCACCTGAACTCTATTATTCTCCCACCTGGAACTACCTTAGAATGGTACGGGCCCTCTTGGAACTATAATTTCCCACCCAGCCGAATTCAAAGGGCCTCCCACCCACCACTACCATAGAATAGTAGGGGCCCCCCCACCCGACATAGGCATGGATGAGAAAGGCATAAGCATGGGTAGAGGTGGAGGCAAGGGCAAGGGAGGGAAAGGCATAGGCAGAGCCAATGGCATCAAAGCCAAATAAGCACCAGAGACAACTAGAATTCCCCACACCACCCTCCCCCTCTCAGAACTATAATTTCCCACTCACCCAAATTCAAGGGACCTCCCACTCACCACTACCATAGAATAGTAGGGGGCCCCCCACCCGACATAGGCATGGACGAGAAAGGCATAAGCATGGGTAGAGGTGGAGGCAAGGGCGGGGTAGGGAAAGGCATAGGCGGAGCCAATGGCATCAGAGCCAAATGTGCACTATTGATCTACTAGTGAAGTTGAATGATTCTAAATGCATCCACCAAGGATCGAATCTTGTTAAATGCAAGACCCAAATGTCATAAGAAATTATGCCAAGATCATGCATCAAACTTTGGTGGAACGAATACCCCTTGGTCTTTGGCTCTCAGCTGAAGAGGTTTGGACTTAAGACTTGTGCTCTTGTGTTAGATATCTAAAACGATTATGTAGACTTCATATAAAACCCTACAACAAAAACAAAAAAGATACAAATGAGAAAATTCACCAGTGACTTTTGAACCCACAAATCTAATTCAAAATGTCAAATAGGAGATCTTGGTCTCAAAACTTCATCGTTGAAATATGCCAATTTTCCTGCAAGAATATGCCATTGCACAAGGACACTCTAATTAAAGTGAGCCCAAAACAGAGGGTAAAAGGGCGTGAGTATCCGATCCCTCCACCGTTACAAAGCTAAACCTACACAATTTTCTTCTATGTTACCCGATGGGATAAAATTCAAAAAACTATCATGTCATACCTTCTATTATAATTTCAAGAGAAAAAGAAATACATTCTTCAAGGGAGTTGAAGATGATATTTTCCGAAATGTAACTGGGGAGCATTTCAATTGATATCACCGATTAAGTATAAAGGGATGAAAATGTGGAAGCCAAACAGTGCCATCATTGTTCGTGTAGAAGATAATAAATTTGCACCTTTCACCTATCTGGCAAAATTTCGAACCCAAGATCCATATGAACTTTACCCAGACTATCATGTTTATGGACAAACTACAAACGTTAATGCGCTTGATAGAAAGACGTCGTTGACATAGGCAATCATGGCCACGCATATTCCTGTTATTTTGTACATTTATCCATATCACCGGATAAATGTAAAACACTACCAAACATTGTAGATACATATGTCAACTTTTCAAGCAAAAATGTCCGTAAGACTCTTCTCCAAATTAATTTACTAAAATTTAGATCAGTACGTTCCAAACAAATTATAAAGGAATAGCTGAAGCTTGGAAATCGAAAAGAAAGAAGTCAATGTATTAAATAGCTTGCAAATTGATAGAAGCGAATGCTTCATCTACTGCAGAAGCAAAGAGAATTGTTAAAAATAAGCATGGGAATCTTTTTCTAGAAAATCCACCCATTCTCATTTGTCATTGCTCTGTCATCCATACAACGAACAGATACTTGCCAATCGAAGGGCAACTATTTTCATTAATAATATTATAATCCCAGGGAAAGCCGATGTTCAACTCAGAAAGCAATATTGAGTGCTATTGAACTGTACAAATCTCACACTAACCATCTTGACTTCTGAATATCATGGAACTTTTACCAATTCTAAAATATGAACTGTTATGCAATTTCATTTACAAGCAGCTTCACTTAAATCGAAAAGCAGTTACAGAAGGTATCATAATCCAATTGATCAAACAAGTGGCACTTCAATCATGGATCTGAATTTAAAAGGCACTGAAAAAATCAGTAAGATGGCCATGATATGATGCACACCAGCAGAGTTCACAGCATGGAATACAGTTGTACAGTGGCATTTTTTACATTTGATTGTCGTAATATTATTTCCCCATATTTGACTTTTTATGAATAGTAGATTAAAACAAAAGCTACAGAAATACCGCCCCACATACAATATCCAGCTAACACTTGCATCAAAATGGGACCATTTCAGTTGTGCACAAACAGATCTCATATGAGACCTGGGATTAACACATTCTGCCTTGTACGAAGACTGCTTTGTACCTACAAGTATTGCCTAGAGTTATTATAAGTCCAAAAGCTACATATGACTATAGCTAGAGAATGAAAGATTTAACAAGGATCATGCTGCATTCCTTACAAATAGGAGATTTTCAGTATCGATCATGCCTGTCATAACGCCTGTGTTAAAATCAAAACAACTAGTCAGCATCAATATAAATATAAAGGGATTCACAATTATAAAATGGAAGGATGGAATTTAATTGAGGATAAAGGAAGCTAAAGCTTGAGAGTAAGTCAGCGTCTTCTTAAGGAAAAAGTTGGAATATCTATTATCAAGGGAAAACTATCTATTTAAGTTAAACTAGGAATAATGAAATGTTTGTAGTAACTAAGCTACCTGTGGCGGTCACTCCTGTCCCTTTCACGGTCTCTAGAATGTTCAACTATTCGTTCTCTTGAGCGTGACCGTGACCTGCATATATAACAATCTAAAAATTCAAAATTCCTGTTATAAAGAAACTTAGTCTTATGAGATAAATTTAGGAACCAAAATATGACATGGATAAAGCATAAAAGGACACCTTGTCAATAGAACATCTACATCACTAAAACAAAGAAATTTTCTTCGGACAATTAAAACTACCTCTTACGACTACGAGAATCATAATTTCTGGCATGTTCCAACTCCCTCTCATGACCTCGATCTCGTTCTCTGCTTCTAACATCACGATCCCTGTCTCTCACCCTTTCTCGTTCTCGATCTCTGCTTCCAACACTATCCCGGCCACGATCACGGTCATCTCTCTCCCTATCTCGATCCCTGCTGGATGCCCTATCTCTGTCTCTACTGGATCTGTCTCTGTCTCTGCTGGATGGTCTCTCTCTATCTCTGCTAGTTGCCCTGTCTCTCAACCTAAACGAACAAATGAAGAGAATTTATTATTTAGCTTGTTGAAACACCAAAATCCTTCAAATGAGCTTGCTTATTCAGGGAAACTTGAAACAGGATATATTAACAAAGATTGAACATGTAACATATATAAATCAATAAAAGAACATGTGATAAATACCTTCCATCGTCTTCGGGTCGATCATGTCTATGGCCTTTTATTCTCTCCTCCTGCAAAAATTCCAAACAATGAATAAATTCAACCGAAACATGGATCTGATAGCTTCTGGAAACAGATGAAGAGGGCACTTCTGCATTGTTGCACTAAATATCCCTTTTATGATTCTGACCATAGATAAATGACAGCAATAGAAATAAAATTCACAACACAACAAACAGATATAAGCTTACAAAGAGAGCAAGCTTCAACAGATCTAAACAGGCACAGGTAAAATGGGCTAGGAAATGTAACCAACCAAAAAATGGAATTGTGACTGGATTTTTTAACTTCTATGAGCACAGTATCACATCTCACTTGAAAACAAATTTTGTGTTTAAAACAATAAGCTTTCATTGTGCTTTTTAGTGTCATTTCAAATAATTTCTTGAAATAATAAATTCCAATATGGGATGACAATCCCTGATTTCATACAGAAGGGACTTATATTAGGACAAAACTACTTGCATAAAACTCCTGGATTGGTAGTCCAATACAGAGATCAAAGCAGTAAGCTATTACAATATCTGAGTATTGTCACAACAAACTTACACAAGGCAGGATAGAATCTGAAAATCCTTTGCTCTTCATAAGATCCAAGACTTAATGATTTATCCTAACCAAACCCTAAATGGTCAGTTGATAAGAATGAAGCAAAGATCACATCTTACAGGATCCTGCAAGATACAAAATTGAACAAATCTTTAAGGTATTTCGCTGAAAAGAAAATGGCTGTTTGTGACAGCAGAAGGTTGAATAAGAAATGCATATTATACTTCAAATCAAGTTGGGGGCAATGACAACCAAAGAGATTATAGCAAAACAGGTAACTTCCATACTAACTACACATGCAAATAGGTAATATCCACCTCTTGTGTGTGGATCAGTTACAAAAATGAGGCATATATGCTTCATTCTAAATTATTGCAAGATGCAACATTGAAAACAACTTTTTTAGGCAATTCAACAAATTTTAAAAGAAAATGTTTGTGAAAGCAAAGGGGTAAATGAGATATACATATCATACATCCAATCAAGGTGGGGTAAAGACAAACTCCAGAACTGTTAAGACTTTCAATAATATTATTAGTAATTCAGATATCTTAAATATATATGTTTCAAAAAGAAAGTTACAATAATCACCCAGAATCGGCAAGTCCCAAGGCGAGCTGGTCAAAACAATGGCTGAGAACTTGTAACTTGGATACCTGGTAAGTCTGGTCAGACTCTCCAGGTCTGCCAGACTCACCAGACTCAGCGAGCCCCAACAGGCAGACTTAGCCAGGTCTAAGAAAACCAAGAAAAAACATACAATTTTGAAAATACTTAAACATAAAAGCATGAAAGTCGAGCACTTTTGAAGGGTTTGGAGGACTTTTGGAAGATGGTTAAAAGTAATAAAATTATGAAAAATGGCATGTGCCATTGACAGTTTGTGTGATCTCAAAAAAATTAATTTGGCCCCACAGGGGGGATTGCCCCCAGACCCCCACAAGGCGTGATACTCCCAAATCCTTACTCTAGTTTTAAAAAACAAAAAAAGAAATTCTTTTTGGGTCATGTTGGATGGAAGGGCAACATTTTTTTCATTTTTTGACTTTTTCTCAATTAAAATCTTAGCAATTAACTTGCATTTATACTTCTAGTTTGCTAAGTGAATCTCTGTCCTAAGTAATGCTCCTAAGACTGTAGCAGCATTTGTAGACTTGTCTGAGATACATGCGCATGACTCCACATAAAGCTAGGAATGCTGGGCTGAGGGGTTCTCCTTTCTACTATAGTTCATGTTATGATTTTTGTTTTTGATGCCATGGATATCATATTCCATGAGTTTTGTACACCTTAAACACTTGACAATATTTACATATCTAAAAATGTTGTTTCCTTCGGCTAAAATTCGCTTTTATACTCGTGCGATTGATGTATACTTGTGTATGTGATCAAAATAGGCTATAGCTTCTATTTGATTAGTTTATTGTCTTTAAAGTTTATTAAAGGATGCATGATACAAGTTTTAAATCCTTTAAATTTCTATAGTTCATGGTTTTTTCAATTTGTTGGGTCTGCACCGAGTCTTTGTGCTGAGTCTAAGTCCAAGTCAAAAATCAGCTTGTCAAGTCTGTGCTAAGTTCAAGTATTGTAACTATCAAAAGAAATCAGACATCTTAAATATATATCTGTAAAATACCACAAGGTATCTATCTTAAAATTGTAAGAAAAAAAAATTGTATATTGGTATTAACTATTATGTTAATAGTTAATTTTTCTAAATTTTAGTTTTTAATTATTATTTTATTTATAATTTTAGATCAAACTTTACCATCCTCACTAATTTCTTAATTTTAAAATAATTCATTTGAACCTTTCAAGTAACTTCAGCACTTCAACCATTTATTGGATTCTTTTCTTAAAGTTTTAAGTAATTAATTGTAACTAGCCTATCTTGATCTAAGTTACTCTATACTTGTAATGGACATCATTTCAAAACAAAAAAAAATTATTAATTCAAGTGAAATCTCTTACAGCTTGAACTTTTGAATCCAATTATTTACCAACCTTTGGCTGCTTTATTTTTTAGAGTTTTGGGTGGCACTGTGCCATAAATTGGGGGTGAATGATTTACCCACCTCCCCATCTTTATTTCATCAGCTCAGTGAGGTGGTCAAAACATTTATTCACATCAAGGAAGTGCCATTACAACCCTTAATTCCCCGACTCCTACTGTCGAACAACTTTCAGCATAACTAAAATGAAAAGCAATGGTAAATATATTATAGCAAAATAGATATCTTTCACACAAATTAGACATCATGTTAAATCCATCTCACATACATGCAGAAGATGCAAAGCTTTGGTCCTATACATGATATATATTATTGGAAATCGCCTACTACTTTTTAAAGAGATTAAACTTGGTGTGTTGTAACTAAGAAACTTACAATGGAAATTTAATCAGTAACCTAAAATACACACCTTAAGATCATCTAGCTTCTCCCGAATTTGCATATATCCCAAGTGTAGTTTCCCTCCAAAATGATCAGCCAACCGACGGTCACTGAAAAAACAATAGCAATCAACAAATTAAATATTTTTTATTAGAAGAATGCAATAGCCCCAACTAGGCAAAACAGTTACGGGGAGGTGGACTGTTTGCTGCCCCTAAAAGTTTAATGAGATGAATCTTCAAACATAAAACAAAGGACACGCACTTTCTCAAAGCTGCAAAAGTTTTTCGTCGAAAAACTGGGCCCAAAGCCTGCTGGTAACAAGGAGGCATAATAAGCCTGGTCAAAAGTTTGAAGTCCTCCAAATATCCCAAATACCATCCTTCCAAGTTAGATCCCAATATTAGGCTATGGTACATAGGAAGCAAGAACTCTTACCTGTCATAAACACTCAAGAAAGCTCCACAAATGTCACATACACGAAGCTTCTGATCTGTCTGCAAAACAGATAATGTGTATAAGAAATATGGTTACATAAATCATCTTGCAATTTGTAATAAGGCTTTATTTAATGCAAGCATTTTTCAGATTTGACTGTTTGTTCTTTTCCACTTAACTTGTCTTCTAATTCCCAGACTGTGCAAAACTTTCATGGTATTGTGTATAGTTATAGGAAACCAATAAAAAGCAGTGTTTCTCTGAGTTTTGGGGACAAGGTTCGAGGAGGGGCAAAAAACTTTCCAGATTTTGGGAATGATGGGAACAGCTATTAAAGCAATATAAATTAATAATATTCAAATAAATAAGAATAAAAATACATTAAAAGAAGCTGAAAATGTAAAAAGCATATGCACTATGGAATAAGTAATGAGATTCCATTGACCTGATAATCCATTTGACAATCATACTGACAGTTTTTTGTAAATTTTATTCATGTCAATGAAAGTTACAAAAGTACAAATGAGCTGAAAATCACAAGTGGCAAACATCAAAATGACAAAATGTCAATGCCAAAACAAGATATGCATAACTGGTTTGACCAACAAGCTTAGACATCAAAGTCGCCATTGAATGGAAATCTCGAAAACTCCTCATAATATGAACTGCCAGACTAAATTAGCTACTACAACATGACTCCGCCCAATCTTGGCTGCACATCTTAGTCTCCATCAACCTACTGCAACTCCTCAAGTGCCTTGTTCATAGGGTTTGCTTGTACTCAAAGTTTCTTGCAATCAATGAGATGCAACACATTGTGTACAACAACAAACTTTTCCACTCTCTTAGAGATAAATCTGTTCCTCATTAAAGAGTGGAAAATTATATGTGCACCAACTTATCTCAAATTCTCAACAACAAAGGAACTAGTATCTATGAGACGAAGTGAATGGCAAGTCAAAGTGCATGTGGCAATCCTCATGGGCTCACATAGTGAACAAAGTGGCCTACCAATCATTGATAAACTAAACCAGCTATCAAGTTCAATAAATCTGATCCACTTGATTTTAATTAATTGTAAAAGTTCACTTTGAAACTTAAAAAGCTTTATTTGAAAAGAAAAAGGGAGATGGGGGGATAAAAATGAAAAAGAAAGACAATTTGAGGAGGCATTCCATCATTGCCTATTTACTTGCATTTCGCTCTCTACATTTTTCTTTTGTACTTGGATTGGGAAATTGCTTAATAGGATTGTTGGCCTGGATTTGAGTGAAGGATCACTTGCAGTTTGGAAAATGGGTCATCTTCAATAAAACTCTCTCCATTCTTGTTTGTGCATTGGATTGAAGGAAAGAGTTTCATCTCCATGCGTTTAAATTTAATTTCTTTATGCTTTTGCCATGCCCACCTTAAGTGGATGCATATGACATTTCATTTCATAGGAATAAATGAGTTGGTGGATTGTTAAATTGTGTGAAATCAATTTAACAAACCCAATTGTATTATTTTTGAGATTTTCTATTTTACACCAGAGCTATGGTGAATTTTTTGGAAAATCATTATGTTATACAATAAGAGTGTGTTTTAGACCCTTTTTGCTTCAAGAGGATATTCTTGGAAAATGGAATTTTACAATTGAAATTCTGAGTTTTTGAAAAAGTTCGTCACTTGAAAAATTAAGAAATTTAAATTCTGCATTTGTTGTGACTTGTATTCTATGGAAATAAAACTGTATTATCAATTATGGAAACAGGATGGGAAATCAGATTGACCTATGTGTGCCATGTATTTTTGTGTATTTTGACTGTGGCCTTAACATGTGAGGGCTCTAGGTTAGGATGGAGCAAACCCTCACACCCATCCACTTGTATGGCAAGCTAAGATGAGGCAATGAGAAGTTAAAATAAAGCATTAATTAAAAAGAATGGGAATTACATAGCTAAACATTAACAAGAGTTGTCCATGAGAAACTTTTGTACACCCAAGGGGATACGTAAAAGGATTATGAAGGACATTGGACCAATCCTGCATTCCATTGCCATAGTGATTGAGGGTTCCCATGAGATGGAGGCATACTCCTAAACCTCCATGTGGTTCTTGAAACCCATGATGACGTTCCATCATTAAACATATGTTAACCCTCTCCTCCTTTGTATGTTGGATTGTATATACAATGTGTGCATGTAATCCCATAGTATATGCTTTGATTGGTGTGTTCTTCCCAATCTCATTTTTGTTTGCATTCTTGTATTATGTGTTCAATTTCATGCACTTGTTTGAGTTGGTCTTGTGCCATACCAATGTTGGTTGGTATATGCATTAGATGCATAGTTTGTTGCCTCCTAGTACAAAGAGGTGGGCTAAGGGTTCCACATGGTTGGGTGGTGTTGAACCACCATTGGAGACCAGATTCTTCAAAGAAGCTCACACTGCATGCAAAAGAAATTTCATCCTTTAGTGTTGTAATTCTCATTTATGCAATTTGATGAAAATGTATAATCCAAGACACTGGAGTCCCCATTTGTAAAATTATAATTGTTATTTTGAGCTCATTTAAGTTGGAATGCAATCCACCCACACAAGTGACACGACCTCTTATCTTTATTCTTGGCACATCTCAACATTGGTGTCAAATGTGCAAGGCATTTTCTATCTTTTTCCTCATGTTTAACCATGAAACACAAAAATGATTAGAAAACCTAGTTTCATATTCTTGTAGTGTGAACATGCAAACTAGTGCGGATGCAATGTATGTTATGTATAATTGATGTAACTAAAATGATGTGTAATGGATGGTTGAAAATGGTATACTATGTAGGGGTCGTATCCCTAACTTGCTTACCATTCCTATTGCATGTGTGTACCCCATACATTCAAGTGAATAGATGTATGGGGGGTTTAGATATTTAATTAAGTCTTTGTGAATAATGCTCTAATTATTGTATCCTTGACTATCAGTAGTGCTTTGAGATGCTTGCGAGTTATGACACTTTTGGTGTTGGGATTAATGCCTAGTGTCAAGACAACTAGCCTATAGTGAGTTAGATGTGTCATTGGGTTCCCCTAAGAGAATCTCTAACTATCTTAGCACATAATCCTTGGATCTACATGTTGAACCACATCCTAGTATATGTGTACTCTTGTCTAGCATGAATTTTGAGATATTGGGCAAGTAATATATTATGGATTTATGAAGTTAAACTCCTCAAACTTTTCCAATTATCTCTATGTTCATACTCCGTCAAAGAACTGAATTAATGCCAAAAGACCCTTAAAAGTCTATGTTTTTTATCTAGGAAATTAATTCTAAAGAATTCCTAACCAAGACAAAAGCACAATTGGAGGACAACAATGGAAGTGCACTAGTGTCTTGAAAGCGCATTAATGTCCCAAAAAGTGAGCTAGTGTCCTACAATGTGTTGTAGGTTGGACCCTTGGATAGTGAGCATTTCTTCCACCTTTTCCTAAAATATTCCTAATGGAAAAATTTTCCTAGGGGTCTGTTTTGTGTGCCTGGCATCTTAGTTTGTGTGGTCCATAAGGTGCTTTATAAGATATTAATCTTTTTGTACCCAACCTTTGCTATGTGCATCCCAAAGTCTTATTGCCACATCTACGACCTTATGGATGTTCGTTCTTAATGTTGGAGGTTATGGGATGTGTCATCGTACCATCTTCATCATCTCCTATCTATAGTGAGTGTGGGTGATTATCAAAGTAAGACAATCCCTAACTTGTAGGGTCATTGCGGTGACAGTCACACGAATAGTGAAGTGTTTTGCTTGTGACACCATGCTTGATGCAGGTATCTTGTGCATTGTCGTGCTTTGTCACCACACCTTGTGTGTGTGACTGTGCAATGCAACATGTAAATGTCACACTTGCAATGTAAAAAATAAATGTTCAACCAATTTTTATCCCTTGATCTCTTGAGAAAAAGCTCAAGGCAATACAAATAGTGGCCTTCATCTAGCCAAACATGTTATGAATGCACTCATAGATCACCCCAAGGCTAGGATTGTCAAAATTTTGAAATCTAATGACGTGGAAAAGGGGGATAAAAAAGATGTGATGTATCTCACATTTAACCAAAAACTATCATGAGCACAATATCCTTCACCCTTTTCCCATGTTCTGCCTTAAACTCCCTCACACATTTTGTCCAAGTATGTGTCATAAACATGAGTTGGAAGTGCTCCTACAACTTAAGCATCCTTTGCAATAGAATGAATACGAAACAAATTAGCTCTCAAATAGTTCGATAATTCCTTCCTTGAAAAGGACCAAGATAATGCCAATGAGGTGTGGTAGTTGCAAATGAACATTTGTACCTCCTTTGCATCGACCAAAACCTTGTTGACCCACTTGACTCTCTCAATCTCCTTGAGTGCATCATTCATGTCAAACACACAAGAGATCTAGTAGATATGCACGTATGTGGACTCAATTGATTTCATTATGTCTTATATACATGATATATTTGTAAACACCTACACTGCCTTTAGAGAACCAACCTCCTCAATGGTATCTCTGAAAGAAACCTAGCCGAATCTGATTCAACTTTCTCTTTAAAAAAAAGGAATTAAGACATCAACTCAAATTCCATAGAAGTTCTCAGAATATTAAAACCAAATCTCATGAATTAACAGTAAATACAAACTCTAATTTGATTAATAGAATTCAAATGATTTCCAAGCATTGAACTCCCCTCATTTATTTACCATTCAATAACAAAGATACATAAACAATGTCTTCATGCAAAAACAAAAAGTTTGTAAGATGGAATCAAACTTACAACAGACCCATGCCCTAGGTATACTCTGCTTGACATGATAGGAACAAGTTGGGCGATGGTTGGCTTAATATCTTTATCACTGGCTTTGCCCTGTCGAAGACAAAGGCAAAGAAAACTCGGAATCTCCAATTGGCCAATATCAGATCCGTGGATGCACAATCTACTTCACACCTCAACCTTAGCTCCAAAATCTCTACCTCCTATTGGGCAATAATCATTAATCAAAACACGGTTCAGAAACCAATATTATTGATGCTCAAACTCAGATGAATCCTAGAGTAGGAGGAACGTCCTACCTGGCTTGGCTCAAGGGCTCAAGGGGATTGCATCCCAAGAGGCCTACGTTGCTCAGAAGCAAGTTAATCGAAATCAAGCCCCTTATCCTTTAATTGGATCGCCTTAAATAGGTTTGAGTGTTGTGGTAAGGAAGTGGCCGATCTCAAATCGCCCAGCAAAAAGAAATAATAAAATATATATATATATATATATATATATATATAACCCACCAACTCCAACAAGTCGGCCTCTTACGATTTAGAAAATTTAATAATAATTTTATTTATTATAAATTTCCTAATGTATTTATTTATTCAAAGTAAACATTGGGTGTTAGAAAACACCTATATGAGGCCGACTGGGCCCCTCAAAATGGGCTCATGACAATCCTCCCATCCTCTAATTGCTTGACCTCAAGCAATTGCAAATTGGGATGCTCGAAAATCTCTATTCCTTCCATGTAGCATCCTCTGGTGGCAGCCCCTTCCACTTCACCAAGTATTCAAGAATCACCTTGTTCTTTAACCTCTTTTCCCTCACATTTATCATTGTTTCAAGTTCAAGGATGAGCTTGCCTTCATAATCCAAGGGAGGTAGCTCCATTTAGGGGGTAATCTGCTACCCAAGGGCCTTCTTGAGACATGAAACATGAAAGGTGTTATGAATTATGTTGCTACACGACAATTCCAGCTCATAAGCCACCTGCCCCACTTTCCTTATCACTAGATAGGCTCCATAGAAACGTAGCTTTAACTTCTTTGCCCCATTGCCCTTGATTGAAGACTATCGATAAGGTTGCAATCGTAGAAATACCAAGTCTCCTACCTCAAAAGTTTGTTCTGTTTGGTGCCTATCAACATATAGTTTTTGTTGGTTTTGGGCTTGTTGCAAATTCTCCTTGAGGGCCACCATAATGTCCTTGCTTTGCTGCACCATATCTTTCGCACTAGGAACTCTACTATCAGTAAAAACCGGGTCCACAAAAGAAGTAGCATCATAACCATAAAGCGCTTTGAAAGGAGACATCCCAATCAACATGTGGTGAGTTGTGTTATAGCAATACTCACCCAAATGCAGCCATTTTATCCATGTTGTTTGTTGGCATGTTACATAGTTTCTTAAATAGCCCTCAATCCTCTTGTTTACTATCTTTGTTTGGCCATCCGTTAGGGGATGATAGCTGGTAATTGGTTTTAATTATGTCCCAGTCAAATGAAATAACTCTTGCCAAAACAAACTTAGAAATCTGTTGTCCTTGTCACTCACAATTGTTTTTGGCAAGCCATGAAGTCTGAAAATCTCCTTAAGGAACAGATCAGCCACTTGAGATGCTTTATAATCTGATGATATAGCATAAAAATGTGCGTACTTTGTGTCTATCAACCACCACATACAAACAATCTTTACCTTGGACCTTTGGTAAGCCGGTAATGAAGTCCATAGATATGCTCTCCCACTTTTGATTGGGAATGGACAAAGGCTGCAATAATCCTGTTGGAAACACATGCTCTGCTTTATTCTGATGACACTCTTTGCATTCCCTTACATGCCGCATGACATATTTCTTCAATCCTTTACAAGAAAAATGTTCCCTCACTTGTTTATATGTTTTGTAGAACCCTAGATGGCCAGCCAGTGGGGTGTCATGGCAAGCTTTTAGAAACTTTTCCTTCATTTTAGATTCAAGTGTGATGTATACTCGCCCTTTGTAAAGAATTAGCTCATTTGCTGCTCTGAACCTGTCATCTTGCACCTTACCTTCCAAAATATCATTAGCAAATGAACTTTTGGCATACTTAAGTGTAATTAATGACCTCCAATCAGCAGATATTTCAGTGATAGAATGCAAATGAGGTTTTCTAGACAATGCATCAGCCACTACATTGTTATTCCCTTTTACATACTCAATGTCAAAGTCATAGGCCTGAATTTTGCTTACCCATTTTTGTTGCTGATCATTTAAAAATCTCTTTGGTTAAGAAAGTACTTCAGAGTTCAAACTATTATGATCAGTCTTAACCAAAACTTGTTATGAACCAACTATTGTCTAAACTTAGTCAAAGCATGCATTATGGCCAGCATTTCTTTGTCATAAATTGAGAGCTTACACTCAGCCTCCTTAAGCTTCCTACTCTCGAAAGCTATGGGATGTTTATTTTGCATCAAAACAGCCCCTATCCCTTCACCGGATGCACCACATTCCAAAACAAAAAGTAGTGAAAAATCTGGATTTGCTAAGATGAGACACAAACTCATTACCTCTTTGAGCTTATCAAAGGCTTGTTGAGCTGATGGAGTCCATACAAATGCTCCCTTCTTAGTTAGATTTGTTAAGGGTGCAACAAGCTGTGAAAATCGGAAATCCGCTTACAAACCTCCTATAGTAGTTGGATAACCCAACAAATCCCCTCAGCTGCGTTAGATTGCTTGGTCTAGGCCACTCTTGGATATAGCCTTGATCTTCTCCTCATCTTCACTTACTCAATGTTCACTAATCTTGAAGCCCAAATATAAGATCTCTTGCAACCCAAACTCACATTTAGATGCTTTAGCATAAAAGGACTGCTGTTCTAACATACTCAACACCTCATCCAAGTGTTTTAAATGCTCCTCCCAAGTTTTTCTGTAAACTAAGATGTCATTGAAGAAGACCAAAAAAGACTTCCTCAATTGATGAATAAATACCTGATTCATACATGATTGGAAAATTGCTAGAGCATTTGTTAATCCAAAGGGCATCACCAAGAATTCATACTGCTTGTAATGACACCGAAATGTTGTCTTGTGTACATCCTCATCCCTAACCTTGATTTGATGGTATCCTGAACACAAATCAATCTTGGAAAAATACCTAGCTCCGTGTGACTCATCAATTGGTGGTATTGGGTAACAGTTCCTAATGGTTCTCTTATTGAGAGCTTGATAGTCTATAGTACCATAGTAACGAGACTCGGACTCGGCTCGGACTCGGCTAGGGCGACTCGACTCGGGACTCGGGGACTCGGGACTCGGGACTCGGACTCGGCGCAGACTCGGCAAAATGAAAAAAAGTTGAAAAAACCCTAGAAATTTAGAGATTTTTAAGGATTTAAAACTTGTTTCAAGCACCCTTTATTGAATACAATACAAATAAAATAAAATTTAATCACATACACAAGTATACAACGATCACATAAGTATAAAGTACACAAATTGTAGTTGCGCTGATGAAGGAAATAGCATACTTAGATATATAAAATTAGTCAAATGTATACAAAACTCATGGAATATGAAATCCATAACATCAAATGTTCCATAAAAATATGAAATATCAAAACAATAGCTATAAGTCTATGACTCTATGGCATAGTGGAGCCAACATCCTTCCTACAAGGCGTCTAAGGATCCTGGATGATGAAAAGTTACTTACATAAGTATTGTAAAATGAAAAGTTTTAAGTTTTTAACTTTAAATTTGAATTCGATAATGAGATACATCTAGATTCTAAAATAATACAATTTAAATATAAATTTTAGAACAATTGAACGAAAAAGAATTACCTGGCTACATGGAAGGGAATGGTGCAGTAGTACCAAAAGTCTACAATTGTCTTTTTTGTTGCATCATGTGCGTCCTTGTTCCAACCCATGCTCTCAAGCGACGGTTGAGAACCAGTAGTAGTGTGTGGTACAAAATATGAGTCCACGACATCAAATGTTCCAAACAAATATGAAATATCAAAACAATAACTACAAGTCTATGGCTCAAAGGAGTTTGCATCCTTCCTACGAAGGCATCTAAGGTGGGTCGTAGATGACGTAGCAATTGCAGCCATAGTCTCTGCTTGTGACTCCATGCCACCCTCACCAACATTAGTTTTGGATGTGTTTGCTCATGCTTTAGCCTCCTCCTCTGCCATGGCTATAGCCTCAACCTCTCTATCTACCCAGTCAACCCAATCAAGGTCCTCATCACTAGCACAAGTATACATCGATCATATAAGTATAACTATAAACACAAATTGCAGCCATAGTCTCTGCTTGTGACTCCATGCCACCCTCACCAACATTAGTTTTGGATGTGTTTGCTCATGCTTTAGCCTCCTCCTCTGCCATGGCTATAGCCTCAACCTCTCTATCTACCCAGTCAACCCAATCAAGGTCCTCATCACTAGCACAAGTATACATCGATCATATAAGTATAACTATAAACACAAATTGCAGCCATAGTCTCTGCTTGTGACTCCATGCCACCCTCACCAACATTAGTTTTGGATGTGTTTGCTCATGCTTTAGCCTCCTCCTCTGCCATGGCTATAGCCTCAACCTCTCTATCTACCCAGTCAACCCAATCAAGGTCCTCATCACTAGCACAAGTATACATCGATCATATAAGTATAACTATAAACACAAATTGCAGCCATAGTCTCTGCTTGTGACTCCATGCCACCCTCACCAACATTAGTTTTGGATGTGTTTGCTCATGCTTTAGCCTCCTCCTCTGCCATGGCTATAGCCTCAACCTCTCTATCTACCCAGTCAACCCAATCAAGGTCCTCATCACTAGCACAAGTATACATCGATCATATAAGTATAACTATAAACACAAATTGCAGCCATAGTCTCTGCTTGTGACTCCATGCCACCCTCACCAACATTAGTTTTGGATGTGTTTGCTCATGCTTTAGCCTCCTCCTCTGCCATGGCTATAGCCTCAACCTCTCTATCTACCCAGTCAACCCAATCAAGGTCCTCATCACTAGCACAAGTATACATCGATCATATAAGTATAACTATAAACACAAATTGTAGCTAAGTTGCTCAAGAAAATAACACACTTAGATATATAGTCAAAGACTCAAATGTATACAAAACTCATGGAATATGAAATCCATGACATCAAATGTTCCAAACAAATATGACAATAGCACACTTAGATATATAGTCAAAGACTCAAATGTATACAAAACTCATGGAATATGAAATCTATGACATATCAAAAGATTCAAAACAATAACTAGAAGTCTATGGCTCAAAAGAGCCTGCATCTTTCCTATGAATGTGTCTAAGATAGGTCCTGGATGATGTAGTAGCCATAATCTCAAGTATCAGGGAAATTGCCCTGATGGGGTTGAGAGGTAGTGCCCTTTGTGGGGGTTTAGGCGCAGTGCCTCTAGTGGGGTCAAGGGTCAATGCCCCTCGTGGGGGTTTGGGTGCAGTCCCCCCAATGGGGTCAAGGGGCAACGCCCCTTGTGGGGGTTTGGGGGCAGCGCCCCTTGCGGGGATCTGGGAGCAGCGCCCCTAGTGGGGTCAAGGGGCAACGCCCCTTGCGAGTGTCTTAGGGCAGCGCCCCTAGTGGGGATCTGGGGGCAGCACCCCTTGCGGGGGTCTGGGGGCAGCACCCCCAACGGGGTCGAGGGGCAGCGCCCCTCGTAGGGTCCTAGGGCAGCGCCCTGGGCCACTCCCTATTGCGATACAGGGCAAGGTCAAGGGGCAGCGCCCCCGCCACCAAGCCCAAATTAAGACCTCCAAAACCATACAAACCTCCATGGCGTACATCATTTTGCATTCACAATAAGTAAATAAATTTAAAAAAAAAAATTCAAATTTCATGTATTTTTTTCACTTTCAAAACTTGCCTTTTGTCGAGTCCTGCTGATGGGACTCGCCTGGACTCGGCGAGTTTGGCGAGTCTACCAGACTCCGAGTCCATCCAGGACTCGGTAGGACTCGGCCGAGTCCGAGTCCGAGCCCCCAGGACTCGGCCAGGGTGACTCGACTCGGGACTCGCCGAGTCCTAGCGAGTCTGGGCGAGTCTCGTAACTATACTCTATACACATCCTCATAGTTCCATCTTTCTTCTTAACCAGCACAACGGAAGATGCAAAAGGACTGGAACTAGGCCTTATATGCCCCATATCAAGCAATTCTTTGATTGCCTTTCAATTTCTTCCTTATAAACCTTCGAATGGCGATATGATCATCACTGGTTTTTCCCCTTCTTCAAGTTCAATAATGTGCTGGAAACCCCTATTAGGAGGCAGACCTGGAGGTATGTCTTTGAACACTTTGTTATGCTTGTCTAAGATAGACTTAATCTGCACATTGGTAGCACCTCCTTTCTTAGCAGCACTTGTATCAGTGATGAGGCATTCAGCTGCCCATGCTACTTGTTTCTTTTGGAAGACCCTTTCCATCCTCTTAGCTGATATTTCCATGGTTCCTTTGCTGGTCACCCCATGTAGTACTACCCTTTTTCCATTGTGTTGGAAAGAGATCTCCATTTTTCGGTGGCTGGTCCCATATTTGTCAATTGTATACAGCCATTGGCATCCCAAAACCACTTCCATGTCCATGTCAATTACATAAAAGTCATCTTCCAATTTATATTCCCCCATAGCCAACTCCATTTGAGGGACCTTCTAAGTGCAAAAGAGAGCAGTTCCACTAGCTACCTTTACTTCAAACCCTTCAATTGGAACTGTGTTCAGACCAAGTCTCCTTACCACTTCTTTATTAACATAATTATAGGTGGCTCCACTGTCAATAAGGATGATTACTCACTGCCCTTTCAAGACCCCCTTTATGTCGAACACACTATAATGTGGTTCTCCCGTCAGTCCAGCAAGTGTGCCTCCCTCGGGTGCCTCAATTTTTTCTGTTTCCTTTACAAAATCAGCCCCTTCACTTTCCATATCATTATCGGAGACTACCTCAATATAATGCACTTGCCCTTTCCCTAAACATCGATGCCCAGGCTGCCATGGTTCCTTGCATGTGAAACACAACTTTCTTCTCCTTAGTTCGTTCCTACTGATATCCATTTGCTTGAGCTTTGGTATAGGGATCCTAGGAGTTATTGAACTCCTTTGAAGAGGCGTTTTGGTCTACAAAGGCAGGGCTGCCCTCTTACTGCTGAAGCTGTCCCTTACCACTGAATCTTCTAAGTTGAGGGCCGTTGTGATGGCCTCTTGGAAGGTTGTAGGGTTTAAGGCTTTGAGTAACCGTTTAAGAGGTTCAGCTAAGCCTTCTGCAAAGAGCACTATCAGCCTTCTATCTGTCACATCGGGCACCATTACAGCAAGTTTTTGAAATTCCGATACATAAACCTCCACATTGCCTTCTTGCTTCAATTGGGCTAGATTCCTGAAATGCACTTCTGGGCCTGTCCTATCAAACCTTTCAACCAGTCTTTGACTGAACTCTTCTATGGAAGTTATTGCAATATGCCCTTGAGTCACAATCCCATGATACCACCATCCATGGGCCACTCCTTCCAAACACAAGGTAGCCAACTTGAGAGCTTCCTCCTCGAGCATGGGGTTTAGGGAGAAGTATCCAACTTCTGCAACCATGACCTTGCTGATGTATCACTTGTCCCATCAAAATTAGGGATTGTGATCTTCCCTAATTAGTGCTGGATGTCCTTCCTTTCTTCCTACCCTTTCCTTCTATGTCCGCCTCTTGATTTCAGACTACAATACTCTTCAAAAGTCATATCATTCTTACCTGCTTCACTCAAAGAGTGATATTCAGCATGGAGACGATCCATTCTACTTACTTGACATGGTTGCTCTTCATTAACCTCCTCATTTGTCAAAAACTTCACTCTAAAGGATTTTGTGTTGGCTGAGACTCTTCATTGATCTGCAGCAGTCTTTCCTCCTACAGAATTGCTATCTTCTCCCTTATCATAGGCAGGTTTGTCACTGTTTGGTTGTTGCTTAAAATCTCTCAATAACTGGCCTACTTCCTTCAAGGTTTCAGACATATCTACATGAAGTTCTTCAGACCTTTTGAAGAAAGCCTTGGACTCATCGTCTGGGTCTCCCATATTAGATCCCTTCCTCTTTTCTCTCTGCAGATATCTCTGTTCTCTGTCACTCATTCAACAACCCCACAGGCTGGCAGGGTTTGATGCTCTGATACCACTAAAAGACACCTAGCCAAATCTGATTCAACTTTCTCTTAAAAGAAAAGGAATTAAGACATCAACTCAGATTCCATAGAAGTTCTCAAAATATCAAAACCAGATCTCATATATTACCAGTAAATACAAACTCTGATTTGATTAACAGATTTCAAATGATTTCCAAGCATTGAACTCCCCTCATTTATTTACCATTCAATAACAGAGATACATAAACCAATGTCTTCATGCAAAATCAGAAAGTTTTCCAGATTGAATCAGACTTACAACAGGCCCATGCCCTAGGTATATTATGCTTGACACAATAGGAACAAGCTGGGCAATGGTTGGCTTAACATCTTTATCACTGGCTTTGCCCTGTCAAAGACAAAGGCAAAGACAACTCAGAATCTCCAATGGGCCAATGTCAGATCAGTGGATGCACAGTCTACCTCACACCTCAGCCTTAGCTCCAAAATCTCTACCCCCTGCTGGGGAATAATCATTAATCAGAACACGACTCAGAAACCAATATTATTGATGCTCAAACTCAGATGAATCCCAGAGTAGGGGGTACGTCCTACCTGGCTTGGCTCAAGGGGATTGCATCCCAAGAGGCCTGCTTTGCTCAGAAGCAAGTTAACCCAAAATCAAGCCTCTTCTCCTTCAATTGGATTGCCTTAAATAGGTTTGAGTGCCGTGGTAAGGATGTGGCCGACCTCAAGTCATCCAGCAAAAAGAAATAATTAAAAAAATATATATATATAACTAACACACCAACACCAACAGGTCAGCCTCCTGCGATTTAGGAAATTTAATAATAATTTTATTTATTATAAATTTCCTAATTTATTTATTTATTCAACGCAAACATTGGGTGGTAGAAAACACCGCTATGAGGCTGACTAGGCCCCTCAAAATGGGCTCATGACAATCTAATAAGATTTCAGACTAAAAGCCAATATCCTTGCATTTTACTAAATTCAATTGTCCTACTGCTTATGAGTGGATGATGTCTAATGTATGATCACTTGACCATGCTTATGCTGCAGCGGTGTAATATCCATGTGACCTTCATCTCCTACATCAATAAGTTAAACCTTGGAAAACCTTTTTCCAACATCACAAACCATCAACTTGTTATTGCCTAGAGGCAAGCAAGTGACACCAACGTTGCCTAACTTGGTGGCCATAGACTCCTTGTAATAAGAGGATTGAACAACATGAAAAAGAATATCATTAGCAAAAAAGAATTAACAATGGTCTCATGTCTCCTCTCTAGCCTACACAATGAGCATATTGATAACCACATTTGTTAATACTAAACTTGTGGTTTTTCATTTCCACCCCACCTCAAATTTCAAAAATACAGATCTAAGTCCTTTTGTAGAAACCCTAGAGGAAGTAATGGATGGTACAATGATGTCCTCCTGGTATGATCTATCATCTCAGCCCTCTCTTCAAGTGTCTAACTAGTACAAGGGCCAACCCTTTTAACAAGTATATGTAAGAAGTATGCGTTATCCCTCATTCACCCACCTTCATCACCCAAATAATATAAGTCGTCATCGTTACTCAAGCAACTCATATTGATCTTGAAAACAAATACAACAATATAAACTACACAACAACAAACCTTTTAACACGTAGCACATTTCATGTGCAAAAACAGAACTTTTTACACATTGCAAGTACAAAAAATAAGAAACAGCTATGCTTTTAAGCATAAAAGAAATTTTAGGGAAAAGAATTCATACATAAACAACAGCAAAGTTTTCAACACTTTGAAGTGGAATAAAAACAACAGCATATGCAATCACAAGAGCAAAAATCATTAAAAATAAGTTGAAAGACATTGTGATTAAACTAAGTACAATCACAAGCACAATGTGTTATTCAACTTATTGTTTAAATCTATTTGCACATTGTAAACAAACAAAGACAGAAAAATGACCAAAAAATCACTTGTTAAAAACATGAAACATTACAAAAAAAAGCTGAAAAGACAGATAGATTGAATCACTGACATATCTGGTGATTCAGTGAATAATGGGTTGGACTTCTTCCTTCTTACTCCTTCCACTCTTTTTAGTTTTTTTTAATTTTCCTCTTCTTGCTTGAAAATTAAATAGTGAAAATACAAAGTACAATATGCTAAATTGTAATACACAAATGGGCTAATATTTTTGGCTGTTTTAGGTTCTCTTTAAAGTTCAAGGGCCCCCTAGAAGGAATTGAGTGTTTTTGCCTTTCAATTAGGACCATTTTTAACTTAAAAAGCAGGAAAGGAGGTCGCCTGATGTCCCCAGGACAATCAAGAGGTGTTGGGGGCAGCAGGCCATTCCCCAAATGTGGTTTTAAAAGGGGGGCATCCACAAGAACATCCCTAAAATTGTGATGGACATCACCAAAAATTTTGCTTTCAGGAAACAAGAGAAATACATTGTCCCCATCCCAAATGTAATGGGCAAAGGCATTGTTCAGGTTTTTCACGGCTTATTGTCGATAGGGGCTTTATTAAATCCATAAGAAATGCAAATTACATACTTATCCTCTATATTCTTGGATTCTCCACATCCAAGAACGCATTTTAACAAAAATCCTTTTCAAAAGTGAGAAACTGACCACATTACAAGCAAAGATGACAATAGTAAATAGTTTCCAAAGCTGGTAGGGAAGGTATTGATTACAGCAGCTCTAACAAGTGTAACTTTCACAGCCTAAACTCTGAACATCATTTGACCCTTGTGGAAAACATGTTTAAATTAGTTATTGCATAATCACATAATAGGAGAAGAAACAAACTTACAATGCGAACATCAAGGGAGGTGTACTTTGTAGAATCCGTTGTTGGTTCCTGCCTTGCACCAAGCTGCCCAAAATGTCATGCATTAGTAAATTAAAATTTACTATTTAAAATTTTAAATAAACATCAAATTCTGGATTATTCAATGAAATGAAAAGAAAAGAAATCTTCACGATTCAAAGTGATTATGTTATTAAAAGAAAATTGGCATCTTTAACGAAAATGTTACCTTATAAAATATATAAGCATAATTATAACTAATAAAGATTTACAACTCTGGGAAGTAACTGAAACAAATACCTGAAGGGCAAAATAATACAAAAGAAGACAATTTTTTTTTAAAAACCTGAAAATGTCATGCAGAAAAAAATACCTTCTTTAGAGCTTCTGCCTCCTCCATAGCCTTTTGTGCTTCATCAACCATTCCTAATTCGCCTGTAAAACAGAAAAACGATAATAATGAAATATACTGATAAATGCAGTCAACTAAACCCATGCAAAGATGTTGAGATTGAGTTTGAAATCTTGTTTTGCATGATGTTATTAAGCACTTCAAACATACGACATGAGTAAGAAAGATAGCATCACTCAATAGCAAAATAAGAACCTCTAATGACATATAAGCATTATTGGGATATTTCAAGTTCAAGTATTTCCAATGTTTAACACGATTAAATGTGTGTTTAGACAAAAGGAAATTTGGAAAACAACCAAAATGTAGAAATTGAATATCACTTTGAGATCAGAAGTAAAATAAACTTGAATCAAACACAAATACACGAGAGAGAGAGAGAGAGAGAGAGAGAGAATGTATGTGCTAGAACACATAGGTGAACAACATTGTATATCAATATGAACAAACAAGATAAAGCAATGAGGGTAATACATGTATCAAAATAGCAGGGTCTACTGTCCCATAGGCTTTTAACTTTGGCCTTGTGGACGTTAAAAGTCTTCTATTTTATTCTATTCTATTGATACATGATGGAGCCAAATTGACCCAAAATAGTATTATACATCATTACAGGCGGCTTTAGGGCCAACGACACACAATGAAAAGTAAAAGATATGATTACATAAGTTACAAAATCCCCCTTAAGGTTGACCGTTGAAACTTTTATGTAGAATCCTAGTAGTCATCCTCCCTTGAGTGTGACTCCTGAAGACCAATGTAATCTCAAAAATTGAAGAATGCATCCTTGGGAATAACATTGGTGAAAATAACTGCTAGTTGTCAACACTACAATGGAAGACGAAAGAAATCAATTTTTCCTTCTTAAAAGTGAAGCTTGTGATAAAGCATGTGAATCTCAATAGTTTGTTGCACTGATGATAAACAAGAATGTGAATCATCTGAATCTACAGTTACTAGATCAGACTAGATCTAGTTCAAACCCAGTAGAATCTGGATTTTTTTGATTGCCCAGAGTTGTCAGATCCAGTCCAGATTTTTCAATTCCTATAGAAATTTGATCAATTTTTTTATTTTTTTTTAAATTCCAGATTTCCAAAAAAAAATTAGCCTCCCAAACAAATCATTTATTTTTAATAACTTCTTTGTCTTCCAACAAACAGGCCCTAATCCAAGCAAGAAGTTGCATTCTAACACATGAGAGCCCATGGATTCCTCTGGCTGATTGATCAACAACACCTCATTAGATGAATGATACGACAACTTCATGGACATTCCATGGTGGGGGGTTGTTTATAATGGTCAGTATGAAGAGGTGAGCCCGCTGAGAAAGGTGTGAAAGATTCATTAACACAAATTTATTTCCAACACTTTGTCAATCACAAGTTCTATCCTTTTTTTAACCACTTTAGAGGCTTCAAACTAAGATGTGATTATAGCAACTACAACTAATTTCTAGCACCTACAATACCTACAGAAGAGTTAACATGTTCATATATACGCCTACATTCATTGCATCATTTAATTCAAACTCCAAAACAATGGATATTTTCCCTGCACTGCCTTCCTCTAATTTTCAACTTGGATGTGTCCTCATCAGATAGATTGCCTTAATAGATGTCCATTCATTGCCCCTAACTCTTCCAACTAGAACATTCATAAAGCTAGTATAAATTGAAGAAAGACTGCATTAATTGTGTTCTTATTGATTCTAGTTGAGTTCAACTGCAAGATATGATGACTTGCTCAGGTCACACCTTGAAAAAAATGGCAAATTTGAGTTCTGAATGTCCACTTTGGATGGCCAACAATCCCTTATTGTTCCAAATCCTTATTATGGCCACTTTTTAGAAAGCTCTTGAAAATCCCATTTTTATGGTGCTTAAATCCCCTGAATTGAAGATTCTTGTAAGGAGATCAAAGCCTGTGAAGTTGAATGCTTCTTACCCTAATTATATGTCAAAGAAATTTCCAGAAATTGGATACATGTGGTCAACATCACACAACTGTACCTCCCTTGATACAGCTCAGAATTCTCATTATAAGTATTAAGTACTTTATGGAACACTCTCAAACATCTGTTTCAAATGACATCAAAATCGCCTCAATAGGACCACTGTACAAGGAAAAAGACCTACAAAGATAGGCTGCCTTTCTCAAGTCAAACAGCAGATTCCTTACAATTGTGATTCTTTCCTTGACTTACAAGCCTAATCACTCCCACTCTGATACCATGTAAAAATTGAACACTGCCTGAAGTCAAATAACATAAGCTTGAATCAAGCATAGAAAAACAATACACAAGAAAGAAAAAGGATGTTTCAATCAGAAAAGCAATAAGATTGGCATGTGATACACATACAACTCACTTATACATGATAACGCCAACTTAGCCCAGAATAATTTTACACATTATTAATTTATTATAGGAGGCCTTTGACAACAACATACAATGAAGAGTAAAATGCAAGAATACACAAGTTGCAACACAAATGGCCATCTTACAAAGTACACAGGTTTGGATATGGAGAACATGCAATAGCATTCCATAGGCAACTGAGACATGACCTAATATCAGAAAGATATAAATTGAAAAGCAGAAAAGCAATGACATTGGCACATGTATATATACACATCAAAGTAATTGATACATGACAAGGCTAACTTGGCCCAATATAATATTACACATCATTAAAGGAGGCCTTTGCCGACAACATATGATGAAAGGTAAAAGACAAGAATACACAAGCTTCAACACAAATTGCCATCTTACAAAGCACAGTTTTGGATTAGGAGCAAACACAGAACTGCATCCCATTAGCAACTGAAACATGACATAACATCAGAAAGATGTTAGTCAAAAAGCAGAAAAAAATAAACAAATATCAAAAAGGTGCAAAATCCACTCACTTTAAATAATGCATTACTTACAATCTGCATTCGCAGGGGGTGCCATTTTAGGTATTTTGCACACAAGAAGCCAATTAGAAAAAACTTTCATGGGGTTGCTTTTCCTATGATTTCATCTGTGCAGAAAATTTGCACTAGCCATAGGTGATTCTGTTCAAAGCAGCTTGTGATAATTTTGTGTTGTAAGCAATTTGTGGGAGTGTTTGTGTAGTCGGCAGCTTGTTCGAAGATTAGTTGTTAATAGACCAACAGAGCATGGCTGTTTTGAAGAAAAGTTAGTGTATGACTTTGCTTCACACAAAAAAAGAGTAGAAAATAAATGAAATGCATACACTTGAAGGGTTACAAGAAGATTGGGAAGGGTATTTTTGTCATAAACATCATTTATTGGATGGTATGGCTAACATAGGTTATTGTATGGGTGTGAGACCTCATAATAAAGCTCTTTCTGACATTGTGACAACGTCGTGATATAACTTACATGTTATTTGATTCTCAAACCTATAAATGTAGAGAATATTAGTATTGTGCAAAGAACATATATTAATATTAGATAGCATCTTTAAATGCATACTTCAAGTTTAAAACCTAAGCTGATGAAATAAGAATAAATTGGACTGAATACACATATAGAGTCAAGGCACAGTGAAATTTAAAGGGTATGCATGAGCTCAGGGAATCAGAACCATTTCAAAATAAAGTTCAAAGAACAAAAAGTATTTCTAATATGAACTAATGCCTGACACTGCAATGCTCACACTTAAAAATCATAGAATCATCATACCAAGCTCCTCAGCTTTCTTCAGCTTCTCAATTATCATTTCCTGTGTCCGTGCATCAGGAGGTAGGGGCAATGGAGCCATTGGTGGAGCATTCTGAAGTGGTTGAGGCATCAAAGCTCTGTCCTTATTAAATGCCTCTAAAAGCAGCATTGCCTGTTAATAAACATATAGCACGGTAGTAAAAGTAAGTTTATGACATTATTTATTTAAATATACAAGATAGGATACAAATATAATTGCACTATATACATATTGGCTATTGCACATCTTTCATTAAATGAGAAATTAAATAAAAAACAGTTCTTACTTGTTTATCAGCTCTCTTTGCTCTCAGTTCTTCAACTTGCTCCATAACCCTGATCTTATTATCACTTTTTCCTTCCAATTCTGCAGCAAAGGGACCATATCCTCTTGTAAGCAAATAAATTCTCATTAATATTTAACTAAATTTTACTTCATGCAATTTTGGAGTGTTTTTCTTCACAGAAGGTGAGATAAATTGATAAATTATTTCAAAAAATCAAGCACACCAATAAGCCTTTATAAATTTATGCATACTTCAATCACTATTAAGTATTTTACAGAGATTTGGGACTTCAAACTAGCAATTTTTGTTTACACAAACTGAAGAAATCTTTTTTTTTATTAAATTATTTTCTCAATATTTTCAAACACAAGGAAATGAACTATGTTTACTAACCACAAGAGAGTTCTCTAGAATGTAGTCTGATAATAATACCATCTTAGTATTGGATGATCATATCTAGTTCTACATTTCTAACAATGTCAACTATAAAATCGCATCAGAGCATCAGTTTTGAAACTCCCAGATCCTTCCTGTGATGTGAAAGAATGGATCAAGGTTGGAAAAGATAAAGAACAAATGGGAACGCATTAAAAAGAATGGAAATGTAAACAAGAGGAATTAATAAAAATGGAATCAAGAAAGTTCAAATTCCAAAAATGATCAAATCTGTTGACCAGGGTGCTTAGGACTCCATTAGAGAAAAGGGCAGCAAATATAGATCCACTCGAGTCTTGCAATTCCTTGTATAGCCTTTCTGATCCCCACAGTAAACAAAATTAAATAAGAGCCTTTTTAGGCCCCATGTTACATAAAATTGTAACAAATGCAAGTGCTTTGTTGACAAAATATTTCAATTGGTACTCACACTATAGGCATATAAATTATGTGCAGTTAGGGTTAATAAATGCCTCTATCATAAAAAACCATGACTCCTGTTCCTGAGCTTCCTACAAACTCTAACACCATTTCTGCTGCAGCTAGCAAGGGCAGGTCTTCAAGTACCATTGCGGCTGATAGGGATGTCTTAGTGCTGGCTATGGGGGATCCTATGGTTGGCTTGCATCTAGCAGCTGCGAAGGCAATGTCTCTTCCTGATTGGCTCCCTGCAACAGAGCGGAAGGATGCTTTGGCTGGGTTTTGCAATGATGCTGCTCCAATTATGCATGATTGCATGAGCTCATATCTGCATGTGGAGTTTCCTGAATCTCCAGGTTAGGTGCAGGGATTGCATTAGAAAAGTTATGTTGATAAATGCATCAGTTTGGTTGATGTGAGTGCTGTTAGCTACATTCCTGCCCATCATATTTGGAAAGTCCCTGGTTAAGATATTCTGTATGTGTTCCCTTTTTGAGGCTGTATTCAAAATCCAGAAGATATGTTGTAATTTTGCCTTCTGTTAACCTCCAATTTGTTTTTCTGTAGTTTAAATCATTGAGTTATTTGCAGTCAGGTGAACCTTTTTATGTCTTTGTATTTTTGAAAAACAGTTATGTTTGTTGATGTCATGATCTGGTCATATACCTTGATCATGCCATATTAAATTGGTTTCAAAAGGTTTTCACTCCCAACGGAGCGAGAGTCTGCCAAGTGTCATAGTCTCACACCTTGGTTTATATCAGAGTCCTTTGGAGAATTTTGCACTTCATTTGTGTGCAATATCCCTGATGGTACAAGCAGTTGACATGTGTTGATATCGCAGAGAGGTATACCACATGGAGATGCTTGACAATATATGGATGTGAAACCATAATGAGCTGGACGATTAGAGGGGATAAAGCATTGAATCTGAGTTTATGTCACAACAAGTTTATGCTCTTTTGAAGTCTAAGAGCCCCAATTTTCGTTGGGGAGCCAATGTGATGTTTTAGTCCAGTTTATTACATAATCTGGTCCTGTTCCTTTTGTTGTAAGGTTCGGGAGTTCTAATGAAAGGATGGATATGACATGTTATTAATTCCAGTTTCTGAGAGCATCAGATCCAGACTGGCTTTGCACCAATTTTTAATTGTTTTTATCCTTGAGAATTCTGATGCAGTGGTTTAATTTCTGAAATCTCTGAGAGATACACTGTAGTGGTGTACAAGACTTTTTTTTTTTAAATCTGATTTAACCAGCATATCAGTCCAGATTTTGGTAAGTCTTCACCAGCGTTGCTTTTCACCAGTAGCTTGCTGTGATGGATATAAAGACCCAGTTTTGTCAATTGACTGCTGTATTTAGTGTGCAGCAGGGATGACAGGTTCAACAGCAGGGTAACTATTTTTATTTTCACTTAACATGTTTGGATAAAATATCACATTTGAGTTTATACAAGATCACTTTGCAGTCTTCTAAGATATTTTTGTCTCTGATGCCCCAGCCCCCAGCAGATCTGATTTGTTATGAAGGTGGTTTTAATGAAGGGTTGCATCTGACTTTTGTAAAGTTGAAAGAATTATTTCCAAGGCAAATACTAAATGCAATTTGTTTAGCTATCAAATCCAATTCTTTAACAAAGGAGTGTTAATCATCACACAGACCTAATCTCAGTTTTAAGTAGGGTTTAAATGAATGTTACATCCAACAATCAGCAGAAAGGGAATTCATATGGGGTTACATCTGCCAATCAGCAAATGGGGAAATTATTCAAGTAAGATCAATGGATATATCATATTTTTTGTCACTGGACTAATGGTTTTCCCCCAAACCAGATTTGAAAATTTAATACAATTTTTATCATAGGAAGTGTTTATAGGAGAGAACGGATAAAAAGTTCAAAGGGGTTCTAATATCTAAATAGGTCCAAATTTTTATGTTACCTGATTTATTTCTCTGATGGCATCTGTAAATGAAGAGGTCTAAAGTACTCCAGTATGGGGTGGACCCAATGAAAATCACCACTTTGTTGCCATTTTTATGCTTGAGTTGCTCCAATGCGGGGGCAGATCCAGTGGTGTTTTGCAATCTGATTTACTGGAAGATCAGATGTGGTAGTTAACTGTGTTATATTTGAAGGTTTAGAGGTTGAGGCCACTTTGATTGTAAGGGATCTGAGTGTTATCAATCTTTCTCAGAGATGTTTGGGATTCAAGAACATGGCAAATATGTTGACTCATTGATAGATCAAAAGGGCATA
The DNA here is from genome assembly GCA_007115665.2 of Sequoiadendron giganteum. Lineage (NCBI taxonomy): Eukaryota > Viridiplantae > Streptophyta > Pinopsida > Cupressales > Cupressaceae > Sequoiadendron > Sequoiadendron giganteum. The sequence continues at coordinate 332,269,015 of CM021105.1, read as the reverse complement.
TGACTGCACATCTAGTTTCATCGATACACCAAGAGCCATTCATCTTTCTGGTGGAACATCCCAGTCATCGGGTTATCCTGGCATTCAATCATGTTAATCTGTGTACTTAGGAACTCCAGATTTCAATTCTAATTTACAGCTCCCATCTGCAGTATATGACTCCACGGACAAATTTCATGGATACTAATGGAAATGCCGAAGGAAAGTGATCTTTCTAGCAGGGGTTTAGCAAACAATCAGAATTGATTGTTCAGTTGTGTAAGCGTATTTGTTAGAGTAAAAAGGTAATTACCTAATTAATTAATTAATTGCTAGGTAACTTTTTACACTAGCATACTTACACTTACTTAGGTCATGTGCTTTTCTGTTTCAGGTCATAAGATTAGGACACATGTTATGATATAATTTAATCCTCACCTAGGGTTTCATCTAAGGTTTCTTTATCCTTTATAAAGGGTAATTCGTAATTATTGTATTGATTAATTCATCATTTTGGATCAATAGAATTCTCAGGCTTTTACAGCAAATCTATTGTTTTCTTATCTTTATATGATAGCTGTTTGATTGCAGATGATTTCTTGGAGCTATAGGGTTGAAGATTTAACTCCAACATGGTATTACAGCTCCAAATCTGCATTCCCTATCCATTTTTTGAGAGATTCAACCTTGAACATTCAAACAGGGCATTCTGGAGCAAAACAAACCTCACTGTCGTATCCAAAACATTCAAAAACTCTTAAGATCACCTACACAAACACTCAAATTGAAGTCTAAAAAATCAAGGCAAAATTTTCGAGTCTTGAAAATTTGCATTAAAAAATATGTACGATCATGCAAATCCGTACAACTGTAAGTCATCATACATGCCATTTGCCACTGCCACCATTAAACCTGCATCATTTGGTACAATCACAATAAATTCTATTTTTTAAATTAAATTTTTCAAAAGTTGGGTTATTTTTCTGCTACATAGGGTACAACCTATAACCTATTGCAGATATGCAGTAAGGTCCAAAACCTGCATGATGGGCTTCACTTAACACCGGCAAACATTCCTACTAGCAGCTTCACCTTGCAGTGAAATGATAGCAGCAGCCAAAAAACCACTTCGCTGCCCTAAAACCATTGTCGGCAAACCAAAGACGGTTTCACAATTTGCAACCACAATTTTCTACATGTCTTGGGAGCCAAAAAAAGGGAATATACCAATGATTGTGTTTGCTAACATCATGGTGACATCAACAGTGTCCACCTAGCAGGCCCCAACCCTCACCATTTTTCCCTAAAGGAGCTATTTTTTTTTTTTTTTGGCGTAACTTGGACATACAATGTCCAAAATTAACAAACAAGATAACCCCAAAAGGCTGATTCCAAACACTATCCAGTGGTGCTTGTATTTTTCTCAAATTTTGCTGCTGGCACATTTTATCATTTATCGAAGCCATATATTTTTTGGCTCTCAAACTCATAAATTTTTGTCTAGATCTCCAGTTTTCATGATTCTTGCAACATTGAAAGATATTTTAGAGCTCTTCACAACTATCCATGCACCTTTTCCAAAATTTGTCCCATGTTTATTTTATTTAGTTTGCATTTTTTCACATTTTATTTTGATTACTTGGATATTTTGGCACCTAGAGAAGTTTTGTTTGTGTGAGATGACTTCATTTCAACTAATCCATACGTATTTTCAGCATGTGGACATATTTGGGCATTGCAAGCATCTATTGAATGCACATCTTCATTTGTAAACGCACTGCAATAAAATGCCACATATTGCACATGTATTTTGAGGATCTTGCACATCATGTTGTGCCCTTTTTTGTACTCACACTGCTTTATAAAGTGCCATGGGGAATTTGTTGTGTGGGCTTTGTTATTTGCAATCACAACCTTGTCTACCTTCATGCATATGTGTCTCATTTTGCACACCCTTTTTCAATTGCAAGTACTATCTTATGCATGTTTTGATGTTGTTTTTTCACCTTCTTGCACTACATTGTGACACAGTTTTAATGCACCTATCAACCTCTCTTGTTAGCATTATGGGGTGGGTTATCATACTATGGGTGCTAATGTTTCCTTGGTTTCAATTTGGAGTGACCTATGTATCTAGTTTTTGTTCCTATATACTAGGCAAATGTAGTGGTCAGTTACCCATGCATTTCGGAGAGATGGAACACATACCATATAGACACTCTTGCATTTCTATTTGTGAAGACCACCTTTCGTCCTCAATCAATCAATATTCTTGAGACTATTGGCATTTGTATTTTCAACTTGCAATATACTATGTGATTGATGTGCCATTTGTATCTTCGACGATCAAATTATTGCCTTGGTTAGCCATTTGACCATTGTTCACATAGTGTTGTTGGAGTCACTCATAGAATTTTTTGTCTTTTTTAATCTTGATCTTCATCCTAATTTCAGAAGGGGTTCTTCGGTTTCAACACTATAGCAATCAATTTTCGGCAATTGTTTGCAGTTTCTTCGAGCTTCAATGGTATTCTTCATGTACCTTCATATTCCTACTCTTTTTGGGACATTGTTTTGGAGGCTTCTTAGTCTTTCATATGTTTTCTCTCCTATTCAAGGGGATTTTTATTGTATCTATAATAGAAATTGTCCTTGGGGGGTCATCTTCAATCCTCCTTCCTTCACTTTTTTTGGGATAAATGTGACATGTGGCATGTGGCAACTAAGGTCAAGGTTTACATCGATCATTGCATACTCAATTAGTTTTAGATAATATCGCCAATGCATAAGGCACCAATCACAATAAGCTGACTAGTCATGATGCAAATATGAAATATCTTTAGTTGTTTACATTATTGTTTCTTACCATTACGCATTAGTTCTTGGTAGATCATATTCGATAAATCTTTGGTAGGTTTTCACTAAATTAATAATTATAATTAAGCTTCGCATTTTCTACGTGTTTTACTTTGTGAAATCCTAATCTACAAGCTTGGTAAGCTAGTATGAGAGGTAGCTAGTGACAAATTATGGGGTTGCCTTCATACACATGGGTAGATTGTCCTTGCATTATTGTTCCTCAATTCCTCTTTAATTGTCTTGTAGGATCTCTTAGCATTGGCCTCCTTGACTTTACAAAGACTTAAACACCAAAAGAGTTACTCTTATTAAGGGCCCAAATACTCCTGCTATTTTGTCATGAATTTTGTCTAATACCTAGCTTGACATTCCGTGGAAGTCAGTTTTAGGTGATCTCACAGAGTTGCAGAAAGTGAGCTGGAGTACCAGAAGTTGCTTTAGAGGTGGACATATTTGCTATTCTAAATGGCACTGAACCTTCCTCACAGCAGCTTAAAAGGTAATAAGGGCAGCCAAGACAGATTCTGTGCCTTGATCCGAGCAGATCCCCCCTATTGGTCTTGGGGTCAAAAGTTTTGGCTAAAGAAGCCCTTCTTTATATTGAGAAGGCCTTGATATGTGAATTTAACCATTTATGACCACACTTACCTGAACTCTATTGCAGCATTTCCAAGAGCTAGAAACCAGCTCTTTTTACGGCTGTAGACTTTTATACCTCTGCGGATGGTTTTTGTCATTAATTGAGTCACCTAAGGGCAAGGAGTCTATCATGGAAAAGAGACCATATTTTGGGGGAACGCTGCATTTCTGATGAATCTTACCTTCAACCCCTCATACTTCTTTTTCAACGCTTCCTGTTAGGGTTAGGATGCTTAACCTCCTACTGCAATTCTGGACTGATTTTAGCCTAAAGGCTAAAGGCTATTGGAAACACTCATTTATTTGTGCAAAGACTGATGCTCTCTCTCATCCTACCTTTTCTCAGATCCTGGTTGTGATAGATTTATCGAAAGGTTTACTGACTGAAATTTGGCATCAAGTGCAGGATCACAAACAGAAACTGCAGTTTGATTATGAGAAGTTTGTTTTTCAATGCCATAATGGTTATGGCCTTGTCACATGGCAGCAGAATGTGATGCAGGAGAGTCTAGGTTCAGAGGGGATATTGCATTGCCCAAAAACATGGCATTTTGATTTTGGTTTTGTTCCGAATTTTTGTGTACGGTTTTCAGCTTGGCTTGTCTTTTCGGGCTTTTGCTTCAGCCTTCATGGGTTGTGATAGTTCATTGGTGGGGCCCACATGTTTAGTTGGCTTATAGTCCGGGACCCATGCGTACATATAGTGTGCTGTTCTGGCAATTTATTCTTATTTGACTGTGATGGCAATTCCTTGTTTAGAAGATTTGAATGTGATTGGCTGTTCTCGTTTTTAATTACTCTAGGCTGGGTCCCCACAGAATCTAAAAATGACCCCATGCTTTCCTTGTCGGATCTCTTGTGTGATGTGGCACTTGTTTTGCCATTTTATTTGTTCTTTGGACTGTCCTGCTAGATGGGGCGCACTCTTTTGTCTTGCCCAGATCTTCAAAAGTTTAAAATTGTGATTTTATTTGAATACTAAAGTCAGTGTGGAAAAAAATAGAAACCTACCACACCTCCCTGTGGTCTTAAAACTCCTATGGCTTATTCTTTTCTAGGCTGGCAATGTCCTTAGAAGGATGTATCATGTGGTCAATTAATGGAGGTGTCTTTTTATTTTATTTTCTGATTCTGCATTATGTCTGCTGGAGCCCACGGCCTTGTCCTATTATTTAGCATGCAATTCCTTGTGTGGCAACAGAAAATTGATATTCTCTATACCCACAAACTCAGTAGACACTTTTCTTTTCTGTTGCATTGTTACTGGCTGCTTTCTCCCTGGTCATGCTGGCAACAGTTCATTGCTTGGCATTTATAAGGATATCCTGACAGTATTAATGCTCGAAATCGTGGAAGTTATATGCTCCTCTATTTCTGATCAATTCTTGATTAAGGCCAGCAGCAATTACAAATTCAGCTCATACATTTAAGGGTCATGGTCCTGTCTTGGTGGCTGGCAACTGTTGATGATTATGACAGCTTTGGTCTGCACTTCCCAAGGAAAGATAAATTAAATGGATAGCCTCTCGGCTATTTAATTTATATCAAACAATATATTTGCTAAAGGGCCGACCCTTTCTGGTTCGCCTATCCTTGTCTTAATTTGAGCCGACCTAAAGTTATATTTTTTGTTTATTATATTTTCAAGAAAGGCCGACCTAAATCAAGAGGCGCCTATGATGTATAAGTACAAGGTCATTATCATTGTAAAAGGCAATTCGATTTTATCAAGCAAGTTCGCATTTACCATTAAGAGCAGAAGTTCGCATATATCATTGAAGAGCAGAATTCGCATTTGTTATAGCAGTCCGATTTCAAGGAAGAGCAGATTCATTTGTATCTTGTGCTTTAAGGAAAAGTGCAAATTCATTGTGACTCTCTATTGGCCATTGTTGGGCCTGTGTTGTAAGCAGATTTCTGCTCTTGTGTTACCTTATATAAGAGAATCATTTGCTGGGTTTTTTCTCCCTCAAGAGGAGGGTTTTCCCAGGGTATCTTTGTGTGTTCATTGTCTTATGTGTTGCAATTATTTAATTACTTGTATTGTTCAATCTGATCTAAGAAACACTAACATGGTATCAGAGCGGGTGTGAAAAAGATCGTGATCAGATTCAGATCTGTTAGTTTGCAACTCTCATTATTTTTTTTCAGTCTACCTTCTAATTTCTCTCAAGATGGTGAACGGTCTGAAAATCGAGGATAGACTCAAAGGGATCTCGAACTACACATCATGGAGGTTCAGGATCATGCTAACATTGGAGGAGAATGATTTGGCTGAGTTTGTGAAAACAAAAGTTCCCGAACCTGAGGAGGAAGAAGAGAAGCTGCAATGGAGGAAGAAAGACACTAGGGCAAAGAAAGCATTGGTTGATTCCGTCAAGGATCATATTGTACCGATTGTCTTCAAGTTGGATACAGCAAGAGAGATGTTTGCAACCTTGGAAGAGATGTACGAAATCAACAACACTAGTCGAGCCCTTGCACTGAAGCAACAACTTCATCATGTGAAAATGACAAAAGGAGAATCTGTTATTACATACTTCATGAGGATTTCAGAGATAAAAGATCAGCTCTCCACTATTGGTCACATGATTGATGATAAAGACCTGACTATGCTTGCTCTCAATGGTCTTCCGCTTTCATGGGAGGCGTTCATTCAAGGAATCAGTGCAAGATCTAAACTTCCCAAGTTTGATCGATTAAGGATTGACTGCATTCAAGAGGAGTCAAGACTAATAGCAAGGGGAATTGGTCAAAGTTCAAAGAATGAAGACTTACAAGTTCTTGCCTCTCATTCATCAAACAAAGGAAAAGGCTTTAAGAAAGGATTCTTCAAGAGGAATCGAGAAGATGGAAATGATGATGCTCCCACCTTCAAAAGGAAACGAGACATGTCCAAGATTCAATGTTTTCGTTGTGATAAGTATGGTCACTTTGCGAGGGTTTGTCCTCAACGACCTAAGCATCAAGTTGCCTCTGCAGATGTTGAAGAAGTCGCTCCACAAAAGGACTCCAGTGATTATCTGTTTTATTCAGCCTTGTCTAGCAATGTTTCTACTGACTCCAACACTTGGCTGATCGATAGTGGTGCTTTTAGGCACATCACCGGTTTCAGGGGTCACCTTTCAAACTTAGTGGAAAGCAACTCTAGTGATCAAGTTGTTATTGGAGATGATGCTAGATATTTTGTAAAAGGGATTGGAAATTCCTCTCTTCAATTGGATTCTGGGATTTCTTTGGAGTTGAATGATGTACTGTTCGTGCCAGGGATAAAGAGGAACCTTGTTTCAATTTCAGCATTAGAAGACAAGGGTTATCAAGTTGCCTTCTCTAAAGGTAAAGTTCTTATATGGGCAAAGAACTCCAGCTTCAAAACTGCTCAAGTGATTGGAGTTAGACATGAATGTCTTTCCAGGCTGTGCACTCGTCCTCTTCAAGCGCTTGTGCATAACAGTACCAACATGTGTGATCTTTGGCATCGAAGATTGGCTCACATTCACTTTCATGCTCTACCTATCATGGAGAAGATGGTCACCGGTCTTCCGAAATTCGATCAAGAACATGAAGGTACATGCAAGGGATGTGCTTTAGGCAAGAACACAAAAGGTACGTTTCATTCTAGTGAAAGTAGATCTAAATGTATTCTTGATCTCATTCATTCTAATTTGTGTGGTCCAATGTGTTCCCTATAATCCACAACAAAATGGTATTGCTGAAAGGAAGAATAGGTCTATTGTGGAAGCAGTGAAAGCTATGATCCATGATCAAGACTTACAAATCTCTCTTTGGGCTGAAGCATCAAGAATAGCCGTCTATGTTCAAAATAGGAGTCCCCACAGGATCTTAGAGAATAAAACTCCTGAAGAAGCATTCTCAGGCGTGAAGCCTGAAGTTAGTCATTTGAGGATCTTTGATTGTCCAGTCTATGTTCATATTCCAAAGGAAAAGAGAACAAAGCTAGAACCTTCTGGGAAGAAAGGAATTCTTGTAGGCTACAGTGAAACATCAAAAGCTTACAGGATATACATTCCAGGACAGAAGTCTATTGAGATTAGTAGAGATGTCACATTTGAGGAAGATGTTGCTTACAGAAGGTCCAAAGGCACTCCTATGGAGATTGATGAAGAAGAACCTCCTCAAGATATGGAAGTTGACCATATTCCAGAGAATCTAAAGGAGGATACAAAACCTAAAGAAGATATTGATCCAGTTGAGCCTTTGAATCCTACTGATGGGCCTCTAGACATTGTGATTGGAAAGAAAAGACCTCTTTGGGCTCGTAGGACAATGCAGGAAGCAGAAAGTTTTGCAGCTCCAAGAGGAGCTTTCAGAGAAAGCAAGAGACCTCACAAGTTCTCTAGTTATGTCGCCTTGATGAGTCCGATTATTGAGTCAGAGCCTTCAAGTGTTGAAGAAGCCTCTAGTCAACAAGTATGGAAAGATGCCATGTCTGAGGAATATCAGTCCATCCTTAAGAACGATGTTTGGGATATATAGTTCCTAGACCCAAAGGCAAATCTGTGGTGTCTTCTAAGTGGCTCTTCAAGATCAAGCATGCAACTGATGGGAGCATCGAGAAGCACAAAGCTAGATTTGTGGCTATAGGGTTCTCACAAAAAGAGGGAGTTGACTATGAAGAAACTTTTGCTCATGTGGCTCGATACACGTCTGTCAGAACCATCATTGCCATTGCTGCATCTAGAGGATGGAAGATTCACCAAATGGATGTAAAGACAGCCTTTCTAAATGGTGTAATAGAAGAAGAGGTTTACATTGAGCAACCAGAAGGATTTGAGATATATGGGAATGAGTCTCATGTTTGCAAGCTGAAGAAGGCCTTGTATGGTCTTAAACAAGCTCCTCGTGCTTGGTATGAAAGAATTGATCAGTATCTTTCAAGTCTGGGTTTCTCAAAGAATGATGCAGATTCTAACCTTTACTTCAAGGTAGTAAATGGTGAAGCATTGATTTTGGTTTTATATGTTGATGACTTGATCATTACTGGTGAAGAACATCTAATTCTAAAATGCAAGAAGAAATTAGCTTCAGAGTTTGAGATGAAGAATCTAGGTCTTATGCATTACTTTCTTGGCTTAGAAGTTTGGCAAAAGCCAGATGAGATGATTCTAAGTCAAGGCAAGTATACTGTTGACATTCTCAAAAGGTTTGGTATGCTTGACTGCAAACCTATGTCTACACCCATGGAGTCTAATTTAGATAAGTTGAAAGAAGCTGCAGCTAGTTCAGAACCAGTGGATTCTACGATGTATAGGCAGTTGATTGGTTCATTGATGTATCTAGTTAACACTAGACCTGATATCTGCTATGCAGTGAGTGCACTTAGCCAGTTTATGTGTGAACCAAAGCAAATACATCTTGTAGCAGCTAAACATATCTTGAGATATTTATGTGGCACAATTGGATATGGTTTGAGATATTCTTCAAATGTGAATTTGGAGCTGCATGGTTTTACTGATTCTGATTGGGCAGGATGTGTCTCAGATCGGAAAAGTACCTCTGGTTGTTGCTTTAGTTTGGGGACTGCTATGATCTCCTGGTGTAGCAGGAAACAGTCTTCAGTGGCCTTGAGTACAACTGAAGCAAAGTATATAGTAGCTAGTGTGGCAGCTCATGAGGCAGTGTGGCTTCGTAAGCTCCTTGCAGGATTGTTTGGACAATCAATGGAGCCTACTATTATACACTGTGATAATCAAAGCTGTGTGAAGCTTTCTGTCAATCCTGTGTTTCATGACAGAACAAAACATGTTGAGATCAAGTACCACTATATTAGAGATATGGTGCTAAGGAAAGCTATACAGTTGAGGTATATCAACACTGAAGAGCAAACGGCAGACATTCTCACCAAGCCTCTCGCCAGGATTAAGTTTGTGTACTTCCGAGAGAAACTTGGTATGGTGGAGAATGCAGCCTTGACTGAGAAAGAGTCTCAGTAATCAATGATCCTTGATTGATAATGCAATTCTCT